>CM045763.1:124234840-124470176 GCA_025200525.1 Camellia lanceoleosa | reverse complement strand
AACATTTTCTTGTTATTCAATCGTAATGATTCTTATTATTCCTATTTGCATCATTTAATTGGATTTAAATTAAAGGTTTTGGTAATGTATCCGCAACAAAATTTGGGGCGTGACAATAATTAATCTCAATCTTTCATTCTCTATTTCCTTTTACTTTCAAGACTTTGCATTTTCATACTAATCCTATTTCTTTTAAATCTAACTCTCTTGCATTTTATTTCACATTAAAGTCAACAATAAACAATAAAGAGTAAATTTTCAAGCTGTTTTTTTTTTTTTTTTTAAATAGAAAATGTAAGCTTTTTTTGTTCACCTTCATCATTTTTGGTCAATGGATTTTCAAAATTTATTCAGAAATTTAGTATGGAACAAATTATATTTATTTTGAAACTTATTTCTAAAAAAATTTCATATATTTAGTATAGTGTTTTCGAATTATTTGACATTGCTCATTATTTATATTTGGCATGTATTTAACATTTAATTATCTAACTTCTTCATATTCTAGGTTTGAACCAAAAAAAAAAAAAAAAATTCAATATTACATTACTCAACAAATTAAATATGTTCAAAAAAAAAAAAATTATATACTTTAATTCTATTCAAAAAAAAAACAAAAACAAAAAACAAAATCCACATCCATTTTTGCCTTTCCCCTTATTCTCCGCCTCACCCCATTCCATCGCCTCCCGACACCATCGCCACCACGCCTCACTCACATTGTTGCTCCACCTCATGTGGTACACACACACACACACACACACACACACTCTCCTTTGTTGATTTGTGTTGCTTTCTTCTGCAAATCAGATTTGTATATGATCATTTGATTCCCAATCCTCTAAATCCAAGGCTGGTCATAGATATGTGTTAGCAAATTTGATCCTACAAGTCTCAAGTTTCTAATTGTTAGATTTTGAAGTGGTTCAGATTTCTGCTCTTCCTTGATTTGTGTTACTTATTATTACTTTTAAAAGAACACAACTCACTTGTATGAACTTTTGAGCAACAATATATTTTCCAATGCTATTCATGTGCAAAAATGGATGATGGTTATAATCAATCAAACTAAACCATGATCACCCTAATGCATTCTACTTGTTTCTAAGAGTTAATGTGTCCTCTCCACTTCATTTTCTTGAGTTGATGTTTGTTGGTTTTCAATTTGATGTTCATAGAATTTGTTTTTCCGTCTTTGTTTAGATGAATTTTGCAATTGTTGTTATTTTCTTTTCCTTCTATATTTTCCCGATTTAAATTATAGTTTCCTTATATTCTATTGTTTCTCATGATTTTCTATTAAATTAATGTTGTCGTTTTCAATTTCAGATTGAGAAAAAAATAGTAGAGGACCACAAATAGAACAAAAGTATTAGAGTTTGTTTTCTCTTGCATTTCAAGTAAAAAATTCAATATGGTTTAAGTTTTTTATTGGTGATCTTTCTTTGAACAAATCTCATATATATACAGAGTTGGGTTATTTCTTTGTGGGTCATGCATGAAAGAGGCGGAAATAGTGGTGACTATGGCTAGTGGGTATTGTGCATTTGGTTTGTTAGGTCCCATTATTGTCAACCGCACAAAACTTTGTGTTGAAAAAGCTATAATTTTTTCTATGTTTTTAGTTTTCCTCGCCGAAGCGACCATTGGCGCCGAGCGGAGATTGGGGTCTCTCAAGATTTTGTCGATCTGTAAAAATCGAAGGTGTGATTTCGCCGAACGGTTCTCAAGCGCCGAGCGTAACTCTGCTTTATCACACGATATTTTTGTCAATCCACTCGAGCGTGATGTTGGGCGCCAGAGCGAGATCCCGACACAGGTTTCTATAAATATGTGTTTCACCAAATCTAGGATAACTTCTCCAGATCTTCTTCTTGGGTTCTAGGTTTATATCGGGATATTTTGCTAGTTTTCTTTGATGTTTTGATTGAGTATTCAACTCATGGTTTAAAGAGTATACATCAAAGGATTATTTGTTTGTTCTACACAAAAGAAAGAGTTGATCTTCGGCGGATTCTCAAGAATTGAGCCCGAAGTTTTGGTGGATTCTGGAGTGGCTCATCGTCAAGACAATTCCGAGGTGAAGACGGGGTTGGAAGAGGCACATAGGGGTTGGTTCAATTCGGGCGTGGATTCGCTAAGTAATTAAGAGTATACCTATGTAATTCCTTTATATCTTCTTAGTGAATTGTTTTGTGGCTGTTGCCCGTGGTTTTTTATCACAATTGGAGGTGTCCAATTATGGTTTTTCTACGTAAAATCGTTGTGTCGATTTGTCTTGATTGTTTGATTGGGATTGTTGTTTACTGCTTAAAATTGATACATAATCACAAATCAACATCTAAGGAATTTCTAGATTTTTCAATTGGTATTAGAGCAGGTCGTTCTATTTTTTTTACAAATCTTTTAGAGCGAGATCTTGTTTGATTTGTGATAATGGTTACAATTCGCGAAGGAAATTCTATGGTTCGACCACCTTACTTGACGGATCCAATTATTCGTTTTGGAAAGCTCGGAGGAGATCGTTTTGAAAATCTATTGATGAAAAAATTTGGCAATCATGTATGGTGGATCGAACCAACGATTACCGTTGATGGAGTAACTTTCCAAACTAATCAATAAGTGGACACAATTGATTACCAAAATAGTAGATGGAATAGTAAAGCTATAAATTCTCTCTTTTGTGCTGTCACATCTGAAGAGTTTAATCGTATTTGTAATTGTGAAGTTGCAAAAGAGGCTTAGGATATCTTACAAACTATTCATAAGGGCACTCCTTCTGTGAAATGCTCAAACCTTCAAAGGCTCACATCTAGTTTCGAAAACCTTTCAATGAAAGATAGTGAGACCTTTGATGAATTTTATGCGAAGTTGAGTGACATTGTAAATTCCAGCTTCAATTTAGGTGAAAAAATACCGGAATCCAAGATTGTAGGAAAAATTTTGAGGTCCTTGCCCAATCGGTTCCAACCAAAAGTTACGCTATTGAGGAGGCTTAAGATGTTGACAACCTCAAGATAGACCATTTGGTTGGAAATCTCCAAACTTATGAGGCACATAGGAATTTCAAAAAGAAACAAAAGATGTTATTGCTTTTAGTAGTGTTCATAGAGTTGGAGAGGATTCTGATGAGGATCGTGAGATAGATTCCAAGATTACGACTGCTTTTGTTAAACAATTTAAAAATCTTTTTTGAAAAAGAATCATAATCTTTTGGAATCTACTCATACTCATAAATCTAAAGGCAAAGATAAACTCAAAATTAATTCTATAGCCAAGAAGGAGAAAGGAAAGATACAAGGGAACTTTGAAAGAGTCCAATGCTATGAATGCCAAGGATTTGGCCACTTTGCTTCAGAATGCCCCACTCGTTTGAGGAAGAATAAAGCCTCGTTATCACTTAGGATGATAAATCAGAATCTGATGAAGATGAAAGTGACAACGAAGATCAAGGCGAAGAGGGACATAAACAATACCTTGCTTTCATAGCAGCTTCCGAAACTGAAGGACGAACAGAGTATCCGAAGAGGCTAGTTGAGAATGACACTGATGATGAATCCTCGGAGAGTGATGATGAAGAGCTTGAGCAAGCTTATGAAAAGTTGTATAAGGAGTCTCTTAACTTATCCAAATTGAATGACAAACTCACAACAAAACTCAAAGCATGTGAATGTGAGAATGTCAAACTTAAGGAGGAGATTTTCAAGGCTAGGATTGATGCAATGAAGATAGCTAATGATCGACAAGCTCTTTGTGCAAAACTCTTGACTTGTGAGACAGAGAGGAATGAGCTACAACAAATCTATGCTACATATGAAGAAAAAATTGAAACTCTCGAGATGTCTCAAGTTGCTTTGGAAGAACTAATGATCAAGAAAAAGGAGGAACTCAAGTGTGCTATGGCTACCATTGGTCTTTGGAATGAGGATCAAAGACTTTGGACAATATCATTGGGCCTCACCAAATTTGTTCTGACAGGAGTGGCATTGGCTTTGGTGGTAAGAAAGAGCCAAAACAGAGTGCTTCCACATCCCATGATACAAGAACTTAAGGGGAGAACAAAAAAATTCAACATAAGGATGAACTTCTCAAACTTCCTAGAGTTGGTAAGGTAAAAGAAAAGAAGGTACACCTCGTGACACCTTGTTTTTATTTGACATCATTGTGGTATGTATGGTCATATTCGCCCTTATTGTTATAAATTGCATGGGAGAGTGTATTTGCCTAGACCTAAAAATAGGAAGTTGGAAACTGTTGAGATGGGTTCCCATTGCAGGGGAAAGGAACCACAACGTCAAGACACCACCCAAGAACTGCAATTCTTACAACTTTGTTCATACTAAAGTAGTTTGGGTGAGAAAACTTGACTTGTGCTAATTTGTTTATTCTTTTTAGTTTTTAAGGTTTCTGTGGGTTTTTTTTAGGTCATTTAATGTCTACCTATTCGTTTTCTGTCTTGCTTTGTTTAGAAAAAGAAAAAAAATAAAAAAACAAAAAGATTTTCTTGTATGGTTTTGCAAGCTTGAAATTTTTGAGTAGTCCTTGGTGCATATTAGAATTGATAAGAATATCCATTACATGTTAATATGTGTATGCTTTCTGTGGTCATTACTCATTTTGGAGTGTGTGTTTTTTGATTAGTATGTCTCATTCTGTACACACTCTTAGATTAGCAAATATCGGAATCTTCCGCCTTAGTGATTTTTTTTTTTATGGACTGCATTGTATCTTTTGTTTTTCTAGAGGAATTGACCAATACTAGCATATCATGGGTGATGTTGAGTCTCTTAACCACCTTCCATCTTTTGCATCTCCACGGCTTTCCTCTGCTCTTTGTAGTCCACCAAATGAGGAAAATGCTATCTCGAGTCACTAACTAGGCTATCCTTATTGTATCCATGTTTCTCTGGTTTGGTTTCCATACTCTTGAGTGTGTCAACCACCAATGAGTGTGCAAAAGATAAAGAAAAAGAAGAAAAAGAAGAAGAAGAAAATGTGCAAAAGAAAGAAAAGAAAAAATGTGAAAATAAAAAAAGGGATTCATTGATTGAGGGGGAGCCTCCGCTTTTACTCACCAAATACCCCTTGATTCCTAGTGGTTTAACTTTCCTTTGTTGTTCTTAGATTCACTTGTCAGAGGTCCAACTTTCAGATCACTACTAGGATTGAATCTATTATTTGTCGAACTCCAAGAGTCACACACACACTTTTCTCATGGGATCTATACTTTTCACATAATGCACCACTTTTTTTTATGAGGAATCTTCTAGAAGCTGTGCACATTGTGTTTTCAAGTAATTGTGATTCTTGGATAGTCTTGTGTGTTTTAAGGTACTAATTTGAAATTCCTTGCTTGCTCCACCATATTATTTTTGTTGTTTTCTTCCTGTTCATTATTTTCAATGTTTGTGGTTGTTTTTCGTGAGGGGGAGTTTGGTTTATCATTGGAAGAGCTTGTTAACATGAACTCTTTGAATTGTTTGGATATTATTGTGGTCATTATGGATACTATATCATGGTTATCTTTCTATGTATGTTTTGATATATTCTTATACAGTTCCACAAGTTTTGTTTTTCTGGTATGTTGCTAGCTATTTCACAGGTGAATGTTGGATGAAGTTGGATGGATGGATTGATCTCATGGCAAGATTGTTTGATAATAGAGTTGTTTAGAAGTTTTTTTTTTCTTTGTTATTAATCTTGTCTAGTGCGTGTGTTTAAGGACAATTGTTTAGACAGGTTTTGTCCGGGAATTGACAAAGGGGGAGATTGTTAGGTCCCTTTTTTGACAAACCGGGGTCCAAAACTTTGTGTTGAAAAAGTTGTAATTTTTTCTATGTTTTTGTCTCCCCCGCCCGAGCGGGACCATTGGCGCCCGAGCGGAGATTGGGGTCTCTCAGTATTTTGTCAGATCAGAAAATATCGAAGGTGTGATTTCGCGCTCGAACGGGTTCTCAAGCACTAGAGCGTAACTCGCTTTATCACACGATATTTTGGTCAATCCGCCGAGGGGATGTTGGGCGCCGAGCGAGATCGCGACAGTTTCTATAAATATGTGTTTCACCAAATCTAGGATAACTTCTCCGTGATCTTCTTCTTGGGTTCTAGAGTTTATATCTGGGGATATTTTGCTAGTTTTCTTTTGATGTTTTGATTGAGTATTCAACTCATGGTTTAAAGAGTATACATCAAAGGATTATTTGTTTGTTCTACACAAAAGAAAGAGTTGTTCTTCGTGGATTCTCAAGAATTAGAGCTTAAAGCTTTGGTGGATTCTCGAGTGGCTCATCGTCAAGACAATTCCGAGGTGAAGACGGGTTGGAAGAGGCACATAGAGGTTGGTTCAATTCGCATGGATTCGCACGAATGGAGAGTATACATGTGTAATTCCTTTATATCTTCTTAGTGGATTGTTTTGTGAAATAATTTTTTGGTTCCTAGAAGCTGCAAGTTTATATGTAATTAGTTCAAGTCCACAGAGAAATTGACAATTTGTTGGAGTAATTACTCATATTGTGTCTTTAGCAAAATCATGTTGAAGCATTTGTGGGTGTCAAATCCTACAAAAACTGCTTTATGTTTACAAGTTCACAGTTTCCTACAACTTGCACTGTCTTTAGGTTTTTATATCAACATAGCTAAAGATTTGAAAAGGGCAATTTTTGTATATTTTAGGAATTTTGAGGGGGCAAAGGAGATGTCCAGGTTTCGAGCAATGTGGCAAGCTTCTCTTAATGCAACAAAGAGAGGTATGTCATCTCACCTTTTAAGATAATGGGTATCTATGTTTATGCATGTTGAATTTGCAAAACTACTTTCTTCTTGTTAAGTTAGTCTCTATCTTTCTATTTGATATGTTTGTTGGTTCTTTTGATTTTTATTTATTTATTTTTTAGTGTCTTTTTTAAAATAAAAAAAATTTGTTGCGTAATTAAAATTATTGTATGTTGTATGTCTCAAGGCATTTAACTGGAATTGATGTCAATGCATTGATGTTGGAAATTGTACATCACATTTTTGATAAGTAGGCTAGTTCTAAAGTTTGACGTAATTAGTTCTAAGAAGAAATGAAATTTTGTGAGCTGACAAACAATTGTCTTCCTTTCTTTTTCCTAATGCCCAAAAATATTTCTCGTATATGATATCACAAATCAGGTGTAGAGACACTAAGCTTCGCAAGTTTCTCAATCATTCATTAATTTGTGAAATAGGTAGTTGTAGAATTCATCACTAACCAATTTAATAAAATAATTTTACGAAATTTCACACAAATATTTGAATAAAAAACCACTCTTTGCATTTTGGAAATTTATGTAGTTAATAATTGTTCCAGGGAAATCAAATATTTGAGAAGTAAAGAGAGTTCCTTTTCAATATTCCATATTATTTAAACGAGATGTCAGTGTTGTGCAATCAAATTTTTTTGGTTAATTATATTGCACCATAAAAATTGCCCCTGATCAACTTTGTCAAGACTCATATTTAAGATTGAAAGATTCCATGTGGAACTCCTTTTGAGGTGGTTCTTTGTGAAAAAAAGGACACCTTTTAAAGTTTCAACCTAACTAAGATTGACACTTCTAAGAAATGTGTTGAACACTGACACAACACGAAACAACATTTATCTAAAACTTCCCAACATTTAGACACACATGAAATACATTACAAGTTTGAATAAAATAACTTGGAATCAAATGACAAAAAGAAAGTAAAGTAAATTCACCCCTTCACTTCCTTAATAAGACATAAAAAATTATTATCTTTGATTTAAATATTCATATATATGATATATAATAATTATTATATATTTATTATATCTTTTGCATGTGACCCCACATGTTAGGCCTACATTTTTTGAAAATTTATGTGTTAGTGTGTCCATGTTGTATCACGTCTTCGCGGTTCTGCTTCTAGGTTTCAACTTTCAGTAAGTTCCTTCTATATTAACGTACATCCGTATTAACAAGATGACCGAGAGAGATTTGGGATTGTGTTAACTTCTCCAACCCATATAACGTTAGAACGAGAATTTCAAACTTGATAGCTTGTCGTAGCAAACAAAATAAATGATCGCTAATTATTGGTTATAGTCATCTGTTATAAATGTTTATGAACTTGGACTTCATAAACATTGCATTGGAGAGTTCTCGCAACAAAGAGTCAAGGAGCCGCCATCGCCTTTCTTGAGAGTATCGTGCCTGGTGTTGGTTGGAGGCTAGTACTCTCATTTTTGCATTAAACACAGTATGGCCATTTTATCACTGGCTGCAATTGAGCAATAGAAGACATTTCCCAGTGGATACAATGCTTCTTGGAATTTCATAAAATGAAACGGTCCCTCAAAAAGCACAAAGACATCTAACAATTGTTAGTTCTCAAGATGAGATTGTGCCCCTGTATCCACATTCTTTAAAGGTATGTATGTTCCGGGCTGGATATATCAAAACCAAACATCAATTGCCATATGATTTAAGTCTGAAAATAAACTATTTGACTTTACTTCTTATTGTTATAAATATCCTTTTTTCTTTTTTGGAACATGGAGTATGTTAAAACTTCTCTAGGATCTTATAACTCCTTTTATTGTTCTAAAATACCCAGATGAGGATTTGTATTGTATCTAAAGTTTGTTCACCTTCACATCTCTTGAAGACATATCATTTTGTCAACATTATGATATCTGATACTTGGAGAAAAATAAAAAATAAAAAAAAATTGACATAACTTTAAAAAAATCACTAACGACAAAAAAGCTTTATCAAAAAATGTTACTTTTTAAGATAGATGTCAAACCATTGCTTTTTGTGATTAATGAAAATAAATTTATGAGGACGAAAAATATTTTTCACTTTGAGAGGTAAAAACATTTTCTAGATTAAAATCTTACCACCAATGCCATCCTCACAACCACTACCCCACCACATCCCCACCACCCTACCGCCACTAGCCCTTAGATATGGCTTAACCACTAGGCCACTTAGGTTGTCACCTTACATCCACAAGAAAGTTTCAAAAAATCTTATTGTTGAAGGCTCTAACTTTTCAAAGGCTTAATTAGATAAGTCTCATTTTAATATTTAGTGTAGCACTCCATACTTCTTGGTATAATGGAATTTTATTTGAGCCTTGGTTGAGGCGTTACCATGATGATTATGATGTCCTGGTTACTTGTGAGACATATATGGGAATGTAATTCAAATTTCTATCATGTTTTAGGACTTTTACTGTCTTTGGAAGTTTGAGTTATCCTTATTGACATCTATTCTCGTTCTTCTAAGAATTGGGTTTTCGAGTTACTTTTGAAACATGTTAAGGTTGGTAATTCTGGGGTGATTTTGACTGACTAAACTTATGTTCGTTCGAGCGGTGGTTTGGTCGCTCAAGCAGTCTTTTCTTTTTCCTAGTTCTAGGTTTGCAATTTGAAACTTCTGAAAGTTTGCTTTCTTTGCTCGAGCATAGGTTTGGTCGCTTGAGCAATATGTTGTGTCTAACACTCGAGCGTAGGTTTAATCGCTAGAGCAATCTAATCGAGGTCAGCCACTTTAAAAGTCACTTTTGGCCCACTTTTCCTCAATTTTTTTTCCAGATCTTTCTCTCTTCTCTTTCTCTCTTTCCTCCATTATTAAGCTTCCAAGTTCTTTAACCCTTGATTTCATCTATTTCTAAACATCTTTGACCCCTAGTTCCATATACCAAAATGTAGAGCTTGGCGAGCTTTCTTTTAATCTGAGCGGATCCTATTTTCATCACTGTGGGTTTTTCAACTTTTCTTCTCTTCACTTCGAGAGGTAGGGATTTCTTTACTCCTTTTTAATATTTCAATTTAGATAGACATGTGGTAGTTTTTATCATATTAAAAACATGTTTTGTTATTGGATTTTGCAAAGGCATGAAAGGGGTTAGGGTTTTGAATTTTTTAGAGTTAAATAATCGTGATTTGGGTTGATTTGGTAAATTGGGAGGTAGTTAATCACGCTTACGCTGATAAAGGTGAAAAGTCTAATTTGTAATTAAGGGTTTAATAAAAGGAAAGAAATTAAAGTTGAGTAATTGTTGGGCTATGTGTTTGCATTAATGAATTAGAGTTTTGATTGCTAAAAAGAAGTTAATCGGGTCTTGTGATTATTTGGTTAATGTTATATTGTGTTGGGTTGTGGGGTAACAAGAAGTTGATTTTGACAATTAAAAGGATTTTGGCTAATGGATGTGGGTGTCGAGATTTGGAAGAATGGATTTGGTTTTGAAAACAAAATGACATTTGTAACTCTTTTGTGAAGTAAGTAGGGAAAATGATTGCTTTGAAATGATTTCATTGAAAACATTAATGATTTGAAATTGTGAAACCAGTTGTGGATTTGAGTTAAGAGAATCATGTATTTAACTGTTAGAGGTTTTGTCCTTGGTTATCGGTAGAGGATGACATTATTGTTGTTCGATAGAATACATGTATGTGTTAAATTCGTAGATTATTAATGTGATCTAGAATGTTGTGTTATGAGATTGGGGATCCATTTCCCACAGGGTGAGACTAGTAAAGCGTGGCGCCTTGACAGAGGTTTCTCTCTCTTCTAGTTTGCGCTTGGTAAAGTGTGAATTGGGATCTGCTATCTCCGTGGGACTAGTAAAGCATGGTGTCTTGACAAAGGTTCCTTTCCTTCCAGCATCCGATAAAGTGTGACCTACAGGTCATTCCTTATCAGCTAAGGCTAGTAAAGCGTGTTGTGTTATGTGGATTGTCCCATAAGCCATTCGTGCTTTAGGCCGATAAAAATGGATGTATGCGTTGTTCTTTTCCTATTATTCACATTTAGATATATATATATATATATATTGTTGTGGGTGTTTCTTCACCCTTCTGTTTAAGGCCAAGAAAGGTGGTAGATGTGTTGGTGGGTATGTATGTGTAGTGAGTTGTGATGTAATTGTATTATGACTAGAATGTGTGAACGTGTTTTCAAAACAAATGTTGCATGAAATTCTTTTAAATTAAAGTAGAAGGTTAAAGAGAGAAAGAAATGGTGTCACACCTTGTTGTGTTAAAGAGGATGATTCTATGAAAATACACTTATATAAGTATATTTTAGATATAAAGCTGTTACATTACTTGTATAATATGATGTGGTGCATTCATGATGATAGCTATCTGTATGTTGTTATTGTTTATGATCATTGGGGATTTCTACTGAACTTTATATTCATCTCACGTTGCTAATCATTTTTCAGCTACAAGTTGAGAAGTGGTTCAAGGTTAAAAGATCTTCTTTAATTGTTGGCCAAGGGGCCTTATACCTGTTGACGAGACGCCATTCTTGAAAAGGGTTAGGCCTTTTCTTTTATCTATGGACAATACTATATATAGCTTCCGCATGTTATTAATTAAATTGGATTATAGTAATGAATGTGATAATATTATCCGAGTAATAAAAAGTAAGGTGAGACATTTAGTCTAAGGTCTCCAAAACATTAGGCCACCATCGCCATCTCTCTATCGCAACCCCACCACAACCACTATCCCATCTCTTTTACCACTAATACTGACTACTATTTCCATTACTACCCCTTCATCACCACTATAACAATGTACCACCACTAATACAATTATTAACACATTAATTTTTAGATTATAACCAAATGTAAGAAAATATTTTCTAAATATAATTTTGACCAAAACAAAGAAGCTTTTATGTCACAAAATGGTAGAAAAGTCACACGCCTAATCTTCTACTCCAATGAAATCTTTCATATGCATGCCATATACTTTAATCAACCAATAATTTTAGAAAGTAGAAACACAAATGTGAAACAAAAGTAGGTCTTATATGATGTGGGGTTTCTATTTGAAATCTATCCTTCTGTCTTACATGTGTTTCATTTTGTAAAATATTTATGTCTTCTTAGTACTATTTGTATCATAAGCCGCATAACTTGTTTTGTGAATCATATGCTTAGTAGAATGCCCAATCCCACTAGTCCAACTTTTTCAATAATAACCCAAGTTCTCTACGCTGCATTTCCAACCCAATGGGCCTTCTAATTAGGCAATCGCTTGATAAATAATGTTAGAATTATGAAAAAAATCATGAAAAGCCTTCATAAATTTTTTAGTAAATTAGTTTGTAGTGTTTTATTATATATTATGCAATCACCCTTAGATAAATTTCATTAAACTTTTTGTGATATTTATTTCATGATACGTAGCATTACACGTGTTTGATTCATGGATTTATCTAAGCAATTTTCACATATTTTCTCTCTTTCTCTTTTGTAAATCTCTATTTAAATTCATAAATTAAATATAGCGTAAGTGTCACGCAACATTCCAAAGTAAAAAATGCCCAGCTAATGATAATGATTAGGCAGTTGAATGAAACAATTAGTTGTTTGGTGTAACCTATGGTAAGCTATAAATTGATAATCATAAGATAGAAACTAAGATGGTATTTGAAAAAGTTGAAAATTGAATAAAAATTAAATATTAAAAATTGAATGCTAAAATTTTCAAATTGAAAAGCTATTTGATAAAAATTTTAAGTGTTGAACAAAAAATATGTTGTTTGATATTTATAAGACAAACTTTGAAATTTATTATTTTCAAATTCTATATTTCAATTTTTATATTGTGATGATAGTGGTGGTGATAGTGGTAGTGGTAGTAGTGGTGGTGGTGGTTGTGGTTGTGGTTGTGGTAGCGATAGCGATAGTAGTGGTAGTAAAATGATGATGGTACTTATGGTAACAATAACATTGGTGATGAAGGTGATGGTAGTTGTAGTGGTTGTGGTGGCCTAATAGTGGTGGTTAGGGCGGGCATAGGGTTATCTCGACTTGCAAAATCACCCAACCCAAACCGCCGCACTTATTTGGGTGGTTTCAAGATAATCGTTAGGATCGGATGCGGGTTAGGATTTTCTTGTTTTGTTGATTGTAGGAGGGTCA
Source organism: Camellia lanceoleosa (assembly GCA_025200525.1). Lineage (NCBI taxonomy): Eukaryota > Viridiplantae > Streptophyta > Magnoliopsida > Ericales > Theaceae > Camellia > Camellia lanceoleosa. The sequence goes on along the minus strand of CM045763.1, from coordinate 124,457,240 downwards.
CGGGTTTTACCCATACCCGCACTCACCCATCCGCATATGTATACATTGTTTAGTTTATACCTTTTCTGCAAAATGAATGTGAGTCAATTGACTAATCATGTCATGTCCTTATGATCTATTTCCTTCAATAAGTAAATTAGATAGATAGGCTATAATTTATTTGGGATAAATCATTTGGAAAATAATGATTTCATGATAAGAAATATGTGATTTTATGGCCTAAAATAATATTTCAAAATTAGGGGGAAAAGGCCTAAAAAGAATATTTTAAAAATGGGGAAGAATGAGCCTAAAAATAAATTTTTAAAAGAAAAAACCCAATTTGCAAACCACTTACAAGCGCTCGCACATCCACGAACCCTATCCGCACAAACCATAATCTACACGGCAGGCAATTGCGGGTTCAATTTTTTCCAAACTGCAGACATGCGGGCAGGTCCAAACCATAAACCCAACCATCAAAAATCAATCCACGGCACCCCTATATAGCGGGGTTGTATAAAGATTTGGTAACGTTTGCTAATTATATATATGGTATGTATGATTTTAAAGAAAGGGTAATGCAATTGGGGTTATTGTATTAAGTTGTGTCCTTGGGCCATATGTTGTGATGTGTCTTCTTCTTTTACCAAGGTTAGCTGGGTATATGTTAAAATGGTGGTTTCCTTCCGCCAGAATCGTGTTTTGGTCATTCAAGGCCATTGTCCATTTTGTTGTTGTGTGGGGAGTTGTTGTTGTCTTTGGGGTGCAAGTGGTTAATGGTGTCCCCTCTCTTAGACCCTAATATGTATGTATGTAGGTCGAAAGGGCATTCGTGATCTCTTCCTTGTTATCCTTCTTGTTCGAGCCTTTGGGGCCTCGAGATGTTGGACCGATCTCGAGAATCTCCCAAGTATGGATCTAGTTTTAAGTTAGGGTTGTGTTTCCATTTGTGTTTGGATTGCCTTTTGTTTATGTTCTTTCCTAATTTTGGGAACTAAATTTCCTAAGGTGGAGAGGTTGTAGCATTCGAGAATTTTTCTTCATCGCTCGAGCGATCTAGCATATCATCCAATACTTTTGCATGTCCTGATTCTAGTTGTTGATGTTTACTCGAGACCAAGTTTGGTGGCTCGAGTGGTCTAAACTTCTAGGAGTTCGCATTCTTTGCTCAGCGACGGTTTCATCGGCTCGAGCGTCTGCTCGGATCAATACCTTTGAAAATCATTTTTGGTCCACTTTTCTTCATTCTTTCATATTCTTTCTCTCCCATCTTCCTCCATTCCATCATTTTTGGGGGTTTCAAGCCTTCAAGCTTGATTTTCATCTCTTTCTACTCATTTCCTACCCCATGTTCCTTATATAGAAACGAAGAGCATGCCAAGGGCTTTCTATCCATCTGAGTGTATCGCATTTTCATCGAAATTAGAATTTCGGGTTTCTTCTCTTCTTGCTAAAGGTGGGGATTTCTTTACTTCTCTTAAATATTTTCTAATAGATAGATGGGTGGTAGATTTATATTGCATAAAAACCTCATTTTGAGGAAATTTCATAAAAGGATGTAAAGGAAGTTAGGGTTTTGAAATTATGGAGGTTAATCTTATGGTTGAAGTGGAATATGAACAAATTGGAGTTACTAGAATGTAGCTTTGTGCCTTACAGTAAAAAGGTCTAATTTTTATTAAACCCTAGTTATGGTTTCTTTGCTACAAAGATGAAAGATTGTTTAATTGGTCCTAAATTCTTGAACTTAAGTTTATGTTTGGTTAAGATGAGTAGAAGTGATGATAATTAGTTGTTGTGAAAATGATTATGGTATATGAGGGTTATGTTGGAGAAATTAACATTAGAAATTGAATAAATAAATATTCGGTAGAGTATGATAACAATTGTGTTGTGTAATTGAGTATAAAGAGTTGATGTTAATATGGAAAAGTAAACAATGAAATGGAACACAAATTATAATTGTTTCTAAAGATAAATCTTCATGTTCACGGTGGATGTGTTGTCAAGTTAATGTGTAATGGAATTACTAAATGATGTTATTGGTTTTGTCTATGAGTTGTAATAATGAATAACATGATGAGTTAATGGATGGTGTTATTGGAATAAGGGTCTGCTTTCCTTCTAGCTTGTGATCGATAAAGCGTGGCGCCAATAAAGGTTTAGCATTCCTTCGTAGTAGCGCCCAGAAAGCGTGAGGTTTGTTGAGATATGTGGAGATTCCACACTCCTTCCGGCTTGTGAGCAGTAAAGTGTGAGGTTTCACGTTCCTTCTGGCTTGTGACCGATAAAGCGTAAGGTATTAGCTATGTGTATTGTATTTTGAATATAAAAAGGCACATTATCTATTTATGTATCATCCTTTAGCATTCATGATCGCATGCATCTATCGATCTTATTGTTAGGAATCATTGTAGATCCGTACTGGACATATTTGTTCACCCCATGTTGTTTTACCATTTTTGGAGACCAAGAACTTTGTTGTCTTTTATGATTATTATCTTGTAGAGAGTAAATGAAAGATGTATTGTATTGTTAATGTAATTATTTGTGTTGTATATTCCAATGTAAATCTTGGCATATATAATTATTGCAATATTTCGAGGGAGAACATTTTCTATTACTTAAGTGTAATGTTATTCCTTTACATGTTATGCAATTGGACTTCAATTAAAGGTTTTGGTAATGTATTTGGTTAATAAAACTTGGGGCGTGACAGTGGAAGGGATTGAGTGAGTGTCTCGGGAACGATTAGAATTTCATTTACTACGCTTGGTTTGATCTTCGATAGGATGCCAAGGCGTGATGTAAAGGTCATGTTGGGACTAGGAGTGTCAGTAGGGCACAATGGTTCTAGTAATACTTGCACCGCAAAGACCGATCAGGGCGATGAGGGGCTGACTCTCGTCCCCTCAAAATTACTAAGGAGTTCTTTCACTTTAACCAATCGGAGTTCACAGGAGGGCTTAAACAACTAGAGGCAGAGGATTGGTTAGAGCAGATCACCAAAATTCTTGATATGATTAGAGTCGAGGATGAAGGGTTGAGACTGGCATTAGTGAATTTTCTATTGAAAGGAGATACTGTGTATTGGAAGAAGTATGCGAGTACTACCATAGGCACCACTTTGGTTGCATTGACTAAGGCCTTTTTGGCAAAGTTAAGGAAATAGTTTGTGGAGTTGCGCCAGGGGACTACTCCATTGGCATAGTTTTAAGCAAGGTTCACTAGTTTGTCTAGATTTGCTCCAGAGTTGGTAGTAACAAAAGAGTGTCACTGGATTGAGTTTGAAGATAGGTTATGCGATGATATTAGATAGAAGATTGTGGGGTGCATGCATAGGAATTATTACGGTCTAGTAGAGGAGGCGGCGGCTCACGTGGAAGCCACCAATCTTGAGGTCAAACGTGATAGAGGGGGAAGAGGCCATATCTGTGGGTTCTATGGTTCGAAGGCACACCAGGCCTAGTAAGAGGGAAAAGAGAGTAGAATCTCAATCAAAAGCATAGTTTCAACCTCTGTTTACCTTTGCTTCTTTGGATTTGTCCTTCAGGAGGTCTAATCAGACTCAAGTTTCCTCGAGTCGATCACAAAATAAAGGACCACCATTTTGTTCTAAGTGTAATCAGTTGGGTCATGTTAGGTGTTGTTGTTGTCAACATGTATAGAACTAATTTCAATAGTCTAGACAGGGGTAGAGATGTTATTGAAAATTAGTAGAATGTTTTGTAGTTTTGGCATTGTAATGTTATGTTATTATATGTGTGGCTTTATACTTGCCAAGGTTGCATATGTATATGTATGTTTGCTCATTTATTTTTGGGAATTGGACTTGTAATGACTTGTGATTTTTATGTTGAAAAGTTGTTGTCAATCTTGATAAGCTAATGTTGTTGTGAATGTGTTATTGTTTCGTAAGTTATTGCATGAGACGACTTGTGAGTCTTCTTTGATTGAGAGTTGCTTATTGAAATTAGTTATTTGTGTGTTGTCAAGAACAAATCCAAGATGTTTTGAGGGTTGAGTCTTAGAGGGTATATGAGCCTTATGGGAATGGTGATAATTTCTTGGTTAGGCATTGTGAGTGATTTTTTAGGGGATTTGAGACTTGTGACCTCAATGATGAGAGTGATGATTGAATTGGCTATTGAGTATGATTGGGTGGGTACGAGTACAGGGTTGTGTGGGGGCTGAATAAATGTGCACTCAGAAGAAATTCAAACAGGACGCCGAGAATGCTAATGAGGCTAACTCAGTGTGACCAAACCCATCTGAGCAAGAACAAGGCCGAGTAGAATCTAGCCCACGGGCTGAGTGTGCAAAAAAGTTTCTGATGTACCTGGGGGTCCCAGATATGATGGTGAAAGGTGATGATGGGAAGGTGGGCCCTTGGAGAACAATATAAAAAGAAGGAGCATCAGGCAAAGTGAGATATGTGAAAGTAAATAAGATAGCTTGAGATAGAACTAAATTGGAGAGGACACTGACTTGTCCGTCGAAGTGCTAATTCCGGCACCCCGATCGAGTTTTCATCCCTTTTTCACGAGCAATTAGAAGACCAAGAGTGTCTAATCAATCTAAGAGTATTTCCAAACAACTTAACCACAATTGGTGCCGTCTGTGGGAATACTCAAATGCATCCATGGCAGGCGTGATAGATGATCCTTCAATAATTGCTGATGGTGTTACACCATGATATGACATTATTCCAAGAAACATGCTTGACCGAGAATATCACAAGACGCATCAAGGGCCTTGAACTTCGACCTAGTAGCTCAAACCTCACCCTCAATTTCTGTGCAAGAGACTGTGCAAACGATCATGGATCAAGCAAAACAAAATGAACAGCGCTTGGAAGATATGATGATTGAGTATGAGCGCTTACATAAGGAATTGGCCTTGGACTTAGCCAAATCCCAACAGGTTGCACGTCAAAACCGGGGTCGATCCCCAGAAAATAAAAAGAATGATTGACGACGTCGACTTCGGAAACATGATAGTGGCAGTGATTCCGACTCTCCATCTCAGGAACCTAGAAAAAAGGGGCAAGTTGATGTATCCAGCTCATTCGAAGGATGTCCGTATGTACAGCACAGGCGAGGGAAAGGAAGTGATGGTTTGGATGAAGAGGACAGCCACGACCCTTTCGTATGATGCATTGCAAGGGTTATGCTGCCTAAAAAGTTCAAAGCACTGACATTCACCTTGTACGACGGAAAATCAGATCCCACAGACCACATTCATCATTACAAACAAGCGATGACGTTACATGTTGATAATGAAGCCCTCATGTGTCGAATGTTTCCAAGTAGCGTGACCATTGGCCATCGATGGTACTATAAACCGGAGCCGACGCCAATAAGAAGCTTTCATCGGCCCAAAAATCCTTCAGGCAAGATTCATCACCAACGGTTCACCAAAGCAAGCCGACTCTCTAGGCAATGCAAGTTAAACCGTAAGAGACCGTCTGGAATATTCGGTGCGTTATTGGGAATGTTTCAACTTGGTGGATAATACCTACAATGATTCCATGGCCATTATTGCCTTTAAGATGGGATTACACCCGATAGTCCTCTCCGCAGCTCGCTGACTAGATGACCTCTCAAAATAATTTGGGCACTAATGAAGAAGGTTGAGGAGTATCAGAAGGTGGAAGACGATGCCAAGGCGACAGAAGTCGTTAAATCGACTCCATCCGGTTTGGTTCAACCGATAAGCGCCGTACCTTCAAGGAGCCCCAAACATCGAACTCAAGCTAAACGACACAACCAAAGGTGATTTGCGCCATTCAAGTAAGCAGTGTTCGCACCGTTCAAACGAACAATATCAAGTGGATAGCAGGCGCGCAAAACGTTCGGACAAGAAGTATACAGAATTGATGGAGCCGATCAGTAAGATCCTACCCAAAGTCTAGCATCTTCCATTCTTTAAGTGGTCGTCTAAGATAATGGGACCTCCTGATACAAGGAGAAGGGATAGGCGGTGCAAATATCACAAGGACCATGGCCATGATACTAACAGTTGTTATGCACTGAAGGACCACCTGGAAAAGTTAGTGTAAGATAGCCGGCTGGCACAACATGTCCAAAAGAACAATCCATCGAACACGGTAGCTCTACGGCCGGATTCACCTCCACTTGGTGTAATTCACATGATATATAGCCTACTGTCGTCAGCTGAGGTACATACAATTCAGTTGCAAGATGGCCCCATGAAATTGGCAAGATTAGCTTCGATGACACCGACCTAGATGGAGTAACTCTTCCCTACGCTAAACTCCTCATCGTCGAAGCTACGCGTGAACGTACTCACAATCAAGTGTGTTCTCATTGATCAAAGAAGCACCTCGTAAATAATGTATTACAAGACGCTTGTTAAACTCGCTTCATTGATGCGGATCTGTTATCGGCAAATTACCTATTGTTCGGCTTCAAGCCAACCCCGACTATTCTTGAGCAAGATCACACTACCAAGATATAGGCGGTACCAAATTAGTAGATGCGAATTTCTAGTCATCAAACTCGTCACCATACAATTTTATCATGGGAAGGATTTGGTTGCACACTATGCAAGCTGTGCCAAGCACCTACAATCAACTACTCCGCTTTCCAACTAAATATGGCATTGAGCAAATTTGGGGCTCTCATAAATCAGCACAGGCATGCTATCTTATTGCTGCTGCAAAGAGGCCAAAGGAACTGGAAGTCAACTCGATTGAAGTATCGGATCGAGAGAGCCTCGAGGACATTGGGAAAATCCCCAACGAAAAGGCAACTGAAGAACTTGATCGGATTGAAATCAATGAGAACCCTGACAAATTCTTCATGATCGTTACTTCCTTGAACGAAGTTGACAGATGCGAACTGGTTTCCTTCTTACTCGGCAACCTTGACATGTTTGCATGCATACCATACGAAATACCGGGGGTTGATCTAGTCATGGCCCAGCACCATTTAAACGTCGATCCAAAAGTCAAACCAATCATTCAGAAAAGTCAGCAGTCAGCCGCAGAGCATGCATCAGCTGTTATTGATGAAGTTGACAAGTTGCTTAATACCGGGGCAATTCGTGAAGTAACTTTTCCCACGTGGCTGTCCAATACCGTGGTTGTAAAGAAGAAAAATGGATCTTGGCGCGTTTGTGTTGATTTCACGGATTTGAACAGGGCCTGTCCAAAAGATTGTTTTCCTCTTCCCAGAATCAACCAACTTGTGGACGCCAGAACACATCATTAGCACATGAGCTTCTTGGATGCCTACAGGGGTTATCACCAAATTGCCATGCATCCAGAGGATCAAGAAAAGACCACATTCCTCACCCTAAAGGGAACCTATTGCTACAAGGTCATGCCCTTCGAACTAAAGAATGCGGGGGCAACTTACCAGGGGCTGGTTACCATTATGTTCAAGGAACAACTCGGTCGCTCCATGGAAGTATACATCAATGACATGGTGGTGAAATCCAAGGAAAAGCATGCCCATCTAACCTATTTAGCAGAGACCTTCGGCTTTCTCTGAAAGTACAAGATGATACTGGACGCCTTGAAATGTGCATTCAACATCAGATTCGGTAAGTTTCTCGGCTATATTGTCAACCATCGCTAATAAAGGCCAACCCGAGGTAGATCACAGCAATTTAGAACTCAGCCTCTCACGGTCAAAGAAGTTCAAAAGTTGATGGGAATGGCCACCGCCTCAATAGGTTTATCACCTCTCGATCATCGACAATTTTTTCACACACCTCGCAAGACAAAGATTTTAATGGACCTCGAGTGCCAAATCGCCGATGGCTTGAAAAGATACCTCCGTTTAGTACCCCTCTTGGTTACCCCATCGCCAGGCGATCCGCTGACCTTGTATCTGGTGATATCTGACCGGGCAGTCAGCGCCATGTTACTAAAGGAAGAACTCGGGAGCAAATAACCAATTTACTATGTAAGCAAGGCAATGGTCAACGCCAAAACACGATACCTACCATCGAAAAGCTCATCTTTGCTATCGTGGTGGCTACAAGAAAGTTGATGCACCATTTTCAAGCTCATACCATGGGGTATTCACGCACTACCGCCTCGGCCGGCCCGTAGCGTGGAAGCATCAGAGCGAGTTTCTAAATGGGCTTTGGAACTCAGCTAGTATGATATCCAGTTTTTGCCCAAAACGGCCATCAAGGCAGGTGCTCGCTGACTTTGTAGCCGAGTTCACGGGATGCCATGCTGACTTCAAGTCCGATCAAGTCCACCTTCAACCTAAACCCTACTGGCAAATATATGTTAGAGACATTTGGCAAATGTACTGTGACAAATCATCCAACCAACGTGGCAGTAGGGCAGGCATAGTATTGATGACCCTCGAAGGGGTAATAATCGAGCAGGCAGTCAAACTAGGCTTTGATGCATCAAATAACAAGGCCAATAAGCATTGCTAATTGGCCTTTGTAACACACTTCATCTTGGTGCACGCCGGTTACATGTTTTCTGTGACTCGAAGTTAGTCATCAACCAATTGAAAGGGGAATATGCAGCTTAAAATGACTGCATGGCAACCTACATGAAAACGGCGAATTCCTTGCTCACAAAATTTGACCACCACGAGTTAAATTAGATAACCCAAGATGAGAAAACACAAGCGGATGCCCTTGCTTGCCTAGCCTCCGCCATTGACTCGTAGTCAAACAAACAATCGGTAGGGTTCATCCGAGAGCCGAGCATCACCTCTTCCGAACTAGTTCGATTAAAATCATTGAACCAGACGGAGTTGATGGACCCTATTGCTGCATTTCTTTCCTCGTAATAGCTCCTAACAGATAAGAAAAAGCCCACAAGTCATAAATAAAGCCCGCGATATTAACTTGATCCGCAAGGAAAGGTTTACAAAAATCCCTCTCTGGTCAGATTCGAATGTGTTCACCCAAACAAAGTTGAGGAATTCTTGGCCAAAGTACATGAAGGTAGTGTGGTGCCCACTTTGAGGACGATCATTGGCCTATCGAGCCAGAACGTAGGGGTATTATTGGCCAACTATGCAAACAAATGTCGAGAACTACGTAAAGAAATGCGAACAATGCCAAAAGTTCTCCCCATCAACTCATCTTCCCCGCCAAAGAATTAAATTCCATTACTAGTCATTGGCCATTCACTCAATGGGGACTTGATATCGTTGGACCATTACATGGCTCTGGGGAACAAGTGATTCCTGATCGTCGCAACAGTTTATTTTACAAAGTGGGTTGAAGCAGAGGCATTAACACATATTGGAGATATTGATGCTAAACGCTTTGTATGGAAAACATTATAACTCGATTCGGCATACTGAGAGCACTTGTATCAGACAATAGCACCCAATTCGATTATGGCATCTATCAGGAGTTATGCAATACGTACGGTATCCGACCCTACTTTTCCTCGCCAACATACCCGTAAAGCAGTGGTCAGGCTGAGGCCTCCAATAAAGTGATACTGGACAACATCAAGAAACAATTGGAAAAGACCAAAGACAAGTCGGTTGAAAAGTTGCCCAGTGTGTTGTAGGCTTATCGCACCACTCCGAGGCGGTCTACTAGAGAAATATCGTTCGCTTTGTGCTTTGGGATACAGAAATCGGCCTACCCACACTGAAATCCAAGGTTTTTGACATGGGGCGTAATGACATGATGTTGGCCTTAGATCTAACATTGATTGAAAAACGCCAAGATCGTGCTCTTGCATGCATGGCACAATATCAGCAACAGCTCACCAACTCATATAACTAGCATGTGCAGTTGCATTGTTATACACCTGGAGAGCTGGTCCTCAAGAAAGTGCATCCTACTACTAAGAATTCGGCAGGCGGTAAATTAGGCCCCAACTAGGACAGTCCTTATCAGATTGATTCGGCTACCGGAACGGGGGCGTATCGGCTTTCAAACATGGCTGGTAGAAGTTTGCCATGCCCCTGGAATTCGACCCATTCTCATAAAATTTATCATTAAGACAACTTGTACGGCATGCTAGTTCATTTTTTATTTTTGCTATTATATTAACATGTACACATCTACGTATTCCGCAATGCAGTATTCTTTTTTTATTGTTGTCTCGTTAAAAATGGTTGAATAATGAAAAAGCCTCCGAATTTGGAGCTCCCTTCGTGGATATCACGATTCCACAAATAAGACTCCAAATTCGAGTGCCCTTCATGCATGTTCACATTTGGACCGAATAAGCCTTCGAATTTGAAGCACCCTTCGTGGATATCACGACACAATACAAAGACTCAATTCAGAGTGCCCTTCATGCATGTTCACGCTTAGCCCAATAAGCATCTGAATTTGGAGTGTCCTTCGTAGATATCATGATTGGCCAAGACAATGACTCCTAATTCGGAGCGCACTTCGTGCATGTTCATGTTTGGGCTGAATAAGCCTCCGAATTCGGAGCACCATTCTTGGATATCACGATTGGCCAACACAAAGACTCTAAATTCAGAGTGCCCTTCGTGCATGTTCATGTTTGGGCCAAATAAGCCTATGAATTTGGAGCGCCCTATGTGGATATCACGATTGGCCGACATAAAGACTCCGAATTCGAAGCGCCCTTAGTACATACTCACGTTTGGGCCGAATAATCTTCCGAATTCGGAGCACCCTTCGTGGATATCGTGATTGGTCAATACAAAGACTTTGAATTCGGAGCACCCTTCGTGCATGTTCACGTTTGGGCCAAATAAGCCTTCGAATTTGGAGCACCCTTCGTGGATATCGCGAGTGGCCAATACAAAGACTCCGAATTCGAAGCGCCCTTTATGCATGTTCACGTTTGGGCCGAATAAGCCTCCGAATTCGGAGTGCCCTTCGTGGATGTCCCGATTGGCCATAAATAAGACTTTGGATTCGGAGCGCTCTTCGTGCATGCTCACAATCGGCACCACATTCGAGATGCTCAACAAAGGGTTATTAGATCATCAAGGTTCGAAAGTTAGTGAAAGTTAGTAATTAAACTACGACGGTCAATAGAAAACAACAAAGATAATGGAACCATAATGCATATTTCCAACAGGACAACTAAAATACCAAACAAACAAGAACACGTGATATTTATTCGCTACGCTTTATACAAATACATCGGTACTTAAAGACTAAGAAATACAATGTTTGATTATCTAGACCTTCTCATGTTCGCACCTTCTTCGTCATCGCCTTCTCGGTTTATAAGCCTCAAGAGGACCTTGTAACTTTGATATAATGATGATGCCGAATCAACACCGCAGCCTTGTAGAGCCTTAATCCATCCATGCTTAAATCCACGATTTTCGCATTGGCAAACATCATCAACTAACTTCTCCCGGTCTTCTCAATGTCGATCTTTCGCCGTAAAAGCCTTGTTCAGAGGCTATCATTCTTATTGCCTCTCTTGCGAACATGCTTGCCGATCTCAATCGGCTATAGCATGATCAAGCAGTGCTAGTTTACTTTATCCGCTATAATCGTGTTCGCTTGATCTGCTGATTGCATCGAAGAAGCCTTGGCCTTACTCACTCGTTCTCGGCTCTCTGCGTAGTGTTCCAAGCTGACGCGCCATTTTTTGTTCTATCTCTCTTCGCATGGCACAAAGGCGTATGCCAATCTCATAAGAGGTGTATAGTCCTTTAATCGCCCATGGATGCCCTCTCAAAAAATTTCGTAATCAGGCCAACCGACTAGTGATTGTTGGACTTCGAGCGAAAAAAAATTTCGAGTGAACTCTATTGCCACATTCGGATTGCAGATAATTGAGTCCGTTTTGGTCATCGGTTTATTCCCAATGAAAACTGAAAAACTCAATGAGCATGATGGCCTGTTGGTTTCATTTCACAGTGTGGCTCGTTCACTCGCAATCTCGAGCTCCCTCATTGTTGCATCTCTCTTCTTGGTGACTTTTCTACCCTGTCCCCTCTTGGAGACCTACTTCGACAATAGAGGGATCGACGCCTCTTACACTCCTCTGAAATCCTATTACCCATTAGTGTAGGTTCACCACCAACCCCTTGGTTCATTTCTAAATCCAGTTTAGTTAGCTTCATGCCCTCCCCTCTATTGTTAAAGAATACTTTTCTTGACATACGAATCTCCTCAGGTTGACGCAACGCTCTTTTCCCTCTCGCACTCTACTGAATTTGAGTAGAATATATTTAGCGACAACACAGGCCCCATGCACACCTGGCCCTCCCCACTTACTAATTACGGATCTAGCTGCGGTTTAACCGCTTCAAGTATTTTGTCGAATAAAGACATGCCCCACCGATCCCATAAACATTTTTTGTCCATACATTTGGTGGTTGTGCTCAGTGATCAGCTGGGGAAGGGTAGATTTATTAATCTATTCGGCTTATCTTTAAGCATTTTGCCGAATAAAGACAATGCCCCACCTAAACCCATAAACATTTCTTGTCTATACATTTGGCGGTTATGCTCAGTGATCAGTTGGGGCAAGGGCAGATTTATTAATCTATTTGGCTTATCTTCAAGCATTTTGCCAAATAAAGACAATGTCCCACCTGATCCCATAAACATTTTTCGTCTATACATTAGGCGGTTATGCTCAGTGATCAACTAGGGCAAAGGCAGATTTATTAATCTATTCGTCTTATCTTCAAGCATTTTGCCAAATAAAGACAATGCCCCACCTGATCCCATAAACATTTTTCATCCATACATTCGGCGGTTATGCTCAGTGATCAGTTGGGGCAAGGGTAGACTTATTAATCTGCTCACTATCTTCAAGCATTTTGCCAATAAAAACAATGCCCCACCGATCCCATAAACATTTTCCATCCATACATTTGGCAAATATGCTCAAGGATCGCCTAGGAAGGGCACATTTATTAATCTATTCGGCTTATCTTCAAGCATTTTGCCGAATAAAGACAATGTCTCACTTGATCCCATAAACATTTTTCGTCCACACATTTGGCGGTTATGCCCAGTGATCAACCGGGGCAAAGGAAAATTTATTAATCTATTCGTCTTATCTTCAAGCATTTTGTCGAATAAAGACAATACTCCACCTGATCCCATAAACATTTTTCGTCCATACATTTGGCGGTTATGCTCAATGATTAGTTGGGGCAAGGGCAGATTTATTAATCTACTCAGCTTATCTTTAAGCATTTTGCCGAATAAAGACAATGTCCCACCTGATCCCATAAACATTTTCCATCCATACATTTGGCGGTTATGCTCAGTGATCAGCTAGGGAAGGGCAGATTTATTAATCTATTCAGCTTATCTTCAAGCATTTTGCCGAATAAAGACAATGCTCCACGATCCCATAAACATTTTTCGTCCATATATTTGGCCGTTATCATTAATATATTCGGCTTATCTTCAAGAATTTTTCTGAATTAAAATGTAAAGGTCATGATCTCAATTGATATGACATATTTTTGTTTTTCAATACTTAATGATTAACATTCATTAACAAAACGAACATTTTCATTAATAAACTATATGAATACATCCACTTTATACATGAAAATGGCCTACATCTAAAATAAAGTGCTAACAAAAACTAATAAAACAAAGCTACCAAAAAAAAAAATAATGGCTGAATATGCGTTTCAAAACTGCCGATCATAAGTCCAAATCCTCTGGATCTGATTCCAACGGTTTGACTTCCAATTGTTCGTAAGGAATCGGTTGATCGAGAGTCACCTTAGCGGCCACCAAAGCTTTCAACCATTTATGCTTGAAGCCTCAATTCTCGAATTTCAAGGCTTCATCAGCGTATAACTCCTTGGCCTTCAGCTGGCCAGCATCAAAGGCTTTGGCCTCATCGGCCTCAGCGAGCTCCCTCGCCTTTTCTCAGCTTCAACATCGGCCTTCATCTAGGAGACTTCTTGAACCAACTTTAGAGAGCCATCTATCAAGTTTTCTCTCTCTTCGGCCGCCCGACAGAGCAAATCATCGTGCTTAGCTTTCTCTTGAGCAGCAACTACCCTCGCCTACTCTTCTTCGGCTTTTGCAGTCACTGTAGACAAATCGATGATTGTAGCAGTGGCCTTGCCCTTCTCTTTCTCCAAACCGACGACAAGGACGCCTAAATCGCTCTATGACGTCGTACTGACGGTGGCCCACCTTTTTGATCCTACCCACCGTTTGGAGAACCAATGGCCTTAGTTTGGATTGATACGAATACTTAAGCTATATGGAAATTTGGCGTCTTTTAACTTACCAAAATGGCCAATTGTGCCGCCATGGCAATTGAGATGAAATCTGGTTCAGCACGAAAAGTCGTTCGATCTGAAGGCAAAGAGAGGGCTGAAGCTACACTCAGGGCCACGATGGGATCTTTGATCGCTGACCCGCTGGTGAGCACCGGCGTATTCTTTATCATTGGTTAGATGACGAATGTCTAGCCAAATCATCTTCTATGGGCAGCGTATCCACCCTTGGTCGTTTCTCGATCGGCGCCTCTAGTACATCGTTCATAGTATCGGCAAGTCGCTTCTGCCCTGTGAGATCGACTCCCTAGACTTCAGCCTGATTTTGTTCAGGAATCAACTCGACCAAAGTTGTTTCGCGAGCTGTTTCTTCTTCACGAGTTGGCACTATTTGGCTCTCCCTAGACTTGCTGGCTTGCCTCTTGGCCACCATCTTCTCCATATTTCGTCGCCTGGCAAACTAGGCAAGTGATTCCTACTCATCTCTTCAGCTATGGATTCGGCCCCAGAAAAATTTTCTAAGCCAGTAAAGATATCGTCCTCTGGAACAGATGAGTCTACCCAGCCAGAAGTAGAAGGGAGATCAACGCAATGGTCTGGGTCGATATGCTCAAACACCAAATCGATTTCTCTATTCAACTCCTAGTCCCTTGCATGGCCCTCCGATTGTGCGTTGTCATCGATCTCCTCACAGGTGTCAAAACCTTCGATGCCAATGTCTCTTAAACTTTTGTAGCTAGGGAAGATAAGCGCAGTAAGCTACCGTTCGTGTGTTGGCACATGGATATTATCTGCAGTCAAAAAAGTGGAGTAAGTTGGGTCGTATCTCAGCAAAACTCGGGCTGCACACCCTTGTCCTTAGAGGTTTGCATGGCCTTTGTAATTGAGGATCATCTTAACCTACTCCAGAATGGCTTCGTCCGCGGATGGCAGTGCTCTTTTCAAATCGTTGCCTGCAAGAAACACAAATGATCGACAAGATTTAAAATTTCAATAAACCGCTTATTTTAAGACATGTTAACAATTCTAGCCGCCACCGTTCACCTTTTACCTTAGTATTGGGTCTTGGCGATCTTCTTCTTTCAATTCCCAATTACCTCAGACAAGGACTATGACATCATCAACCCTTTTTCCAGAGCTGGCGAGCATGGTTACCAAATGATGGTCAACATCCTTGGCTCCTAAAGAGTAACATCCTTGTTGTCCGGTTGATTTTGCCATGAAGTAGTAGTCTTAATAGCCGATTCTTCCTCGTTAAGGCCTCGGTGATTCAATTCCACTATACCCATGATAATACGGTAAAAGTTCACATTTGGCTGGGAGGAAATTAATTCCCAGTAGCATAGGACTGTCCTAAGAAGAGAATGGAGGGGGAATTGAACTCCACCCTCTGCAATTGCCAAAAAAAAAAAGTTAATAATGCTTGTGTTAGAACTTTCCATGTCCACTACATTGTCTAAAACGAAGGCTAGGTGAACTTCGTCTGGAATTGAAAAGTGACGAAAAAAGGCTGCAACTGGATCCTCAGAAAGGAGAGCTTTCAAATGCCTTGCCATTCAAGATGAAATGAAAACAGTGTGTACAAAAAACAAAAGCAAAATGCACAGGGAAATTGGAATGAAGAATAGAATGAGAAAAGAGAGGGGACTTATAGGATGAGGAAGGAGACAAACAGTAAAAAACTGGGTTGTAGAGGTCTGGAAGGAGGTTGATATAAAAGATGCTCAAAAAATGTCAATAACCTTTCAATTCAAGATTATACGGGCTTAAAGAATGTCAATAGCCTTTCGATTCAAAAGTATACAGAGGTATAAATTTCAAAACGCATTAAATGAATGTCAAATATGAAGGGGCAGGAAGTTGTAATGATTTAAGTAGCGCGTCTGCTTTGACAGCTCTCACGAATCAGTATGAAAAGGAGTGCAACCACCGTATCTGTCTTTCAAGGGTTTTTGTTTTGATTGGCCAAGAAACCAAACATGCTAAGTAAATATGTTATTCGGATGTTTGGGGGGCAATTTTGGGGGCCGAATAAATGTGCACTCAAAAGAAGTTCAAACAAGACGCCGAGAATGCTGATGAGGCTAACTTAGTGTGACCAAACCCATCTGAACAAGAACAAGGCCGAGTAGAATCCAGCCCACGGGTCGAGTATGACGAAAAGCTTCTGACGTACCTGGGGGTCCCAGATATGATGGTGAAAGGTGATGATGGGAAAGTGGGCCCTTGGAAAACAATATAAAAAGGAGGAGCGTCATCCAAAGTAAGGTATGTGAAAGTAAAAAAGATAACTTAAGATAGAAGTAAATTGGAGAGGATACTGACTTGTCCGTCGAAGTGCTAATTCCGGCACCCCCAACCAGAGTGTTCATCTCTTTTTCAAGTAGCAATCAGAGGATCAAGAGCTTCTAACTAGATCCAAGAGTATTTCCAAACCACTTTATCACATGTTGTTATTGACCCTAAAGGTCTAGTGAGCGTGTGAAGTGTTTCATTGCCACATCGGCGTAAAGGTTGTAATGAGTTGATTTGGAGTGAAAATTATGTTGTGCAGTATCAAAGGAGAGAAGTTCAAAGAGGGTAGTTTTTGTGTGACTAGTTTCAGAAGTCCGGTAAGGGCTCAGGTGATATATAAGTATGTGGGCATCGAACCCCATGTAGGGGTGATCAGCATTAGGAACCTATCGATGTTTGAATGCTAAGTGTCAGGGATTAATGGTGTTAGTTGGTTGGTATTGGGAGATCGGTCGATATGGAGTCACCTCAGGAATTGTCTAGAATTGGGCAAGGAGTCATGAGATTAAGGAGTACTTGACATACACTCGAGGGTATTGAACCTTGCTTGTGAGAGTGCAATATTTCGTGTGGACTTTCGTGAAAAGCTTTTGAATTTGAGTAGTATAGTAGAATCTTGATATCGTAAGAAAATTTCTCAAGTTGGGATGGCATGGGGAAATTTTGATCTTGGTGAGTATAATTGTATTAACATGTAATGGATAAATTGTGATAATTGTGTTGGGATGGAACTCCTAAAATATGTAAGAACATATATGCATTGCCATTTATTAATTCAATTTTTACTGCTTAAATCCTTATTGTGGGAATATTATGATTGAGTTTGGCATCACCATAGTAGTGATGGGTGATTTTGGGTGGGTGACTGTTGAGAGTCGCCAATTGTAATGTGGCAATGCAGTTGGAAGTGAATATTTACTAGTGCTATGGCCATTGGTGGCATTGAAATTGAAATTACTATTGTTATGATTACACTTAATTATGTTCAAAAAATGTTTATAAAACTATTGAACCTTAAAATTGGATTTGGGACACATCTTTTTATTTAAATACAACATGAATTTGTATACCCTTTGGGAAAGTTTTGAATGAATTTTTTTGGTACTTAAAAAAAAGATTTCAAAATAATAAATTTTTTTTTTTTAGATGAGTAATTAATTTTCTAGCCTTGCGTGGTGTAATGAATTGAGCACAGATTGGTGATTTTGTGGTTAGTCGTTCTGTTATAGCAATTGGTATCCGTCAAACATGTTGCATTGTAATACTATTCTTGTGAATTAAATCTCTTGGGTGAAATCTTTTCCTTTTGTGAGCATTGATTGAGAATTCTTATTGTAAATGTGGATTTACCCTCGGGTTTAAGGTGTTAACCATTAAGGGCTATTTTGTGTCTGTTTGAGTAGATTAGCGTGGTTGAAGCTTGTTCAGCCCAAGAGCGGTCCTTGTGAACCGGGTTGCCTTGGTGAACTCTTTCTTCTATTAGTCAATTGAGAGTTTCTTGTTGTGAGTGTGGTAGCATCCTTCGGTTTTGGGATGATGAATGCTCGATCATTGTTGAGTGTTGGTGTATGGTCGAGGTATGGGTAGCGTGCCTTTATGCATATGGAAACCATTCTAGTGGAACTTTAGTCTTGTCAACTCTGATGAGCTTTATGGGTTGTGGAGACATTCACATCTTTATTTTGTTGGAGTTGTGGTTCCAAAACCCGTAAATAATGGGAATTCTAATATGGTTGATAAATTTATTTTCTATTATAGTAAACAAGTCGGGAGTGACTCACTATTCATTGTCTTGTTGATTTTATTATTCGGGCATCCAAGACTTCTTCCCAAGTGTGGATCTAGACTTTGGAGTGAGAATTATAGTTCTTTTTCTTATTGTTTGCCTTGAGTCTTGATGTAACCATAATTTTGTGGACAAAATTTCCTAAGGTGGAGAGGTTGTACCACTTCATTATTCTTGGTATAATGGAATTATATTTGACTCAAACCATAATTGAGAACCTTCTTAGTCGATATTGGAGCCTTAGACCAGAAACTCCAAATTCGAATAGTTATTCCGTAGTAGTCTTCACTCTTTTATCATTTTCTCTCTCTACACTCTGAATCTTGATGTGATGCTAGCACCATTGGAAATATTATTTCTTAGGCTTTAATATGGACACAAGAACTACCAAAAACGGAGTTCGGACAAGAGATTTATACCCATTTGAAGTTTGCAAATCTATGTTGTGTACATAGTTTGCTCGAATTCAAATTTCACTGCTCGAGCAGTCCATAGACCCTTCTAGCTATGTTTTTCAAAATTGTCTAAATACTACAAGTCTTGATTCATTGCTCGAGCGTACTTTTTGACCGCTCTGTTCGAGAAAGTATGGATACTAGATATTTCATTCACCGCTCGAGAGCAGATTTGACAGCTCAAGCAGTCTCTTTGGGATCTGATCTTTAAAAAGTCAATTTTGGGTCAAATCTATCTCATTTTTGACCCTGTCTTCTCTCTCTTTCATCCATTTATGAAAATCCTAAACTTTCAAGCTTGGATTTCATCTTCATCCATTAAAAATCTCACCCTAGTTCCTTATACAAAAACATAGAGCACTACGAGAGCTTCGTTTTAATCTGAGCAAATTATGTTTTTGTTGAAATTAGATTTATGGGCTTTCCTATCTTCATGCTTAAGGTAGGGATTTATTTACTTCTTTTTAATACTTTCGTATAGATAGATGTGTGGTACTTTGCTATTACATAAAATATCACATTGGAAAGAGATTTTTGAAAAAACATGTAAGAGAAAGTTAGGGTTTTAAAAGAAAGAAGTTAAACCTACGATTTATTGAGGATTGTGAAAGTTTTCAACTATAAGAATATATCTATGTAATTTCTTGTAAAAATCCCTAATTTCTAACAACAAAATGAGGTTGTGGAATAAAATAAATTAAGACTTAATGATTGTAGAGTTATGTCAACTTTGTGAGTAGAAATTTTGTTTATAAATAAAATGAAAATGATCATTGTAGAATTAATTTATCTCATGGGTGTCGGTAAATTTGAAATTGGTGAAGTACATCATGAGACCTATCTGATGTTTTGCTATTAGTCCAATCATAATAAAGGTTGTTGATATTGGGATATGAAATCTGTAACGGCCTAAAATTTATAACAACAACCCACATCATAATATACTATAGAATGTAACACTAGCATTATATTTAACTTTTCATTGATACTCCTTAGTAGTACAAGAGAAGACATGTGTGTATACATTCATAAACCTTAGATCCTAAATCTCTAGCATATGATATATGTAAATGAAATTGAAACATAAGGAGATACATGTAAGTTTATGCCCTAATGGCTACATCTTTCCAAATCAATGCTTAGGTACAACAAAAGTGAGTTCAACTCCATACAATTAAAGTTCATGGCTTGTACAAAATAATTACATCAAAAGAAACAAAAGGAGCTCTTGACTCCAAGTCCTTCCAAGCTATGTCCTTGGTGGAAGCATATCATTAGCACTTGAAAGTTGCTTTCTACATAGGGTGAGCTAAAACCCAGTAGAGATACTTTAACACAATGTCTAAAACTTAACGAAGTTATAAGGTGAATGCATATGTATGTCATTTGTCAAACATTTTACATTTCCATCTTAAAACTATGCAATGCCAGGATTATATATCAATTCATGGAAAATTTCCTTTTATATCAGAAAACAAGGTAGTGGATACAAAATACTGGGAATCTCTAGGTACGTGTCTTCTAGTAGGCTATAGAAGCACTACCAAAGCCATTTTATAGGTACTAACCGGAAGGATCGACACCTAACCGCATGGGTTTTTGCACTTTCCCCAAGGACACACATACTAACATAATAACTACAACCACACACCCTAACCAGATTTACCAAGTGTAGCTCGACTTTTCATACTCCTTTCAAAAGATGATAAGCCCTACAATTCGGACTCCTATGGTTCTGAATCTGATCTCACAAGTGCAATGTGAAATAGTTAAACACAAAAGAGTCCAAATCTGGCAAATCTTTTGGAAAATCGATTTTGAATCAAAATGCCAAAAATGGACTGATTTTCCAGATACAGAGTCGCCATCTAAATTTTTTAGGAAATTTAGAAAACACATGACTCATGCTAAAGGCCACTTATCCATCATCACCAAAGTTGTCTCGGCTCGGGAACTAAAGTTCGAGAGAGAAAGGTCATGAATTGAGCTCCCCCGTTCGCCCGATCAAAGATCGGCCTCTACTAATCATGATGTGAATCTTATTTACATTATATGCTCTTTCCATGATTATTAGGCTAACTTTACTATGTGTTGCACACAAGTATAGACTAATATGGAAAAATTTAAACACTTTGATTTCATGTTTGTTTTTTTAGAAAAAAAAGTGTTTCAACTATGTACCACTTGAAAAAGTGATCTCATATGTACATTACTCAAATTATTCCAATTCAAGCAATTAGCCTTCATCCACAAGCATTCAAACAAGTATAGCACTTAAGCAATTAACCTCATGGCAGGCATGCTAGACATGGCAATAATCACACTCATGCAATATGCTAAAGCACAAAAATGCTCACCTAGTACTCCGAGGCGAGCCAAAACAAGAAAAATAATTAGAAAACATACATGCTCTTAACTAATGCAACATATGCAATGATGCCATTAATAGGCTCGGCTACTAATTATGACATGTGAATCAATCTGAAAGCATGCGATTTAAACACGTATTCAACGAAGTAATAAATGACAATGCTTGTTAGAATGATGAACCGAGCCTCGATTCATGTAAGACAAGTGAATACAAATCATGGAATATGCTAAATGAAACATGATGTTCTATTCTAACCATCACAAGCAAATAAATAAAAGAGAGAAAGACATAGGGTTGGATGACATACACATTATTACATATTGGCCCTGCACAAGAGGGTCTGAATAAACTAACTAGCTAACTAATTACTACAAATTAACTAACTATTACAAACTGAATTAAATAAACCAACTATGCTAGCTAATTATTACAGCACTACAATTAATTAACTATTCTAGCCAATTATTACAAATTGGAACGAACTAATTAATTAATTACAAATTAACAACATGAATACAACCAAAGAAATAACTAAGCTAAGCAATTAACTACTCTAACTAATCAACCTCGGGAAGTGAGAAATGTTTATGCATGCACACAGATTTCCACCAGAAAAAGCCCACTGTTTTGCTGCCAGAATACCTCTGTCGCACAGTTAAAAAATTGCACTATTTTTTCACCTTAGCCTCTACTATGTTCTGTGCCAAAAAGGTACTGCTTATTTTGACAAAAGTGGCCGGCAGGCTAGAAGTGGTGGCCGGCCGACAACGAAAAGTAGCCTGCCACCCAATAAAAGTGGCATGCTAGCCACTAATGCCTAGTTCCTCCTGCTGCAACAAAAAGCAAACAGAGCACAAACAGAGTATTTTCAGGGGATGTTTGTCCACCCTGCCTCTCCTTATCATCAAAATAGCTCAAATGAGGTGTAGGCTTGATTCATAGGCCATCAATCGACGTAATTACAATGCGTGATGACTTATGAATCAAGAGACACAATTTCAATAAATGGTAATAAAAGACCAACAAAATCTCCTCCCTATCATGGATTGATCAAGAGAAGTGGTTGACCTTGGAAACTTGAACCATTTCATAACTAGCAAGTATGAAATGACCCAAGTTTCCATGTGTTCAATTAAGATCCGATTGAACACCAAATTGCTTTATTATCTTGCATCTCTTTTAGTCCCAATTTTATTACTCCATTTTAATTACCATTCATTTCTTAGTTAATTAAATCCAATAATGAGCTTTAAGTCCACTAATGGAAAGAAGCATCAAACAAAGAGTTGTTTTGGACATAAGAGAGACACCATGCCGTTGGTAATGAACCCCCAAAGAGATTAAACCATTAAGCACGATACCTCTATCTCAAGTTTAAACAAACAATTGGTTTGAAACAACTTTCAAAACAAAGAAAAAGCCCAGAAATGAGGGAGGTTGCAGAGGTGATTAGAGATGAACACAAGTATGGAAAGCAAGAAATAAACACTATCAACTCAACATATGGCTAAAGCATAAATCACCAAACCTATGAGGACCATTACACTACAAGCCTACTATACAGAGCATGAATGGAACAAACACATAAAAACAGTCCTAAAATAGGCTAAAACAGTGCTAGAATTGAAGTCTAAAGAGTTAAAAGAGTAAACTACAACATGGAGCAAGTTAAGTTAGTAAGCAAGCACAAGGAGGGGAGGTTGCCCCCTCTATTTTTGGAACTTCAAAACATGATTTTAGCCTCTGAAAAACCTTTGAGATTTAGTAGCAAAAAACTCAAAAAAAGATAATAGAAAGGTGGGAACACAAGGGCAAAGGCTTAAGAAGTTAGGTGCAAAGAAGGGTGATCCACCCGTCCACCCTTAATGGCTTTAAACCGTAAGTTTCAACCCAGAAATTCAATGTAAAAAATAGTCCAAAAATAGTAGAAAAGATAGCGAATAAAGAAAGGAAACAAGCTAAGAACTATACCTCTTGAAGAGGGATACCCTTTTTGAGTTACAAACCAACAATTACACACCCTCAAGAGCTAAATGCAAGCTCAAAAACACCTCAGCACAAATACCACAAGGTTTGATTTTGAGTGTATAGGCAAAGAGTAAAGAACTTGCAAGAGAGAGAGAGAGAGAGAGAGAAATATTTTTGCTCCCAAATTTTTCTAACCTTTTAAAATGTGAGAGTGGGTCTTCTATATATAGACGAACATGAAACTACCTCAGAAATATTCATCCAGACACGTATGGACTAGTGTATGCATCTGTGGAAATAGCTAGCAAAAAGATCTGCAAAAACACACAAGTGACCGGCAAGCCACATTAATGGCCAGCAGTCCAGACTAGTGGGCAGTTGATCCCAGGATGTTTAGACTTGAAAAATTGCTATTTTGGTCCAAAAACAAGGCAAGAGGTTCATAGGGTTTGGAAGGCTCAAAGCTCAGGCATTTTGTTAAGGACTTCGAGCATTTGACAAGCATATACAAATTCATCATTGGATGCGCAATCGGTGGTGTCTAAGTCGTAAGGACGATCAAAAATGGGTTGTCTACAGTTGCCCCTCTTTGACAGAACTCGAAGTTATGAAATAACATGAGTGAATGTCAAAGCCCGGAGATGACCCATTTTGACATGGCCGTAAGACTTGGGCAAGCAATCAAGACATAAATTAAATTGGTTGTGCTTGCAAGTTGCCTACGTATCCCTTTGCAAGGAATCAAACCAAAGATAATTCAAAAGGTGATGCAAATGATATGCACAAAAAAATACTTTGAAAGCTATACTCACACGCTTCGCGAAGTCAGCTATTTTGAAAACTCATGATCATGCAAGATGATGCAATAAGCGGTAACAGATACAATAAACAATAACAACAAAACAACATATGAATGAACTTCTAGCCTCAAGCTTAAAACCAAAACAAGTTCCACGCAAAAAGAACTAGAACGCACTCTATCCATGCCAAATCATGAGACGAAGAAAGAAAACACCAGTCAGGGTCGCGTTTCACGCGTCTTGAGAAATTGATGAACGAAAACCGCTCAAGGTCACATTTCACACGTCCCGAAATGAACTTTACCCATGCTAAAAATGTAAAAAGAGGAAACAAACCCACTCATGGTCGCGTTTTACGCTTCTTGAGATAAAAACCACTCAAGGTCGTATTTCACGCGTCCTGAGATAACAACTAAAACCACTCAAGGTCACATTTTACGCGTTCTGAGATAACAACCAACATTGCTCATGGTCGCGTTTCACACGTCCTGAGATAACAACCAAAATCGCTTAGGGTTGCATTTCACGCGTCCTGAGATAAAAACCACTCAGGGTCGTGTTTCACGCGTCCTAAGATAACAACCACACAGGGTCGCATTTCATGTATCCTGAGATACTCTAATCACGTTGAAATTATGAGAAGAGGAGAAAAAAATGCTCAGGGTTGTAGTTCACGCGTCCTGAGATAACAACCAAAATTGCTCAGGACGCATCACGTCCTGAGATAACAACCAAAACCGCTCAAGGTCACGTTTCACGCGTCCTGAGACAACAACCACTTAGGGTCACGTTTTACGTGTCCTAAGATACTCTAATCTCGCTGAAATTGTGAGAAGAGGAGACAAAATTGCTCAGGATCGCATTTCACGCGTCCTAAGATAAAAACCACTCAAGGTCGCGTTTCACGCGTCCTGAGATAAAGGCAAAAAGTACGACACTGCAAAAGTGTGCGCTAGATGCATGAGGTGAATAGGTGCGATAGATGCACAAAGTGAACAAATAACTCAATACAATGACAACACATATTCTATGCAAAATACAAAATAATAGGCAACCGACATATGATATTAATTGAAGGCATGTTCTATGCAAGAAACAAGAGCATGTTCTATGCAAGATTGTGCTATGTGAGACTCAAAAGCATGTTCAAAATGAAAGCATGTTCTATGCAAAATTGAAGGCATATTCTATGCATGAATCATGAACGATGCAGGGCTCGCGTGCAATATAAGTGCATGTGAAAATGCACATTCTATACAACAGAAGAGAACAAAAATGTAATTTGACAGAACGAACAAAAGCAATGTTCGACGCCGACCTCCGATTTACCTATCGGAGGTTGTGCAAAATGCTTAAAAAGGATACGCCTCATTCATATTGGCAAGTGGGGCACAGTCACGCATCGGAAGACAACGGGTATTAGGAATGGCGCAATTGGAACACAGTTTCTAGCTCCTCAAAAACCAATCTGGACCCAAAAGAGAACCTCCCATACTCTACCAAAGCAAAAGAGGAACAAAACCAGCACTGGCCTGTCGATACTAGTGCCATTCTGGGGGCATTTTGGTCCATTCAGCTCAGGTCTTCATTACGTACACATCTAAGCCTCATTTCCTTACACACCCAAGTCCGAAACGAAATCCTTCCCTCTCTCTCTCTTTAGGTGCTTCCTCTCTCTAGATCCGTGCTTTATACGTGTTTTCCAACGGCCAACGCAAACTTTATTCATAAAACACCCTTGATCCTCTACACTTTGAACCGATCAAATTTTGTTTTCGTTGATTTTTTTTTTTTCATCACTTCTGGCTTGTTTCCCTTTGTAGACGCGCCCGAACGTCCCGGAAAAATCCCGTTTTGTTCATTGGGTTCACTATAGTTCGGACTCAATGTCACGGTTCTTAATCTGATCTTGCAAAGTGCAATGCGAGATTGATAAATCACCAAAGAGTCCAAATCCGGCAAATCGTTTTGAAAAACTGATTTTTAGAAAGAAGGGCCAAACATGGACTGCTTTGCCAGATACAGAGTCGCCACCTAAATATTTTATCTTTGGAAAATTTAGGAAACCCTGACTCGTGCCTAAGGCCACGTGTTCGTCATCACCAAAGTTGTCTCGGCTCGGGAACTTGGGTACGAGAGGTGAAGGTCATGCAATGAGCACCCCCGCTCGCCCGATCAAAGATCGGCCTTTACTAACATGATATCTTGTTTTTGAAAACACATGTGCTCTTATTCCGGTTATTAACCTAGAATTACTATGTGATACGCACAGCATACAAGTATAGACTGGATCGTCTAAGTTGGAACAAAACATCTCATGTTTGTTTTTTCAAGCGATTTGCTACTCGCAAGTAGGCTAAAATGCGGATTTTGCCACCTTCAAGTGGGCTTAGAAAACATGGTGATTTGCCATTCTCAAGTGGGCTTAAAACTCGCAATCAATGAATTGTTCCAATTCAAGTAATCCAACCTTCACCCACAGGCATTCAGGCAGTTATATCATATAAGCAGTTAGCCTCATGGCAAGCATGCTATCATGGCAGTCACTAACATACATACAAGGATGCTAAAGCATAAACACTCACCGAGTACTCCAAGCCAAAACAGGAACTAGTTAGTAATCAATGCATGATCCTAGTTCATGTTAAGATGGCTAATGCAACACATGCAAAATGCAATTAAGATAGGCTCGGCTATTCTAAAATGGCATATAAGATGTTACAGATAACATGTATTCAACTTGGAATTGAAATACAATGCAGTTAGTATGATGCGCTGAGCCTAGTGCATGCAAGACAGATGAATGGATGCAATCATGCAAGCATAAGGATGCTAATTAAAACATGCCCTAAAACTAACCATCATAAGCTGGTAAATAAAATGGAGAAAGACGTAGGGTTGGAAGATACGCATCACACACATGCATACTTATTACAACAGTTGGCCCTCTCGACGGAGGGTCCGAATAAATAATGCAACACTAACTAGCTAATCTAAACTAATCTAATTAAGCTAGTTATTACACAACCAAAATGAATAATAAATTACAACTAATTATTACACAACTCTAATTAATTAACAAACTAACTAAGTAACCAATTAAACTAGCATGCAAACTACATGAATGTGGACTGCCTCAACTCTGCCTTGAATGATAAAGGATGCATGCATGCTCGAGTCGCCTTGTCAGGAAATCCATCGTGATGCCTTGGCTTGCCTTTGCTTGCAATTGATTTCAGAAATTTGCACAAAGCTCCAGAGAGATAAAACTCCACCCCGAGAAACTGTGGGAAGGCTGCTGACCAGCTTATAGGCATAGGAGACCAACTACCGACCACCTTTTGTGGTGGAAACCAAAGAAGGTGGTTGGCCTGCCAGAAAACCTAGTCGGCCGACCAGTTTCTTCTCCTGGATTCTGTTTTTCTGCAATAAAGGGAAACAGAGAGGCACGACAAGGTATTTGCAACACATGTGTGCACGACCACTCTCCCCGTCATTGCATAAGCTCTAGGGAGTGTAGTCCTCAACCCTCGGGCCACCGATCGTGCATCTCGATGCATGATGGCCGAGGAGTCGAATTGCACGACTCAATGTGAAATGAATGCACATACAAGCACCTAAAGCCAACAACTCCGTCATGGGTAGTCAAGAGTGTCGGCGACCGAGAATCGAGGCACGTTTCGTCACTTTGAGTACGAAACGTCCTTCGTTTCCCGTGTTCGGACTAACTCCTATTCTGAACACAATGCAACAAACAATGGCATGCACAATGCAACTTTAAGTATGCAACCTAAATGCTATGCAACTAAGTGATGCAAACATGCAAAGGATGACA
The DNA here is from genome assembly GCA_025200525.1 of Camellia lanceoleosa. Taxonomy (NCBI): domain Eukaryota; kingdom Viridiplantae; phylum Streptophyta; class Magnoliopsida; order Ericales; family Theaceae; genus Camellia; species Camellia lanceoleosa. The sequence continues at coordinate 124,429,577 of CM045763.1, read as the reverse complement.
TGCAAACATGCAACTAGCATACACAATGCTATGAACTAACAATGGCATACTCAATGCATGTGGTACTTAGCATACACAATCCACCTAAGAACTAACATACACAATGAGATGAACAAGGCATGCACAATGCAATGATCAATCATGCGACAATGTGGCATACTTAATGCTATGGAATACAAGGGCATACTCAATGCAAAAATGGACTTATACCAAAATGAATGGGCCTCAGCCACACTCAAATCAGTGGCCAAACATGATGAAAACAAGACTTCAAAACTCATGCTAGCATACACAATGCAAGGACCTAAGCCCAAGGGCACAAAATGCAACTCTACAAAAGCATTGAAAGGATGAAATATGGCATACAATGACACATGTTCCAGCTCTGAAATGACATACAAAATGGCTCTGAATCATGCAAACAACTCACACAATGCATGTTGAAAGGCTCAAGTACCGAAGCTAGTGAAGTACATTACACTAGAGGCATGCAAGGCGATGCTCAAATGACAAAACTAACTCTAAACAGACCTTAAGCAGGCCCAAAACAGTGGTAAAATGAGCCAAGATGGTGGCTTGAAAGGCATAAGAATGAAGCTCAATGCAAAGGCTCATAAATGGGGTATAATGATGCAACTCTCAAACACATTGAAAGAGTGACAAACATGAGAATATGGCCAAGAAATAAACTCTGAAATATCATCTTTAATTATGCTAAAACATGCAAACACCTCAAGTTAAGCATGCAAGGGGATTCAAAACTCAAGGCTAAGCAAGGCTATTACACTACAACCATACATGGCAAGCATCATTCGACCAAGGGACCTCAAAATAGAGCTAAGGTAGCCCAAAATATGAACAAAATCATTTTGGAGCATGGCCAAAATATGCTAGCATAGAGGGCCAAAACAACATGCATTATAAGCTAGTAAACATGATTTACACTACAAGCATGTGAAGCATATGAGAGGCTACCAAACCAGCTAAAAACAGAATCATGACATGCCAAATGATGGCCAAAAACCCACTAAGACATGACCAATACATGCAAGAATGAGGTGTTACTTTGATAAGCCATGAAAGGGATTATTCTACACATGCAAGAGGCAAACACAAGGTGACCAAACCAGCCATAGACAGAGTCTAGAAAGGTCCCAAAAGTCACCAAAAAGGGCCTGAACCAAGCCTTGGAAGTATGAAAGTATGTGCTCCTTTGAAAGGCCAAAAATGCAAACAAACAAGGCCAAAAGAGAGAGGGTCTCCCCTCTCTGATTTAGGCCCTCAAAACCACATGCCAACCACTGAAAATCCGCTAGATTTCAGTGGCTAAAAGGCCAAGCAAAGATCAATACAAAGGTCTCATTGCATGGCACAAAACAAGGCTAAATAGAGCATGCAAGAGGATAGATGGCCCTCAACACTAAAAGAGCCTTAAACGAACATGAAAAAAACTTAAATATGAAGCTTTTTTCAGTTGACAACAAAGCCTAAATATGAATGCAAGTATGGCTAAGAGAATGATCAAGATAGAGCTTAAAAAGAGGGAAAAGGAGTTACCCTTGAAGCTTAGCAAAACTAGCAAGTTTTGGGACCAAAAACCAACTCTTCAACCTCTGAAAATACCCTCCAAGAACCTCAGATCAATGGTGGAGGTGTATGGCTATGAGGTGTGGTGCAATAGGTCAAGAACAATACACACTTTGAGCCAAAATATAGAGATATAGAGAGAGATATGTATTTTGCCTTCCACCAAATTTCAGAACCTAGAGAAGGGAGAGAGGCCTCCCCTCTTATAGAAAAACATGAGCTAAAGCTTCTTGGAGAAGCTTAGAGCTTGGATGCCATCCCTCCATATGGAGGATGCAATCTATGCACTCCAGCTGGCACAGCTGCATCCACAGACTCTTCAAAATCTGCAGGAAGGTCGCCGACCAGTTTTTCAGAGAAGGTGGTCGGCCAGCCACTTTTTCTAGTCGGCCAGCTAGTTTTTCTGGTCGGCCGGAAAATTCTGCTTTCCAAGTCCAACTTCAAATGGCCAACCACTTTTTCTGGTCGGCCAACCAGTTTTTCAGAGAAGGTGGTCGGCCAGCCACTTTTTCTGGTCGGCCAACTAGTTTTTCTGGTAGGCAGGAAAATTCTGCTTTCCAGGTCCAACTTCAAATGGCCATAACTACTTCATCTGGACTCCTTTTCAGGTCATTCTTGTGTCCAAATTGAAGCCCCGGAAGTAATATTTCCAATGGTGGCAGCCTTGGATCAAAATTCCATCTGTCTAAAAAGTTATGCCTGTTTTGGTGAAGCCGCGCAGTTTTGGTCCTACCCGGGTTCATGTCAAACTTCTCCCAAACTAGTTTTCTCCTTTCCTCTTTTCTTCAACTCCAAACCCGTAAAAAAAGTGTTTTGAAATATTTTTCAAAGATTTCATCTCTCTTTCATTCATTTCCACTTTGTCCTTGCTCGGTTTACCGAAAAGCGCGACATTTAACAAAATGCGAGTGTCGGAACGTCATAGAAACTTTATTTTCAAAACATTTTAAAAGAGAGGGTTTCAAGGTCTAAAATCTTTTGATCAAGATTGTTTTGGTCCAAAAGGGGTATGAAGTTGAGATTTGTCTCTCTCCTTGCCGAAGAAACTGAACTTTTGCCCTGCACACATTTCTCTACCAAGTAAACCATCAGTAGTGCCCAAGTCTTAAGGGTGGTCTCCACACTGAAAGAAAGCCAATGGTGGGGTGGGAAACTAGAAAATGTAGCCCACAAACCAAGAAAACCAATTTCCCGACCAGAAAACCGGCTGGCAGGGAGAAAAGTGGTCTCCAAGGATAAAAGCTGGTTTCCCACCCTTGTACCACTTCCCAAACATGGAAAGTAAGGTTTGTACCCAAGACAAACCAAAACGGATGCAAGACGAGGGTTCAGGAGGCAAGACGCACGGTCGGGAGCCCCGAAAACTAGCTGCTGAGCATCAAAAGTGGCGTACGACCACAAAAGTGGTCTCCCAGACCACAGTGTACCTCTAGACAAAGGAAACAAGGTGTGTTCCAAAAACCGTGCCAAACAGAGAATGTTAAGCGGTCCCGAGCCGAGGCGCATGGCCGATGGCTCCGAAAATCGAAAATTAGTCTCCAAATGGGAACAATGGCCTACGACTACGAAAAGTAGTTTATGACCACTAAGAGATGGTCTACAAGACCTCTCCCTCCCTCCGGGAAGAGAAAACAAGACTTGGTCCGCGGACCGAGTCAAAGTACAAAGGGTCCCGAGGTTCGGAGGCGAGGCTCTCTGCCAAGAACTCCGAAACCTCAAAATGAGCACAACATGCACAATCACCGAGCGCTCAATCGATGACATCTAAGTCTTAAGGTCGGTTAAAAATGGGATGTCTACACCCTTGAGTTTCTCCCATTTTCTCTTTTCTAAGGTTGACTTTTTCCAAGTTTTGCCCCTTTTTCTCTATTTTCTTGACTTTTTCACCAGTTTTCACCCACTTTCCAGATGGCGGATGATGTTCCGCATGATGGTGCTCCTCTCAAGGTTCCACCTCCACTATCCCTCCTGTCGAGGATGAAGAGTCGGCAGTTGCTGAGGCCGATAAGGCAGCGGAAGGCATTGTGGTCGACTTTGAGGCAGAGTTCATTATAGGGCCTGAGCCTGAGCCACTACCATTGAGGGTGAGACCCTTTGATCCGGTCACTTACCATCCTCATACACACATGTTGCCGCCTGGAGGCATCAGGCTTCAGCGATTTTACTAATGGCATACCGGAAAAGATTTTGCTGAGGGAGCTAGACTCTCATCTTTCCAACAGCGCTACTGAGGTACGAACCCTATTTTCATGCTTTCTTGCCTTTCCTTTAACTGTATTTCTTGCACTGCCTTTTATCACTGTCTTTCATCTTATTCACTCTTTCCTTGTCATAGGAGGATTCTCACACTTACAGGGGTTATGAAGCAATGACGGCCAGAGATTGGTACTACACGCTCCCTACCGAGGTCCGTGACATTATTGATGAGGCCGACTTTGGTCTATTTTGAATTGGGCTCTCACGGTATATGGCTAGTTGGGCCTTACTTAGAGCATTAGTGGAGAGGTGATAGGAAACCACCAACTCCTTCCACTTTTCTTCCACCGGGGAGAAGACAATGACCCCCTACGACTTTGCGATGATCACAGGCTTGGGGGTAGGGGGTGATCCGATCCCATTTGACATGTGAAAAACCTAAGTGATTCATGATTAGATAAAGATTAATTGTACCAATTCCTAAACGATTTAAAACTAACAATCTAAATCATCTAGCACATACGAAAGTGATTTAGATTGTCACTTCTAAAATAATAAATCGACACAAATAATTTTTACGTAAAAAAACCACAATTAGAGCACCTCCAATTGTGATTAAAAAATCACGGCCGAAACGCCACTAAGCTATCCACTATAAAAGGAAGAAAGAATACAAATTTTACCAAAACAAATTACCCAAACTCAATCAATTTGTCTTCAACAATCTATATTTCTTTCACAACAGCCTTCATCTCGGAATTGATCACTTTGATGTTGAATCCACAACATCCATGTCGAATCAACGATAGTGCACAACATCAAACTCCTTCAAATACTCCACGCTAGAATCTTCGGATTCCACCGAAGAAGAACACTCTTGTTGTTGAATAACCAAACAATCTTTTGATGTATGCTTGTCAAATCATGAGTTTAATACTCCATCAAACACCAAAGAAAACTAGCAAAATAGCCCTAAAAGAAAACCTTAGAACCCTCAAAGAAACTTTGGAAGTCATACCCTAGATTTGAAGCAAACTGCTATCTGCTAAACCGTGATGTTTGCTCGAGCAGCGAAGTTGCTGCTCTAGCGGGGATGCTAAAAAATGCATTCCAAACCGAGGTTCACACTCAAGGGCCGGAACATATGCTCAAGCATAAAATCACACCACATAGTATCTTTGTAGACAAGCCAAAGTACTGTGAAGGTGGAAACTCCACTCGAGTGCAACTTTCCCCGCTCGACCGGGAAGACCAAAAACAAAAGGAAAATAACAACATGATTAACTCAAGCTTGTTCGTAGGATTGGCAATAAGAAGGGACCTAACAATCTCCCCCTTTGTCAATTCCCGAACAAAACTTTCTAACAATTTTTCCTAACAAAACACACGAACTAGACGCACCTAACTACGACAATCAAAAAATTACGAAATAGCCTAACCACTAAAACCAATTAGATTGAGAAACACTTATAAACATTTTGGTCAATCCACCTGCGAAAAATACCATACAAACCAAAACTGTGGAACCAAATAAGATGAACATATAGAGATAAGAAAAACGAATATGAGTGATAAGCAGATATATATAACCAAATCTATCTGCGCCAAAAGTCCAATAAACATGTAAAGTACCACAAATCCCAAATATCTACAAAGCCAAAAATATCAAATCCCAACTATCAACTCCCACTTTTTGTTTTGTCCAAGAGACAAGAACAAAAAGAACCAAACAAAAAAAAAAAAAGAAGAAGTGAAACAAGTGAATAAACAATGCAAAGAAAGATACTGGCCAAGAAACATGAAACAAGCATCACTAAACTAGCAGAGGTGGAGGCTGCTGCATCTGAAGCAAGGATACAAGCTGAGCAAGATGCTAAGAAGACTGAGTAACAGACCCTGCTCAAAACAACGCAGCTGGCCTCTGATAGAACGAGTCGGAGAAGGTTGCTCCCCTTCACCTATAGCCTCGCCTGTAGCAATAGCGTCATGCTCGGCCTCCTCAGCCAGAGGATCATCACCTGGACCAGAAACACCCACCCTAGAAGGACCCCCCTTGACATGTGATTGATTATGGAAGACAGTCTTTTTGGTGAACAGTTGTGTAGGAAAGGCAAACTCAGCCTTGTCAAAAGTAGGAACCACAACTTGGGTGAGAAGACGGTTAATAAGACAACTGCAAGGAAGACCTAAGTTGTTACGCTCAAAAGTGGTGACCATTTTTTTGAATAATGAGGGTGGCAAGATCGATAGAACGGTGGTGATCAATGCAAAAGAGAACAAAGCCTTGTTCTTGATTGATTTCGAAGCCATGAGTGGTGACAATGATGTTGGCACAAACAATGAGATTTAGCAAATGGAACTAGGGAGGAAGCTCATGCTGTTTGATCAAGGCTCCCTTGATCCAAGAACGAGGCGTACCACACAATGTAGTGGCCACCTCGTTGAAATCACAGGTGGGTTGGACAGGGAAAGGATAGTGACATGGAAAGACTTGGCCAATGCCAAATAGCTTACGGATAAGATCAGGGGTAATGGTGATGGATTGAGAGCTAACATAGGTTTTGAAAGTAGGGCCAATATCATCAATCCCCTCAATATTACAATAAAATTCCCACACCTAGTCAAGGTTTTGACGGCTGGAGAAAGAAAGGACCAAGTTAACCTCCAAAGGATCAAAGCAAGGTCTCAAGTTCGATTCCCCTAAAGGCCATGCTGTTTATGGGCAGGTGCTGGGAGGGGATTATTGGCCTGGGTTTGGGCTAACATCCTGCTGTGGTGGAGGCCTGGGGTAACGCCAGGTCACAGTCGACTTGTGGCACTTGGCGTTGTACCCTTTCAAGGAATAAAGTTGCGCCTTTATCACTACCTATGGGTTTTTGTGAGATGGTAAGCAGTGAGGTCCTACATTTGGTATCAGAGTGGGTCACTCTTTGTTTTTATCAAAACTATAGGAGCGTGATTTTGTGTGATTGGTGATATAGATTCAATTCGCGAAAGTAACTCGACCCATAGATCTCCGTTACTTGATGGTACAAACTATTCTTATTGGAAAGCTCGTATGAGAGTGTTTTTAAAATCTGTCAATGAGAAAGTTTGGCACTGTGTGATCTATGGGTGGAGTAAACCTATTGTCACCATTGATGATGTTGATATCCCCAAACCTCTTGATAAATGGGACGCATTCGACTATCAAAACTCGAGTTGGAACAGTAAGGCTCTCAATTCCTTCTTTTGCACTGTCACACCTGAAGAGTTTCGTCGTATTTGCACGAGTGAGGTAGCAAAGAGGCTTGGGACATTCTTGAAACTATTCATGAGGGTACTACTTCTGTTAAAAGGTTAAAACTTCAATGTCTCACATCTTCTTTTGAAACTCTTTTTATGCATGATTCTGAGACGTTTGATGATTTTTATGCTAAACTTAGTGACATCGTGAATTCATGTTTCACACTTGGTGAAAAAATCCCTGAAGCTAAGGTTGTTGGAAAATTTTTGAGGTCTTTACCCGAGAAGTTCCAATCAAAAGTTATAGCTATTAAGAAGGCTCAGACTGTTGATACCCTCAAGCTTGATCAGTTGGTTAGAAACTTGTAGACTTATGAAGCCCACCAAATTTCTAAGAAAAAACAAAAAGATAGTGTGGCTTTTACTAGTGCTCATGAGACTGCTAAGACCCCTGAGATTGAGTTTGATCTAGAGTCTGAAATGATGCCTATGTTTACTAAACAGTTCAAAAAAAAAATTAAAGAAAAATAAGCCTAATTTCAAGGACCCTATTTCAAAAGATGAGTAACGAAAAACCCAAAACTTTTCCACCAAAAATTGCTCCAAAAACTGAAAAGAAGATTGTGAAGGGGTAAGGTGTCAAGTGTTACAAATGTCAAGGGTTTAGACATATTACTCTTGAATGTCCATCAAAAAAGAACTGGAAAAAAATATATACAGTGACTTAGGATAATGAAAGCAGGTCAGAGCAAGAACCCGAAGAAACCGAATCCAGTGAAGAAGGAGATAGTACTTACATGGCATTCTGGTCTACCGTCACTCAACCTCCTCCAAAGCCAGTGGAGTTTGCTCGTGGTCAAAATCTGCACCGTGCTCCTACCTTTGATGGAAGTAACTACTTATTTTGGAAGATCCAAATGAGGATGTTTCTTAGAGCTCATGACCCTGAAGGTTGGCAAGCCATTGAAGAGGATATTGAAAGTGCCGACAATCCAATCAATCAAAGAGTTCTGACTGCCATCCGTGAAGTAATTTTTGAAGAAGAATAACAACGGATTGCTCAATACACAGAGGCCAAAGATACATGGGACAGTCTGAGTTAATTCCATGAAAGAGGAGAGTCATCGTCACCACTATCCACCAACTTTTATGCCTTGGTTGCTCGACTGGATGAGGTCAAGGAGAAAGAGAAGCAAAAAGAAAATGAAGATGATAAAACCTCGAAAGACAATGATGAGATCGATGGTGATGATGTACAAAAAGCTTATGAAAAATTTTACAATGAATCTCTGAACTTGTCCAAGATCAATGACAAATTGAATTTCAAGCTCAAAGCATGTGAAAGCAAGAATGTCAAGCTAAAGGGAGAGATTGCTACAGCAAAGCAGCATGCCAACAAGATCTCTAATTTCATGCAAGACCTATGTGGAAAACTTCTAGCTTGTGAGACCAAAAGGAATGAACTTCTGAAAATATATGCCACATATGAAAAGAAGATTGAAATCCTTAAGATGTCACAAGCTGCACTGGAAAAGATGGTTTTTCAGAAACATGAAGAACTCAGAGATGCTAGAGCCACAATTACTATGTGAAACAAAGGATCAAAGACATAGGAAAACATCATCTGGTCTCAATAAATGAGTTGTGACAAAAGTGGGCTAGGCTATGGTAATGCAACAGTTCACAAGGGACATGCATCTATATCACATAACATCATGACTCGAACAAAGGGAAAGCTGAAGGCTCAGCAAGATAATCCATCTCTTCACCAACTTAAAGGGGGTAAGAGCAACCAAAGGGAGGTAAAACCTAATTTTGTTTGTCATCATTGTGGTAGGTATGGCCACATTCATCCTTACTGTTATGAGTTGTTTGGTAAGGCATCTCAAAAGGGTAGAAATTCTAATACTTTTTGGATTAGGAGACAACCTTACATGTCTAGGCAGAACACCAAGATTCATGGGAGTGTTCACAATGCTAAGACGTTTACCAAGACTATCACCCCGCTTCACAAAACAAAAAGATATGGGTTAGAAAGAGTGACTTAACTTGTTTTGTTGTTCACACTATACTGAAAACACGTGACTCACACATGTGGTATCTCGGTAGTGGGTGCTCTCATCACATGTCTGGTGACAAATCCTACTTCACTTCTCTTGAAAAAGATGAAGGACGAATTGTTACTTTTGGAGATGGTGGCACTTCTAGAGTCATTGGTAAGGGTTCTATAAGTGTGGCTGGTCTTCCCAAGCTTAAAAATGTCTTACTTGTGGATAACCTTAAAGCTAATCTTTTGAGCATTAGTCAAATGTGTAATTCCCATCATGAAGTATTATTTTCAAAAAATAAATGTGAAATTTTAGATAAAAAGGGAAATACTGTCATGCATGGGGTTTCCACATCTGATAACTGTTATGGGTATGGGATTGCTACCACTTATGATCTCACTTGCCACCCGGCCGTCATAAGTAACCTTGACTTGTGGTATCAAAGATTAGGTCACATGAATTTGAAAGACCTAACCAAGATAGCCAACAAAGAGCTTGTGAGAGGTGTACCCAAAATGGGTAAGAATGTGAACCATGTGTGTGGACCATGTCAACTTGGGATGCAAACCCATGCCCCTTATAAAAAGGTGAACAGCTTCACAACCAAACGTCCTTTTGAACTAGTTCATATGGATCTTATGGAACCCACTCGCACTGAAAGCATTGGAGGTAAAAGATATATTTTTTTAACTGTTGATGATTATACTCGTTTTGCATGGGTTAATTTTTTAAGAGAAAAATCTGATACGTTTGATGCTTTCCAGCCCTTAGTCTTTAAAATCCAAAATGAACAGAGTGTTTCTATTGGACGTATCATAAGAATCCGAACTAATCATGGTCGTAAGTTTGGAAATAGTTCATTTTCAGATTTTTGTGATATGCATGGTATTAAGCATGAGTTTTCTGCACCGATTACTCCGCCAAAAAATGGAATTGTTGAGAGAAAGAATAGGGTTGTTCAAGAGATGGCTAGGGTCATTCTCCTTAGTAAGAAAGTTCCTTCTAAGTTCTAAGCTGAAGCCTTAAATACTGTTGTTTCTGTTGTAAATCGTGTGTAATTAAGGCTCGACACCTTACAAACTCCATATGAATTGTGGAAAGGGTTGAAACCTAATGTAAAATACTTCAAAACTTTTGGGAGTAAATGTTACATTTTCAAAGATAGAGGGCCTTTGGAAAAATTTGACTCTTGAAGCAATGAAGGCATTTTTCTAGGGTATTCCACCTCTAGTAGAGCTTTTCGTATCTATAACTTGCGTATTTTATCCTTAATGGAATCGATCAATGTGGTTATAAATAACACAGGCTCTCCTACTCCAGTGATACATGAGGAAGATAATGGTGAGTCTCCAAGCTTGGATACTAAACCACAAAGTCAAGGAGAAACAGAGGGTCATGCTCAAGAAAGAGAGCCAACACTGTCTTCAATGGTAAGTTCAAGTCCAAAGAGTGCATAAAGAGACTCCACCTCTGATGTTTCTGTCACTAATAGTCTAGAGTTCAAACCATCTGCAAGAGTAAAACTGAACCATCCAGTTCAACAAGTAATCGGCAGTTTTTCAGATAGAATGAAAACCCGAAGACAAGTTTGGGAAGGGGTAACTCACATGTGCTATGTCTCGTTAATTGAACCTAAGAATATAAAAAAGGCCTTACTAGATAATAGTTGGGTCAATGCTATGCATGAAAAGTTAGGTCAATTTGAACGTAACAATGTTTGGACTCTTGTTCCCAGACCTAGAGACATGAATGTGATAGGTACCAACTGGATCTTTAAAAATAAATCTGATGAGAATGGTATTGTGGTTAGAACTAAAGCTAGGTTAGTTGCTCAAGGCTATACTCAAGTAGAGGGTGTTGACTATGATGAGACATTTGTCCCTGTTGCACGTTTCGAATCTATTCATATTTTACTTGGTGTTGCATGCTTTCTTGGGTTCAAATTGTTCCAAATTGATCTGAAAAGTGCCTTTCTGAATGGGTACTTGAAAGAAGAGGCTTATGTTGAGCAACCAAAAGGGTTTGAGGACCCAAAATGTCCACACCATGTCTACAAGTTAGACAAGGCATCATATGTGTTGAAACAAGCCCTTCGGGCCTGGTATGATAGACTTACTACCTTCACTACAAGAAATTACACTTTCCGCGACAAACATTTTGGTCGCAAAAAGTACCATATGTGGTCACAAAAATCTTTTCACGACCAAAATGTGTTGGTCACGAGTTGGTCACTTGTCACAGATGGTTTTCTGCGACCAAAGTTATAGTTGGTCGCCAAAAGTGACCATTGGCGACCAAATAATTGGTCGCAGAAAGTCCAACCCATATTAGCCAAAAGGTAACTTTTAATAACCAAAGTTATAGTTGGTCACGGAAAGACATATTTTTTTTATAACAAATTAAATTTTGAAAAATTCCCCTGTTAAATTGTTAATATATATATATATATTTCACTTGTGATCAAATTGCAATCAATTCATAATTAATATACAGTACAACATCTAGTTTTAATAGCCATAAATCAATTTCATTTCCAACTACCAATCCATCAAGGAGACATACAAATATTGAGTTGGTAATTTAGGTTCTATCTACAAATTTGTAAAGAACTAGAAATTAACACTAAGAAAAAAGATAAATAGCATAAAACTTAAACAAGAAACTATAGCCCATCTAAAGTTTAAACAAGAAACCCAAAGAAAATAACCAAATTCAAGAAGGAATATATATATATATTATACCATAAAGCCTTCATTGCCTAAACAGAAAAATAAAATGTAATTACACTAGTCCATTTATAATTACTAACTTACTGCTGAAGAGAAAAGAGAGCATGTTAAACTTCGTCCTTGGATGGAACAAACCCAAAAACAAAATCATCATAAAAAGCACATACCCCATTTTCATCTTCAATTCCATCAACACACTCCCACTCAAATTGGGATTAAATTCCCACTCACACAACATATACTATATCTATAGAGAGAAAAAGAAAAACAGGCAAATACTTTTTCTTTTCTTTTTTTTTTTTTTTGTTCACAAATCTTCAAAATCATCTAGTATAATACAAGGATTACCTTGGTTTGCAAATGCCCCAAATCGATGTCTAATGTGGGAACTTTGATCTCAAATTGCAAAAGCCCCAAATCAACCTTCACGTTTGAAACCAAGTCAATCTCACCATCGTCATCCTTCATCGTCGTCCATTCCTTGCCTCACAGAGAGAGAGAGAGAGAGAGAGAGAGAGAGCAACGAAGCCCTAAAGAGAGAGAAAAAGCAACGCAGCAATAGTACTACTCTGCTAAGGTCGTGTTTGAATAACATTACATTTTCACCTCCCACTTTATTTTTTATTTATCTCACCATAATTTTTCGCGACCAACTTATTTTTTGGTTTCCAAAAGGTCATCTTCCAAATTTGTAGTTGGTTACCAAAAGCGTATCACTTTTTACGACCAATTTTTAGTTGGTCACTAATAGCTAAGTCATTAGTGACCAACTTGTTTTTTGGTCTTCAAATATGATCTTCTACGACCAAGTTTGTAGTTGGTCACCAAAAAGATAGTTTCTGCAACTAACTCATATTTGGTCGCCAAAAGTTAACTTTTAGCGACCAACTTTTATGTTGGTTGCAAAAACTGGTCGCTAAAAGTGCATTTTCCTGTAGTGCTTTGTTCTTGAAAATGATTTTCAAAGGGGTAGTGTGTATTTGTGAAACATACTAAGTCTCATATACTTGTTGCTCAAATTTATGTTGATGATATTGTGTTTGGATCCACTGTTGATCATCTTGTGAAATGTTTCTCGGATTACATGACACATGAGTTTGAGATGAGCATGATAGGAGAGTTGTCATATTTCTTGGATCTTCAAATTAAACAGTCTCCTTCGGGTATGTTTGTCTCTCAGACCAAGTATGCCAAAAATCTTGTGTTTAACTTCGGTCTCGAATTAGCCAAACATGCATGCACTCCTATGAGCACCAGTCTTCACCTTTCTGAAGATTCCTTTGGTACTAATGTTGATCCTACCCTTTATAGGAGTATGATAGAGAGTCTTTTGTACCTCACCGCCAGTCGTCCTGACATTGCATTTAGTGTAGGTGTTTGTGCTCATTACCAAGCCTGTCCTAAAGAGTCTCATCTTCTTGCAGTGAAACACATCATTATGTATGTTAATAGGACATTGGGTTATAGGATTTGGTTCTCGACCGACACTACAGTTGAAATCACTGGTTTTTCTGATGCCGACTGGGCAGGGTGTGCTGATGATCGTAAGAGCACATCTGGAGGGTTTTTCACCTTAGGAATAATTTGGTTGCCTGGCATAGCAAAAAGAAAAATGCCATCTCTCTTTCGACCGCTGAGGTTGAGTACATTGTTGCAGGGAGTTATTATGCCCAAATGTTGTGGATGAAGCAAATGCTTCATGATTATGGTATATACCAGAACACTCTCACCCTTTTTTGTGATAATATAAGTGCCATTAATATTTCTAAAAATCCTACCCAACGCTCTTGTACCAAACACATTAACATTCGTCGTCATTTTATTCGAGAGTTAGTAGAAGAGAGCCTTGTTGTTCTTGAACATGTACCCATTGAGCATCAAAAGGCTGATATTTTTACAAAACCCCATGACCTTCTTAAGTTTGAGTTCCTTAGAAAGACCTTGGTTGTAGTGCTCAGTCACTACGGTGTGACTTGTTACTTGAGTGGGTGAGCGTGATTGGCTTTATGTGTACTTGGATGCTATAATCTCATTGTCATTGATTCCTGTCATCTCAACATTTAGACTCATATAAACACTTCTCATGCTACTTGCAAGATTTCATTCTTCTTTGTTCGAAGCTCATTCTAAATGCCCATGCTCATTGACTTCATGATCTCATTCTGTACACATCCTTGAGATAAACTGTTGCAAGGGTTTCCGCACAAGTGATCAAAATTCTTTATGGACCACTAACAGTGTCTCTTATACATTTCAGAGGAATTGACCTATACTGGCATATCATGGGTGATGTTGAGTCTCTTAACCATCTACCATCATTTTTCACCTTCACAGTTCCTCCCTCAGTTTATTGAAGTCCGGGCATTAGGAAAAGGCTACCTCAAAGGCACCAACCAGGCCATCCTTATTGATTTCATGCTTCTCTGGTTTGGTCTCCATACTCTTGAGCATGCATGCCACCAGTGAGTGCTCACAAGCAAGAAAAGTCGAATTTAAAGAAAAAAAAAAAAAAAAAAGGGACTCATTGATTGAGGGGGAGCCTCCGCCTTTACTCAACAAATATCCCATGATTACTAGTAGTTTGACTTTTCTCAGTGGTATTTAGTTACTCTTGCCGGAGGTCCAGCCATCCGATCACTATGAGGATTAACACTAGCTTTGTGGCCTCTCAAGGATTGCACACACACACCTTCTTTATGTGAGCTCTCATGTTTGTCTTTGAGTTATGCATTCCCATGTAGCTTATGCTCATTTATCAATATTTATCTAATTTGCTCATGATATTATGCTTCATATTGTCAAAATTGCAAGTTTGCTGGCTTCATGGTTTGTGGATTATCCCATCTTAGTGTCACATTCTTGTTATTGTGCTCACTTCTTCTTGTTTCAAGTCCCACTTGCCAGTGCGAGTTGATTTTAATAGCTCAGAAGAGGTGCAGTTTTGCCTTTGTTGTTTTTCTTTCCCGTTTTAGTGGCAACTTTTACGCTTGAGCGTATTTTTCTCTCTTCCAGTACTTTTGCAGAGGCACTAAAACTTCTGAGGGGTTGTTTTTTGCGCTCGAGCAACAGATTCTTAGCTCGAGCGAAGCCACGTGCATAAGTTCTCACGCTCGAGCATCCAACCCTTGCTCGAGCGGCATGCAATGTTTTAAATCCCATCCCTTGACCTTTCAGTCCATTTTCTCCAAATTGAGCCATCTCTCTTCGAGGGCTTCTCGTGCACTCTCATCATTCGTGATCTCCTCTTGGTCTCTCTGTTCAGTCAGTGCCCTTCTCTTCCCTTAGTCGTCCATTTAGCCTCAGGTATGCTTTCATTATTTTATTGTTTTTGGTTTGTGTTTTTTTTCTATCTCTATCTCTCTCTATTCTTCTCTGCCTTATGACTTGGGAAGGGTAGCTTAGGTTACGTTTGTTTTTGGTTGTCCCTTGGTCACATACTTCCATCGTAGGCCTGCATAGTTTTTTTTCGTGTTGCTCTTGGTTTTACTTGGGCCTTATTTGGATTGCGTCTTGATTTTATTGTGTTCTGTCTCTGGTCCTATGCCTCATGCTCTTTTAAGATGTTAGTACTTCATAGCTTTTGGGGTTGCATTTTATTATGATCTTACTATGAACTATGATCTTCATAACTGTTTGATTTTGTATTGGATCATGTTATATTGTGTTCTATTTGAGGTTTGATCCTACCAGTTTGATTACTGCTCTTGGCTATTTGACTCTTATCTATTTGGACTTTGCTACGAATGGTTTGTTTGTGTTTATGGTTTTGGTTCTTGTTTTGGGTTGAAGGGATTTGTGTTTGTCATTATTGGTTGTCCATGGGTCAGTCATGTCCACCTCTAAACGTAAGAAGTCTACTGTCACTCACCCCTCTTATAACACCGACCGGTTTCCATCTGCCGAAAAAGCCAAGTCATTTTGGGAATCGTACATCTCTAGGACTGTCCACTTAACAATTTAAATCATCTAGCACATACGAAAATGATTTAGATTATCACTTTTAAAATAATAAATCGACACAAACGATTTTTACATGGAAAAATCACAATTGCAGCACCTCTAATTGTGATTAAAAAATCACGGGTGAAACGCCACTAAACAATCCCCTATGAAAGGAAGAAAGAAGACAAATTTTACCAAAACAAATTACCCAAGCTCAATTAATTTGTCTTCAACAATCTATATTTCTTTCACAGCAGCCTTCGTCTCGGAATTGATCACTTTGATATTGAATCCACAACATCCATGTCGAATCAACAACTGTGCACAGCATCAAACTCCTTCGAATACTCCACGCTAGAATCTCTAGATTCCACAAAGAATAACACTTTTGTTGTTGAATAACCAAACAATTCTTTGATGTATGCTTGTTAAATCATGAGTTTAAAACTCAATCAAACACCAAAGAAAACTAGCAAAATAGCCCTAAAAGAAAACCCTAGAACCCTCAAAGAATCTCTGGAAGCTGTACCCTAGATTTGAAGCAAACTACAAGTTTATAGCTACTGAACCGCGATGTTCGCTCAAGCGGCGAAGTTACCGCTTGAGCGGGGATGCTAAAACACGCATTCCAAACCAAGGTTCATGCTTGAGCACAGAAACATACACTCGAGCATAAAATCACACCGCACAGTATTTTTGCAGACAAGCCAAACTACTGTGAAGGTGGAAACTCCACTCGAGCGCAACTTTCCCCACTTGAGTGGGGAGACCAAAAATAGAAGGAAAATAATAACATGATTAATTCAAGCTTGTTTGTGGAATTGGCAATAAGTACGGACCTAACAACATGGATATGGGCGAGTGGAAGGCGACCTGGACTTATCTACTTGGAGTGAGCCCACCCCTATATAGGCTAGCCATGGTCAGGTACAATTGGTTCTCCGAGCAGTTTCGCGGAAGTCAGCTCGAGACACATGAAAAGATAGAGCAGTACACCCGGGGCTTCTTGACGTTTCTCCTCGATACCACCCTGTTTGCGAACAGGTGGAACACCGTAGGTTTGTACTTACTAAGCGCCCTCATGACCTGCCCCGAGTCCGATTTTACGACTGGAGTGGAGCCGGCCTCGCCACCCTCTATGGCTATATGAGTTCCACTTCCTGCATGAAGAGAGAGTGGGTATGAGGCTACTAGAGAGTGAAGCTCGACTTTTCATGCTCCTTTTGGAAGATGAATAAGCCCTACAATATCAGACTCTCGTGGTTCTGGATCTGATCTCACAAGTGCAATGTGAAATAGATAAGCACCAAAGAGTCCAAATCTGGCAAATCTTTTGGAAAATCGATTTTGAATCAAATTGCCAAAAATGGACTGCTTTGTCAGATACAGAATCGCCACCTAAATATTTTTGGGAAATTTAGAAAACCCATGACTCGTGCCAAAGACCACGTGTTTGTCATCACCAAGATTGTCTCGGCTTAGGAACTGAGGTACAAGGGGGAAGGTCATGAATTGAGCACTCCCGCTCGCCTGATCAAAGATCGGCCTCTACTAATCATGATGTGAATCTTATTTACATTATATGCTCTTGTTCCGAGCATTAGACTAACTTTTCTATGTGATGCGCATACAAGTATGGACTAATTTGTAAAAATTAGAACATTTGATGTCATGTTTGTTTTGAAAATTGTTTCGAATATGTACCGCTTGAAAAAGTGACCACATATGTACATTACTCAAATTGTTCAAATTCAAGCAATTAGCATTTATCCACAGGCATTTAAGCAGATATAGCAATTAAGCAATTAGCCTCATGGCAAGCATGCTAAACATGGCGACAATCACATTCGTGCAATATGCTAAAGCACAAAAGAGCTCACCTAGTACTCCAAGCCAAAAAAGATGATAGAGTTAGAATAATGTATGATCCTAACTATGCAATATGACTAATGCAACACATGCGATATGCAATTACTAGGCTCAGCTACTAATATGGCATATGAATCAATTTGATAACATGCGATCTAAGCACATATTCAAAAAAGTATTAACTAACAATGCAAGCTAGAATGATGAGCCGAACCTTATGCATGCAAGACAATGGATGCAAGGCATGAGAGATGCTAAACAAGACATGATGCCCTAAACTAACCATCATAAGCAGTTAAATAAAAGGGAGAAAGACGTGGGGTTGGAAGACATACACATCATTACAACTGTGCCCTCACGCAAAAGGGTCCGAGTAAACTAACTAGCTAAACTAATCAACCAGCTACTACAAAATGAATTAACTAACTATTACAAACTGAATAAACTAACTATGCTAGCTAGTTATTACAAAACCAACTAATTAATTACACTAACTAATTAATTACAAATTAGAATTAACTAATTAATTACAACATGAATACAACATGAAATAAGTAATTAAACTAACTAATCTGCCTTGCGAAACGAGAAATGTTCATGCATGCACAGGTTTCCACCCGAAATACCCACTGTTCTGTTGCTAGAATGCTTCTATTGCGCAGTGGAACATCTTTCACCTCAGCCATTGCTCTATTTTGTTCCAAAAACACTGCTGCTCAATTTTACAAAAGTGATCGGCAGGCCAGAAGTGGTGGCCGGCCGGCCATAACTAGTAGCCTGCTGTCCAGAAATAGTGGCCGATAGGTTCCCCCTACTGACACAGAAAGTATACAAAGCACAAATAGAGTATTTCTTAAGGTATGTTTGTACTCCTTACCCCTCATTATCATCAAACAACTCAAAGGAGTGGCAAGCTTAATTCACAAACCATCAAGCGATGCAATTTCATTGCATGATGGCCTATGAACCAAGGTGTACAACTTCAATAAATGCAACCAAAAAAAAAAAAAAACTCTCAAACCTCCTCCATATCATGAATTGATCGAGGGAAGTGGTTGACCTTGGAAACTTGAACCATTTCATCACTAGCAAGTATGAAATGCCTTAAGTTTCCATCTATTCAATTAACATCCGATTGAACACCAATTGCTTATTATCTTGCATCACTTTTAGTCCTCATTTACTACTGCTTTTAGTTACCAAATATTCCTTAGTCAATTGAGCCCAAAAGTGAGCTTTAAATCCTCTAATGGAAAGGAGCACCAAACCAAGTGTTGTTTTAGGCCTGAGATAAGTGTCATGCCATTTGTAATAAACCCCCAAAGGGATTAAACAATTAAGCACAAGACCTCAATCTCAAGCTTAAACAAACAAGTAGTTTGAAACAACTTTCAAAGCAAAGAAAAAGCCAAGAAAGGAGGGAGGTTGCAGAGGTGATTAAAGGTGATCACAAGTATAGAAAACTTGAAATAAACACTATCAACTCAAATAGGTTGGTGGCTAAGGCCTAAACCACCAAGCCTATGGCGACAATTAAACTACAAGCATTCAATACAAGGCTCAAATGCAATGAACAACCAAAAATAGTCCTAAAACAGTGCTAAAACAGTCCTAAAACATGCTAGAATTAAGACAAAAAAAGCTAGAACAATAAGCTAAAACATGGAGCATGTTAAGCTAGTAAGCAAGCACAAGGAAGGGAGGCTACCTCCTCCATTTTTGGGACTTCAAAACATGGTTTTATCCAATGAAAAGGCTCTGAGATTCAGTATAAAAAAGCTCAAAAAAAGTTGACAAAGAGATGGGAAACACAAAGACAAAGACCTAAGAAATGAGGTCCAAAGAAGGGTGATCCACCCCTTTACCCCTAATGGCCTTAAACCACAAGTTTCAGTCCAAAAATATAGAGTATAAACAACCCAAAAATAGTCTAAAAATAGTAGGCAAAATAGCAAATAAAGCAAAGTAATAAGCCAAGACTTATACCTCTTGAAGAGAAGAACCCTTTCCAAGTGTTAAACCAATACTTTCACACCCTCAAGAGCTCAAAGCAAGCCCACAAGTGTCTCAAATCAAATACCACAAGGTTTGGTTTAGAGTGTATAGGCAAAAGCTTAAGAATTTGCAAGAGAAAGAGAGAATTGTAGAGAGAAAGAGAAAGATAATTTTGCTCCAAAATGTTCAACCCTCCAAAATGGAATGGGAGGTCTCCTATATATAGAAAAACATGAAACTCCCTCAGAAATATCAATACATACACGTGTAGACAGGTGCATGCATCTATGAAAATAGTTGGCACAGCTAACCAAAATATCTGCAAAAATGCACAAGTGCCCGGCAGCCTACACTAGTGGCCGGTAGGTCGCAAGGTTTTTTTTAGGCTTGAAAAACTATGGTTTTGGTCCAAAACATGGCAAAATGTGTGTAGGGTTTGAAGGCTCGAAGCTGTGGCATTCTGCTAAGAACTTCGAGCACTTGACAAGCATATATCAATTCATCATTGGGTGTGCAAGCGATGGTGCCCAAGTCATAAGGGCGGTCAAAAATAGGGTGTCTACAAAGAGCCTAGGAGGTATGCACTGCATCTTTCGATTCCGCCACTCATGTTTTCTGCTTTACATTTTCTGCTTTATATCTATTGATACATCGTGCTTTCTGCCTTGCACTTTATGTTCAATGCACTGTGTTTTCTGCTTTGCACTTTCTATTTCATATATGTTCATGCATTGTCAATAACATTGTTGACCCTTTCTTGCACTTATGGGTTTATGCTTATTTCCCGACTCTTGCTCCTAAGCCAGTGGATGAGATCCCTCCCACCGTACCATACTCACGGCAATATGACCGCCAGTGTCGGTGCTGAAGCCGCGATGATACAACCTTTATCTTTTATCGCTAATACTTCAATACGATGGTTGCTCGAGAGGTAATCCGAAATTCATAGTCATTTCTGTTTTCTTCTCGGTACGGTTCTGATTCATCCTGACAACTGACAGTAACCTAACAACTCGTACATCCTCTACTTGTAGATCACTTGGCAGCCCTAGGCGACAATGCTAGTTGGGGTTAGAGATTAGTATGCCGGGGCACCTCCCGGTATCGGTTCTTACTAGAGGGCCTATCTTGCCGGGCTTAGTTCTTGAGTGAGCGGTTTGTACGCCAGACCATAGGCTTTCCTAATCCTGTTGTTCCCATGCCACCTCAAGCGTCCATAAGGATAGCAAATAGCCTCCCAGTTGAGGCGCTTATTCAGTTCATGGTGGGACTAGATGCCAACTTCTTCAGAGCGAACAGCGACTATATGACTTTCATCGAGACTTATCTCATGGCGCCCCTGACTAGAGTTTGCGTGACCAAGGAAATAGGTGCTCCCTTGGTAGGTGAGGCCACTTGGGAGGCCGAGGGAGGTATTGGAGGGACCCCTCCTGTGACGTAGATTGCTGGTTGGTCTATAATTCCCACTGTACTTACATGTTGGTGGCCGACCGGGACAGCCTACCAAATTTTGATTGAGCTGGCAGAGGCAGGGGCATGGGTATGTCAGAGTTCGAGGCGCACCTCAAGTATGGATTACACTTTACAGCTTACAACCTGCACTTTCCTTTGTAGATATTGATTATTCCAGATACTGACCATTCAAATGGACTTGCAGGCACCTCTAGAGTACGTAGAGGGCCTTCTCGAGTTGGTTGCTTCCCTGGTCAGCATGGTACAAAGGAGAGAGACATTGCTTGGTCTCCACGGTACTCAGGTATTTTTCCCTATTCTGGCATGCATTTCATTGCTACCTCACATTTTTAAGAACTGCACTATCATATCATCATCGATACACTGGTACTCCCACTGTAGTATTTGTAACACGTTACACTGCATTGGCACACTGTACTTATACTATATCTGGTTTCTGCATACTATATCCTACAACAATACACACACTGTATCTAATATGTCAACACCTGTTTTTTTAGATTCCATCTATACTGAGGGTACCGGTGGCACTGGCAGCACTAGCACTTGCAGCACCTTCCCCAGCAGTAGAGAGGAGAGAGAGAAGGGCCCTAGCACATGGTTGAGATAAGTGCCAAGGTCGAGGCAGGGACAAGGGTTCTCGGGCCGAAGCAGTTCCTCAGAGCCTGCTTTGAGTGGTGATGATGCCAAGACCAGTGACTCCGAGAAGGCAGTGAGTCGATGCTCTGAGTCTGAGAGCAGGGACGATGATGCTAGCTTGGGATCAGGGAGCAGGGATGACACCGAGGCTGGCCCTGAGGTAGGGAGCGGAGATGATGATACCGACTCTGACTTAAAGTCTAATTCTGATAGCTGTGTTGACGGAGACAGTACCCTTGAGTCCCCTCTAAGGAAGAGGACGAAGAAGGCCTCTCGAGCTTGAGACGACTGGTACTGATTTTTGTACTTTTTGCTTAGTTTCTTTTATTTTGTAGTTCACTACATGTACAGCTTCAGCTAGGCTTTACTTTTGCTTTTGAAAACTTGTACTCCCTTTTGTAAAAACCGTGATTGGAGTAAAACCTTGCAGTTTTATGAAAAAAAGTTTTTGTTTTTGCATCATGAGCACCATATTTGCATAATAAAAATGGAGTTGAATTTGAAACCAAACATAAAAACTTGTATTGGCACGACGTTCTTAATCAGATAATGAGTTGACCAACGACCAAAACACAAAGGCTAACGAGAAAATACAACTCGATAAACAAAGCAAAAACAAGTCAAACACAGATATACACACTTGCTAAAACCAAAAGACTCAAAACAAGATCTCAAAACACAAAGACCAAGACAAAACCAGACTACCAAAACTACCTGACCCACAAGTGGACAGCAGGCCAGAAAAAGTGGACGGCCGGCCACTTGTGATGAATCCACCAGACAGTTGACAGCTGGTCTCCATTCACAGCCCTATCTTCTACAAAAGGTTTTTCTTCATGATTTCTTCACTAGAACCTTGTTTTTGCGGTTGTTTCTTCCACAAATGGAGATATTTCTTACCGAGAAGATCACAGATTGGATAGCCACTTTACACGGCATGGAAAAGGTAAATTTTTGAAGTTTCGACATAAACGCACTTTTTTTTTTAAGCCATACACCGCTTTGCTTTCCATTCCTCCATGCCATGGCCTGATGTTGGGACCCAATTACGCATGAATTTCATTTCAGAACACAAGAAATGTGCCTAACTCTTGAAGAATTTCGAGCATTGATAGAAACCCAGTGCAATGAAGAAATCATGCCTCAACCCCGTTTTGGCCACACCCAGGCTTTGGGACCGATGTGTGGGCTCACTTTGCACAAAGCTCGATCTTTGGCCCATGACGGAGAGCTAGATATATCCAACTTGATTCATTGAGTTTCTGACATCGATGACAGAGGAGACCTTCTTGGCGAGGTTTTTGGCAACATGCCCTCGGTTTATGTACGATTGTGTATTTCCTTCTTGGCCCTAGTTATGGTGGAACCAACATTTGGTTGATCGAAGTGGCCCAATGTCTGAAAAAGGGTAAGAGTTGTATCGGTTTCACACTGGCCAAGACCCTGATAGGCTTAGATGCTTTTCATCGGCAAGAGACCACCAGATTTGCGGGGAGTCCATTACTTCTTCAGGTATTGTTTCCCACCATTTCTGATATATGCTTCGCACATCACTCGGCACTCATGCTTTATTTTCTCTCAAAGCCCTTTCTTTACTTTTCTCTTCATACACATCTCTCTTTTCTTTAATCTCTCTTATTTTTTATCCCTTCCCAGGTATGGCTCATGGATAAGCTGAAAGTAGTAGACCCTTGCCTCCAGTATTCAGCTCGAGCTTATTTCTTCTGCCAACAACTTGTGGACATTCCCAATGAAGGGTAATGGTGCAACTGGATATGCAGCAGATCTGTAGCTAACATAGCTTAGCGTTGCCCCTAGCTCAATCTAATGAGATGAGTTACAGCACATCTCGATAACCAGGTATTGAGTTGATTGGCCTCATGCAATATGTGTTCAACTTTCCCTTCTGGTTCAGAAGCCAGTTTGGACATGATTAGACCCGTCCAGAGGAGGGGGTAGAATACCCAGCTTCATTCTCAACTCGTGCTTCACACCTAGCTCGGTACCTTGCTGCCTGGAGGACAAGAGAGCTTTTGGCCCCTGCCCTTAGTTTCAATTATACTCTTTCTGGCGAGTGTAGACACCCCATTTTTGACCGTCCTCAAGATTTGGACGTCATCATTTGAACACTCGATGATCATCCGTGCTCATGTTCATTTTGTGTTCTCAGAGGTTTCGGCTACGTGCCTTGCCTCAAGATCTCTCAACTTATTTGTTTTGTGCTTGGTCATGGACCAAACACTTGTGTTTTTGCTTCTAAGGGAAGAGGGTGGCTTGTTTACCATACCCACACCCCACCGGCCTTGGAATGAGGCCATCGGCCCATTTTTCTCGCCATCGGCAAAGAGTGTTGGCCGATCGGCACTATATTTGGTCGACTGACACTTGTGTTAGTCGATCGGCCATTTTTGGTGGCCGAACCCTGTTCATCTACTTTGTGCAGATATTTTATGCCAGCTGGTGCAGCTGGCATCCACAATTAACCCCCTCCATACACGTGTATGGAGGGATTTACTCTTTCCTTGGCTTCTCTTGGAAGCCTTAGAATTTGAGCCTCTATAAAGAGGGAGCCCCTCCTCCCTCCTCAGGGGTTCAGAAAAATTTGTTCTTGAGAGGATAGATATAGGATTGTATCTATACTTCCTTGATTAGCCTTGTTTTGTGCTCAAAATAGTAATATTGTCTTAGTATTGCGCACAAACACACACTAGAACACCATCCTTGGTTGCTGAGGTGCTAAGAGGTTGATTTCAGTGTTCTTAGGTTGGTTTGAACTCAGAAACTTGCTGGAGCCTTGTTCTTGAAGAGGTTCTACAAGGGTGAGAAACTACCATCTTTATTCCCTATTTTTGTACAAGCTTTTAGCCTATCTTGTATGCTGTTTTGAGCATAACTTCTAATTGATAAAAGTTCTAATTTTGCATGCTTTTGATCTTTGTTTAAGGTCCCTTTGAGGTTTGGGGTTGTTTCCCTCCTCTTAGGCCGTGTTAGGCCTTGTTTTAGGCCATCCATTTTGGCCCTTGTTCTTAGCTTTGCATGACCTCTCTACCACTAAAATCCAAAGGATTTTTAGTGGTGGAGAGGTGGTTTGGTGTCTTAAATAGGAGAGGGTCATCCCCTCTCCTTGTCATCTTCAATGCTTGCAAAAATGGCTTATGTTAGTGGCTTGTATGCCTAGCTTGTTTTAGCTCCATTTCAGTATATATTAGGCTTTGTTTTGCCATGATATAGCACTGTTTTGACTTGGTTTAAACATACCATGCATGCTTTGTATCTTGTAATCCCATGATTTGCCTTAACATGCACCATGTTGTAACATGTCTTTTAGCATGATTTTGGCTTAACTTCATGAGGCTTCTAGCTTTGTTTTAACATGCTAAAGCTCTAACTTTAGTTATTTTGGTCATGCATGACTTGCTTTGTATAGCCACCATGTAATCTAGCTTGTAGGCTTTGAGTGTTGAATCCTTTGAAATGCTTTACTTGAGCCATTTCAGCGGTTTGGCATCACTTGTTATGTTATTTCAGTCCATATAGTATGCTCAAACACTTGCATTTATCACCTATTCCATGCTTTGGATAGTTTGTGTGTTATGCCTCATGAGCGTGTCATTGTATATGCCACCATGCCTGGGCATTTGGAATGCCATCCAAATGGGTTTTTGGGCCCATTTTAGCATGTCATGTCTCTGATTTTGGTCGCTTGAATCATGCCATATTTGGTTGTATTAGGTGTAGTGTAACACCTCTTTTGTGGCCTTGTATGCCTCATGTTTTGCCCCTTTGTCCTAGCTTGTGTTGGCTAGTGTTGAGCTCACTTTTGGTCTTGTCTAGACTTGCCTTGGGACTGTTTTAGGTCCCCTTGGCCCTTTGGGTTTGCTTCATGTAGCCTTGGTTTGAGTCCCTTGGCTAGTTTTAAATTTTAGGCTTTATTGCATGCCTTAATTGCATGGTTTAGTTGATTTGGCATCATCCCTTGCATGATTTTAGGACTTAATGTGTTTTCCTAATATCCATTTTTGTCTCCCTTTGTTCTTAAAAGTTGCTCTACAATGCTTAAAGTAATGGACCATTAGCATGCATGTTTGTATGTGTATTTCATACCTTTGTCGCATTATTTTGGCCATTGATTTGGACATATTTGAGAGCTGTCCATTTCGGTTTAAGACCATCCCCACATGTTGTTGCATGCTTGCCTTGTATGTTGTCACATACTTGTTGCATGTTTAGTAAATTGCATGTTGTAGCATGCTAGTTCAATTGTGCCATACTGTGTACTTGGTCCATAACATGTTACTACATGTTTACGTCACATGTTGTTATATGCTTGAATGTTGTTACATGCCTTGCATATTCGCATACTTAAGTCGCATTGTGCATGCTTGTTAGCTTGCATTTTGTCTCGTGCTTGATATGTTGTCATATATTCTTGCATGTTTGAGTGCATGTTAGGTGACATTGCATTAGCTTGCTTGCATGCCTAGGTTACATAGCATTAAGTGTGCATTCCCTTGCCTCCTGATAAACCATGATAGAGATTGGGGTCCTTTATGTGTTTTGTGCGCATTTCATTTGACATTAAAATGCACACTTGGCCCCTTGGGCCATCATGTAATGAAATGCGTGATTGATGGCCCGGGGGTCGAGAACCACACTCCTTTGAGTCTTAAACGTGATAAGGAGGGTGGTGGTGCAAACATTGCCTTGAAAATGCATTTCCATGCTCTGTCTGTCCTCTACTGCAGCAAAATAGGATTCTGCAAGAAGAGATGGCCGGTCGGCCATCTTCAATGCCGACCGGCTATGTATTGTTGGCCGAGGTCCCCACAAATGGTCGATGACCAATTCCTCATGGCCGATGGTCTTTTCACTTGGTCGATGACCTTTCACAATGTTCAGGGAATGATTCAGAAGCATCCTTGAGACTTGCAAAGTTTTCAGAGGTGCAAAGCAGTATAAACAGAGGCAACATGACATGGCGATGGATTTCCAAGCGAAACCGAGCATGCATGCATTCGTCCCTCTTCCCGAGGCTGCTTTACTACTTTCAGTAGCTTAATTAATTTGTTTAATTAGTTAAGTGTTGTGTAATAATTAGTTAGCTTGTTAGTTAGTTAATTATTTGATTTGTATTATTCTTTCGGTCCCTCCGTCGAGAGGGCGCAATTGTGTAATAAGCATGTGTGTGTGTGATGCATGTCTTCCAACCTCCACTTCTTTCTCCCTTTTACTTAACCGCTTACGATGGTTAGTTCTACGGCACGTTTCAATTAGCATCCTTATGCTATGCATGTTTGCATCATTCATCTGTATTGCATGCACCGGGCTCGGCGTATCATACTATCTGCATTGTATTTCAATTCCTATTTGAATACATGTATCAAATTGTCGCATCTCATATGCCACTTTAGATTAGTCGAGCCTATTCTAGTTGCATTTTGCATGTGTTACTGTAGACACCCCATTTTTTACTGACCTTAAGCCTCAGACGTCGCCGATTGAGCGCTCGGTGATGATGCATATTGTGCTCGTTCTGAGGTTAAAGAGTCTTGGCTGAGAGCCTTGCTTTCAGACTTCGGGACTCTTTTGTGCTTTGCCTCGGTTTGCGAACCAGGTTCTATTTTTTCTATTTTCTCTTCCTGAAGGGAGGGAGAGGTCTCGTAGACCGTCTCTCAGTGGCCATAGGCTACGTTTCGTGGTCGTAGGCCATTTTTCCCGTTTGGAGGCCAGTTTCCTTTTTTCGGAGCCGTCGACCGTGCGCCTCTGTTCGGGACCGCTTAACTACCTCCGTTTGCTTCGATTTTTGGCATTGTTTCCTCTCTATAGAGGCACATTGTGGCCTGGGAGACCACCTTCGTGGTTGTACACCACCTCCGGTGCTTAATACTCAGTTTTCGGGGCCCCCGGCTGCGCGTTTTGGCCCCCGAACCCTCATTTCGCATCGGTGTGAGTTCATTTTTAGGATGGACCCTAGTTTCATTGTTAGGAAGGTGGTACTATGGTGGGAGACCACCTTTTCTTCTTAGAGACCACCTTTCTCTTCGTTGCCCAGTTTTCTTGTTAGAGAGCTGGTCTCCCTTACTTTTGGGCCACAATTTCGGGTCTCCCATACCACCACTAAGCTGCATTCATCTGGGAGGCCACCAATCTGGTATGGCCGACCACCTTTTCTTCTTGAACCTTTTGACCCCTTGGTCTCCCTCACTTTTGGGCCATAATTTCTGGTCTCCCATACCACCATTGTGTTGCATTCACCTGGGAGGCCACCAATCTGGTATGGCCGACCACCTTTTCAACCTGACCATTTTGACCGCTAGTTGGCCGACCAGGGAAGGTGGTCGGCCGACCACTTGAACTGGTTGGCCAGTCATCTCCTTTTTTGTCTCCCTGAGTGCAATACAGCTATGCCAGCTGGGAGGCATTTGCCCCATCCTCTGAGATTTAACCCTTTGTTTTGCCTTCTTACAGAAGATTTGGTCCCTTTTTCTTAGGTTTTAAGAGAACCTTGACCTTTTGTCAAGCTTCTTGAGAAAGCTAGACCAGGTCTAGCTTCCTCAAGAAGCCTGACCCTTTTGGTTTAGCTTCTTTTTGGAAGCTTGGTCCCTTTGCTTGAGGCTTCTCCAAGAAGCCTTGGACCTCTTCTCCTATAAGAGAGGCCCTCCTCTTTATTTGCAAGGGTTGAACATTTTTGTTAAGGCATTTGTATACACCTCTCCATATCTCTGTACTTCAAGCTCAAATACTCTATTATTCTTGACCATTTACACTAAACCTCCAAGCACAACACCTCCACTACCATCCTAAGTACCTTGGAGCTATTTTTCCGAGGTTGAGAGCTCACTTTCTTGGTCCAGAGCTTGCTGCATTGCTGTGCTACAAGGGTAAGTCACCATGTCCCTCTTTGTAGCTTTATTTTGCTTCATTCTTTAGCCTTATTTGCAAACATTCTTGGACTTCATCATAAACTAGAAGAAGTCTTATTTTGAGCTCCTCTTCAAGTTTGATTAAGGTCATTTTTCTGTTAGGGCTCATCTACCCCCTTGCATGCTTCATTTCCTCATGTTTTGAGCTATGCATTAGAGCATTCATTTTGGCCTTGGTTTGGCCTTTTAGCCACTAAAATCCAGTGGATTTTCAGTGGCTAACATGTGTCTTTGAGCTTCAAAATCAGAGAGGGGTGACCCTCTCACCCCTTGTTCTCTTTACTAGCTTTGTTGGCCTTACAAAGGAGCCCCTATTTGCATGTTTCAAAGCCATATTTCAGGCCATTATTTGTGAGTTTTATGACCTGCATGAACCCTGTCTAGAGTTGGTTTTTCCATATTAGATGTCTATTATGCATGTGTAGAGTAATCTTCTTCAAGGCCTTTCAAAGGGGCTTTCACTTGCGTGCTTCCTAGACTAATTTCAGGACCTTTTTCGTAGGTTTTAGGACCCTCATAACCTCTTTCCAGAGGTGGTTTTTCTATTTTGTATGTCTATCATGCATGTGTTGAATAACCCTCTTATTGGCCTTTCAAAGGGACACATCATTCTTGCATGCATTAACTGAGTTTCAATGGGTTTTTGGGCATTATTTGGCATGGCATACTTCTTTTTTTGGCTGGTTCGGTGAGCTCACATGTGCTTCATATAGTTGTAGTGCAAATCATGGTTCACTAGCTTACTTTGCATGCTTTGTTGACCCTTGATTTTAGCACTTTTTGGCCTTGTCTTAAGCAGATTTTGTGCATATTTTGGACTTCCCTAGCTCTATTTTTGGGTCTCATGGTCGAATGATGCTTGTTTTGCATGCTTGTAGTTCAATACACTTGCCTAGCTTTGAGATTTGAGGTCTATTGCATGCATATACTGAGGTGTTTTCATGCTTTGGGGTCATTTTGCATCATATTTCAGAGCCTATGCGAATGCCATATCCTCATGTTTTCTCCTCTTTAAGTGTGCTTGAGAGTTGTGTATGAATGCCTTGTTTTCGGACCATTGAATGAGCTTCATTTCCATGCACTTTGAACCATCATTTTGGGCTA
Organism: Camellia lanceoleosa; assembly: GCA_025200525.1. NCBI lineage: Eukaryota > Viridiplantae > Streptophyta > Magnoliopsida > Ericales > Theaceae > Camellia > Camellia lanceoleosa. Next base: position 124,399,847 of record CM045763.1, on the reverse strand, counting down.
TTTTCCCACTATTTTAGACCTGCCTAGGGTCTGTTTGGGGTTGGTTTTGCCATTCGTGCATTGCTATGTGTACCTCTAGTGTAATCCGCTTCACTAGTTTCGGTAATTATGCCATCTAGCATGCATTGTGTGAAGTGTTTGCATGATTCAAGACCATTGTGCATCATATTTCAAAGCTGGAATTTGTGTCTTTGTATGCCATGTGTCATCCCTGCCATGCTTAGTTGGAGTTGCATGTTGTGCCTTAGGATCGGTCCTTTGTATTCGTGCATGTTTGCATGTATTTCGGTTGTCTTATCTTCAGGAATGGCCACTGATGTGAGTGTGGTTGAGGTCCACTCATATTGGTGTAAGTCCATCTTGCATTTGTATATGCCATAGTCATCGTAAGTGCATTGTGTATGTCATGTTATGTCATGTGCATTGTGTATGCCATTTTAGCTTATAGCATTGCGTATGCTAGGTTGCATGTTAGTCGCATTGTGTATGCCATCTCATCGCTTTGTGTTTGGAGTAGGGTTAGTCCAAACACGAGAAATGAGGGACGTTTCGTACTCCAAGTGACGAAACGTGTCTCAATTTCCAGTCACCGACACTCTTGACTGTCCATGATAGAGTTGTTGGCTTTACTTGCTTATATGTGCATTCATTTCACATCTAGTCGTGCAATTCAACTCCTCGGCCATCATGCATCAGGATACGTGATTGGTGGCATGAGGATCGAGGACTACACTCCCTAGAGCTTGTGCAATGACAGGGAGAGTGGTCATGCACACATGTGTTGAAAATACTTTACCATGCCCCTTTCTTGCTCTCTGTTGTAGCAAATCGGAATCCAGCAGCAAAAAATAGTCGGTAGCCTTCGGAAGTTTTGTACAGTGTTCTAGGACCAATTGCAAAATAGAGGCAAACCGAGCCATTGCAAGCAATTTCCCGACAAAGCGACTCGAGCACGCATGCATCTTTCATCATTCGGAACAAGAGCTGAGGCGGTCCATTTTATAGCTTGCATGCTAGTTTATTCGCTTTCCTAGTTAATTTGTTAATTAATTAGGGTTTTGTAATATTTAATTAGCTAGAGTAGTTAATTATTTATTCGGACTGTATTATTTATTCGGACCCTCTGAGAGAGGGCCAACTGTTGTAATAAGTGTGCGTGTGTGTAATGTATGTCTTCCAACCCCACGTCTTTCTCCCTTTTATTTACCAGCTTATGATGGTTAGATTAGGGCATGTTTCAATTAGCATACTTATGCTCGCATGTTTGCATCCATTCATCTGTCTTACATGCACCGGGCTCGGCGCATCATACTAACTGCATTGTATTTCAATTCCAAGTTGAATACATGTATCAATTGTTGCATTTCGTATGCCATTGTAGGATAGGCGAGCCTATTTCTAGTTGCATTTTGCATGTGTAGTATTAGCCATCTTAACATGAACTAGGATCATGCATTGATTACTAACTAGTATCTGTTTTGGCTCGGAGTACTCAGTAAGTGTTTATGCTTTAGCATCCTTGCATGTGTGTGAGTGACTGCCATGATAGCATGTTTACCATGAAGCTAACTGCTTATGTGATATACCTGCCTGAATGCCTGTGGGTGAAGGTTGGATTATCTGAATTAGAATAATGCATTGACTGTGAGTTTTAAGCCCACTTGAGAGTGGCAAATCATCTTGTTTTCTAAGCCCACTTGAGGGTGGCAAATTCACATTTTAGCCTACTTGCGAGTAGCAAACCATTTCAAAAGAAAACATGAGGTGTTTTGTTCCAATTCAGGCGATCCAGTCTATACTTGTATGCTGCGCGCATCGCATAGTAATTCTAGACTAATAACTGGGATAAGAGCACATAATGTTTTCAAAACTCGATATCATGATTAGTAGAGGCTGATCTTTGATCGGGCGAGCGGGGGTGCTCACGAAGTGACCTTCGCCAATCGTACCCAAGTTCCCGAGCCGAGGCAACTTTGGTGATGATAGACACGTGGCCTTCGGCAACGAGTCAGGGTTTCCTAAATTTTCCAAAATAAAATATTTAAGTGGCGACTCTGTATCTAGCAAAGCAGTCCATGTTTGGCACTTCTTTCAAAAAATCTGTTTTCAAAAACGATTTGCCGGATTTGGACTCTTTGATGATTCATCGGTCTTGCATTGCACTCTATGAGATTAGATACAGGACCGTGACTTTGAGCCCAAATGAACAAAACGGGATTCCCTCCCGGGACGTTTGGGGACGTCTACAGTTGCATTAGCCATCTTAACATGAACTAGATCATGCATGATTTCTAACTAGTTTCTTTGTTTTGGCTCGGAGTACACTGTGAGTGTTTATGCTTTAGCATCTTACATGTATGTGAGTGTTAACATGACAACATGCTTGCTATGAGGCTAATTGCTTATGTGATATAACTGCCTGAATGCCTGTGGGTGAAGGTTGGATTACTTGAATTGGAATAATTCATTGAAATCCGTGTTTTAGCCTACTTGCGAGTAGCAAAATTCAAAACCATTTCCAAACAAATGGATATGCGATGCTTTGTTCCAAGTTAGGCGATCTAGTCTATACTTGTGTGTTGTGCGCATCACATAGTAATTCTAGCTAATAACCGGAATAAGAACGCATGTGTTTTCAAAAACTTGATATCATGCTTAGTACAGGCCGATCTTCGGATCGGACGAGCGGGGGTGCTCATAGATGACCTTCCCCAATCGTACCCAAGTTCCCGAGCCGAGGCAACTTTGGTGATGACGGACACATGGCCTTAGGCGACGAGTCAGGGTTTTCTAAATTTCCCCAAAATAAATATTTAGGTGGCGACTCTGTATCTGGCAAAGCAGTCCATGTTTGGCACTTCTTTACAAAAATCAGTTTTCCAAAACGATTTGCCGGATTTGGACTCTTTGATGATTTATCAATCTCACATCGCACATTGTGAGATCAGATTTAGAACCGTGACATTTGAGTCCGAACTGCAGCATGAGGCCCTCGGGGCGCGTCTACAGTTTCTGACGACTCTGCAGGGATTTAGAGAACTTGACTCGAACTCATGATATCTTGTTTTGATTACACTTATGTGTCTCTTTGCATTGCATTTGCATTGGTGCGCCTAGGACACCATGTTTGCCGTATGCTATTCCTGAACGGTTTGCCAGAGGCCCGCTTTGAGAAGCGTGCCATAAGGCTGACTGGTTGCGAGCTCTGCCATGACGGGAACACAAACCCTGGTTTTTATCGGGGCACCCTTTTCGACCATTCGACCTAGTGCATATTTGGAATCCGTAGTGACCATTCCAAATCTAGGACAGGTTGCTTACCCGATTGTAGGTTGTTTTGAAAACCGCTGTGTGCGTAGTGAAACCCTAGTTCTTGATGAAACTTGGACAGGGAAACCCTACCCCTCCATAGGGGTGTTTTGGCTCTTACTTGCTTGTTATGTGCTTTTAGAGTTGACCTCTACAGGGTATGCACGCATCAGTCTGCAAGTTTGGGTATCAGGCCTGCGGGCATCAGTATCAGTACTTTAAGAATCCGTTATATCTACGGATATCAGATTCAGTTTTGGGGAAGTGAATTCGGGAATAGTGATCAGTGGTCAAATACAGTTATTCATCTATGCTTATGTCTGTTTGGGTGAAATTCGGGTGAAATTGGGCTGAAATGTTGCATGTTTTCTCTTTCAGTTCAAAGATTTAGTTCAGAATAGCCAGTGTTCTCCTTCGTTGAAGCAAGGCAAACATCTGATCCGTCAGTCACCGGTCACGTCACCTCCGTTCAGTTCAGCGGATTTATGATGGCAGAAAATTCAGAGGAAATTATGGTTATGGCAGCCGCATTAAACCAAGGAATCACCTTACAGGGTAAGACCAATGTTGAGGTACCACACCCACCCAGATCACCTGCCGCGCGCCCAATCTGGGAACCCCAGTTGTTTCAAGCTCGTGAACCCACCACCTTTGAGCTAATGGGAATGATTGCGACCTTCAAAGATCTGTGACTGATCTAGTCTATGGAATGTCAGCCCCACCACCAACTGCGTTGTATGCCAGGAACTTCAAGCCGCAAGAGCCCCCGCTACTGGGCCGAATTGTAATTGAGCTCAGCCAACCTGAAACTATCTCAAGCTCCGGCAATGATATGTCGGCGACAACGAGGCTTCATACTGAAGTAGCAACCCAAACCGTTCACCAAGCTGATGCTAGTGGAAAGAACAAAATGAAGGTGGACGCAGATCCCTATGAACAACTCCAGCAAGCTGTTGAGGCTCTGAAAGTCGGCGGCTTGAATAAGCAACAAGTACTCGCAGTTGTGGCCAAGACTGTGGATGACATTTTCCCTGCTCAGACCGAGAGCAGTTCAAGCCAAAAGGAAAATAGAGATAGGGACCGTCATACCAGAACAGTTCCTTTCAATCCTAACCCTGCACCTGGAAAAGATCAGAGAGCCAAGGCAGCACCTGCTAATCCTTTTGCTAGTGCATCCAGCAAAGGTCCACCGGTTTCGAAGTATCTGCCTCGGGGCTGGAGGGTCTTTTATCCCCTCTACATGCCTTTGTCCCAGGCTCTTTGAATCCTCACTGAGAAAGGTCTTCTCAAACCTCTTGCGGCTCGGCCTCTCCCGAGTAATCTCCCTCTCTCACATGATGCTACTCAGTACTGTGCATACCATCAACAAGCTGGCCACACCACCGACAATTACTTTCGTCTTCGCCACGAAGTGCAAGACTTGATCGATGATGAGGTCATCCTCCCACCTAGCTTAGCAAAATCTGTCACCACTAAGTTCATGGACTTCGAGGATAATACAAGTCTGTGATCAGGGGTTGGTCCACCTGCGGGCGACGCTCGGTTTATTTCAGATGCGACGTTTGGCACGCATTATTTTGAGCATTTGCTAGTGCTAATTTCTGTACTTTCTAACTTGTGTATTGAGTCAGTTCTGTGTTTTTGTTTCGAGTCTGTCTCATTGTTTTGAGTCAGTCTTTTTTATTAAGGTCTGTCTTGTTGTATCGAGTCAGTCCTATTGTATAGGAGTCGAGTGATTCCGGGGGTGTTACCTCGGACATCACTTGCTTGTTTTGTGTTTGTCTTTTTGCTTTCTTTTGAGTCTGTCTCTGCTGCGGAGCCAGTTACACCAGAAGATCTAAATGAAACAACTGTGGTTTTCATGTTTCTGTGCTTATTGCTGCTTTGAGCCTGCTGTGCCAACAAGTTTAGAATGAAACGGCAGTACATTTCACCTGCTCTTCTGGGCCTCGAAATCATTGCATTGACCTAAGTTTTTCAAAACTTTTCGAATAATGTGTTGAAAACGGAGAGGAAGGAATTCCTTGGGTTTTGCAAAATTTGATCAGTTGAGAGAAAGAAAGGCATGCTAAGCCCTTAATGAATGAAATCATGCTTGCTAATGTGAGTACTGAGAAGGATCCTTGCTTGATCCGGATTGGTTCTATACTGTCTTCAGCAAGAGCGATTAGTCACTTTCTTAAAATATTTCAAAAAATGTTTTACGCAGTCCTGCGAAGACTTGTGTGGAATCGCTCTTGAGATTGTGCAGCCTAGGATCGCTCTCGGCCCCGAGACTCGACCCCTCGCTTTCAAACCTTGAACTTGCATTCAGAATGTTCAACAGTCAACCACAATGTGAGGCTTGTATGGCCAGATCAGAGGCACCCCTCAAACTAGGGGCAAAAGATGTCAGATAATGCACTCGAAGAGTCAAAGATGAAGATCGACAAGAATGCCAAATCCCAGAAGAGAAGAAAGAAGAAAGTTTTGTTGAAGAACAACCAAGTTCCTATCCACAACACTAGGGGCAAATTCAGCTCCCATTGGATGGACTCCTACATCATCAGTGAACAACAGCCACTCTCCTGGATTTGGATAGCTTCAAGACCCTAAAACCATTTGGCATGGACCAAGCTACACTTTTACCTTTGAGAGGCTCGCTGGGCCAAAAACCCGAAAGGGTGACCTAGGCAAAAGTTAGAGCAAGAAAGAAAAGAAAAAGAACAAAAATAGAAAAAATGCAGAAAATGAAAAAAAAGAAATAAAAAAAAAGAAAAAGAGAAAAATGAAAAGAATGAAAAGAAATAAAAAGAAGAAAATGATTGAAAAAAAGAAAAGAAAAACAAAGCTCGCAAGGTTGAAAACCCGGAAGGGCGGCCTTGGCAAAAGTTAGAGCGCAAAAGGAGAGGTTAATACACGAGTGTACCTTGAACCGAAGTACGTAAGGCTTGATTCCCATGTTTGGGATAAGTAGGCAACTTCATTTTGAAGTCCAACCATAAGCACTTCCAAATCGTTTGTGTCCATGTAATAGTTCTGATCATCTTTGTCATTTCTGTATCTGAGGATTCGGTTGTGATCGTCACTTTGAGAACTGGTTACAGTGTGCTGCGGTGCATTTCAAACAAGAGGCAACTTTCTGTTGCCATGTAGTGCCATTCAAGTAAGAGGCAATTTTCCATTGTTTTGGATCTGAGGTTGTGCATCTCAAAAGTAGGTTCTGCGCTCGCTGGGCGGTGGACGTTTGCAAAAACAATTTTTGAGAATTTTTAATGAGTTGACTAATTTTCTCAAAAATTATTCCATTTTTCCAAAACTGGACCATTTTCTTGGACCCAAAAAGGAAAAGTTTCAGTGCTCACAATCTAACTTGCATGATTTTGAATCAGAAAAGTTGAACAAGCATGTTAATCAAACTCTTATATTGATCAAAATTGTTTAGTAGAAAGCCAAAAAAAAAAGGTTAAAATGATGAGCTAGGGGCACAGTTGAGTCATGTGTTCTGTCTTCTCCCCATCGTCAACCAACCTGCCAAGAAAGGCACTCTACCTGCCGGAAAAGGGCACAACTGAAGATAACAACAAAGGGCTAAAAGCTCTCTCACCTTCTAAGCAGCGAGGTATCAAGCCAAGTGCGAAGCACGAATTGGAATGGATCAAGATACTCCACTCCCTTATCTGTGGCGCCAATTAGACGTCACCAAAAGAAATAGCTGTGAGCTAATAATGTTGGGACATGAACCCACAATTTCCCGTTTGTCTATCAACCACCCAGGAGAGGGATAAAAAATGAGAGATTGAAGAATAGAGAGATGTACGATGAGAGAAAAAGTGAGAAAAGGGCTTTTTCAAAAAAATAAAGATTGAGTGCCAGAGTGATGTGAGAATCACAAATAAGAAATGGTGGAAAACAATACCCGGAGAAACTGGCTTTTCGTGATATAAGAAGTCTCTCGCCTTTGCAAACATGTCTGTGTGTCATGTCTTTTGTCTTGTTTATCACGATTCTTGCTTTGCGTCGTCCCGAGCGTGTCTCGATGTGTTTAGGTTGTTTACCTTTTGTTTTTCTTTGTTGAGTCGTAATGCACTGTGTTCAGTCATAGACTCAATACCTGGTCAAAACTCATCTCTCAATTTAAAAAATGAAGCGTTTTGTGCTCAGAGTGCTGTGCCATTCTCTACATTTGTGCAAAACAGAATTCGTTCTTTCATAGAACCACAGGGTTCAACCCAGGTCATGTGAGAACATTAAGATCAAGGACCTATCTGAAGCTATAGGTTCCAGGCTACGATGCAAAAGAAAAAAGGAAGAATTCGGAGCATCTGAGCTTGTTTCGACTTCTGCAAATTCTGTCTTTGCATCCCGTGTGATCAAACTGAATAGAATGCTATGTTATGGGCTGTGTGCTCAGAATCAGCAGTGTCCTGCATGAGCTGTGTGCCGAATGAATAGAATGTTGTGTTAAGGGCTGTAAGTTCAGAATGAGCAGTGTTCGGAATGGGTCGTGTGTTCAGAATCAGCAGTGTCCTACATGAGCCGTATGTTGAAAATAAATAGAGTGCTATGTTACGAGCTGTGTGTTCAGAATGAGCAGTATATGTGTTGAACATGTTGGGAACTTGTGATTGGTTCCATTTCTAGGGCATTCCAGTGTTGATTTGGCGAAGTCACACCTGTGTTACTTCAATTCGTTTATTGAGTTGTTGCTCATTTGTTTATCGAGTTGTCGCAATTTTGTTTATCGAGTTGTTGCTCTTTGCTTATCGAGTTGTAAACTTGTCAAGGTCTTACTGTTGCTTATTGAGTTAATTTGTTTGTTATGTTGGCTCACTACCAGACCTGGTAGCACATGCATATTCAATTTCCATTCGATCCCACTGTTATGTAATGCAATGCGATGCATAAAATGTACAAATGCAACACTTTTTCAGCAAAAAGCTTGTTTCATTCCATCATCTTTTCAAGTACATAATTTTGAGGGAAATAAAACCTGTCTCAGGCAGTACAATGTGCTCAATCTACCAACAAAAAAAAAAGGAAAGCAAAACAAAAGAGAAAAGCAACAAAATGTCTGAACAAAGCAAAGAAGAAAAAGACATCAGAAAGTCTGGATCAAAATCAGTCATCTCAAGTACGGAGGTCGATCCTGGTCCTCTTCCTGGATGAGGGTCCAGGGTCACCACCATCGTCTCCAAGGTCAGAATCTGAATTGTCTCCGGCCTCGCCTTGGGACGATGCCGCCTCCTCGTTAGAATCGTCCGGAGAGGGCTCTTGGGAACTGCTTTCGGCACGAGTGTGCCTATGTCTTCCCCGGCCATGGATAGTTATCCTCTGCCTGACTCCCCCTCCTCCTCGAGCAGGAATAGATGGTCCAGCTGGAGCACCTCCTGCGGCCGGAATCTGGAATGGGGCCTGAAAAGGACAAATGGCAAATGCATCAGTTACAGAACGCAAAGCAGAATGCCAGTACAGAATGCCGTGTTTGAGTACAGTGTATGCATGCTGTGAACAGTATATCAGTACAAAATGCAATGTGTGAGTACAGTGTATGAATGTTGTGAACAGTATATCAGTACAGAATGCAATGTGTGAGTATAGTGTATGAATGCTGTGAACAGAGTATCACTACAGAATGCAGTGTTTGAGTACAGTGTGCGAAAGCCGTGAGCAATGCTATGAACAGTATGTGGATTACAGTGTATCAGTACCATGGTTGCTGTGTTTCAAGTGTCGTGTTGATAGTGCGATGTATCAGATTATGTATGAAATAGATTAGGCAGAGTTTGAAACTGCAGTTGAAAGAACTTACCGGGACATTGTAGATGGTCAACAAGTCAATGCACCGCTACAACATCCCTACTGCTGAGGCTGTTAACTCCAGGGACTGGCGAGTGTACTCGACGGAAGCCTACAAAAGTGTTAAAGTCATTAGTATTCTGCAGGATATCAAATTGAAACAATTGTACAAAATGCAAAGTTTAGTAGTGCATACCAGGGTCGAGCCATAGACTCCGACGAGCTCAGAATCAGCCGGAGGAGGAGTGAAGGGAATTTGATAGGTCTCCCCACCCTGCCCTCGGCATGTGATCGTCATAAGCAGCTCCGGCCACCCAGCTCCCTATCCCCTCTGGGACCCACTCCTGCCTCGGGCCGGAGGTGCCCTCGGTGCCCCTACTCCTGCCGCTGGCGCTGCTGGCCTCTCTCGCTCAGCTCGACGAGCACCACTCAGAGGCTGCATGATATATGCCTGAATGTACTCGACATAGTCACCCTCATCCCTGAAAGGCTCGGAGTCCTAACCGATTGTATAGTCTATCATCTCCTCCAGGGAATACCTCTCAGTGTGCCTCATATAGATAGAAGGAGGTGCTGGAACCAGCTGCTCAGGCATGCCCAAGGTCTGCCGCAGGAAGCGCTCCCCGAAATACCATGCCCGACAGACTAGGCCCTCCAACAAGACCCTGAACTGGGCAATCTCTCGAGCACCGGCATGCCGCTCCCGAACTGCGTCAGGCAACGGGACCCAAAGCTGCCAGGTGATCTGCAAATAAAACGTAATTTATTATCTACTGATGTTAAAAGAACAATGTAAAGCAAAGCTTAAATGAACTGTGATGTTTGACATACCTCGGTTGCGGTGATGGTATCGAAGTAGCGGCGGAAGAACATGAAGGACTCCCGTGGCCTCCGCTTGCATCTCACGTCAAAGCGGTGAGGGAATGGAATGCCAAGGGGAACCTCCTCATCTGGCACTGGGGCAAGCCTCAGGAAGTAAGCATATACCCACAACTATAAAGTATAACAGAGCCAAATACCAGTATGCTTATCAGATAAAGCAGAATGCAGAATAAGGCAGATTATGTGTGTACCGTGTGTATAGTGTGCAAACCAGTGTAAAGCAGATTGCATATGTACAGTGTGTGTGGCATACAGATAATGTAAAGCAGAAACGTAAAACAGAAAAAGAAGATGTACCTCCCAAGCTCGCCAGTAGCCTCCAAGCAACTGTTCGCTGCAGCAAGAGGATGAGCTCATGTACATATAAAGCGTGGCCAACCCCGCACCACCCCAGTCGTAGCGGCGGATCTGTGTCACGTCCACTAATGCGCTCAGTAGGTAAAGGGTGATGGTGTTTGCCCGTTCGGCAAAGAGCGTGGTCCCCAGCAAGAACATAATGAAGCCATGAGCGTACTGCTCCTCCTCCTCCCGGGTAGTAGGCGCCTGGATCCAGAAGTGATCCTCGAACCATGAGTACCACACAAACCTTGCCCGAGCGAGAGGTGGCTGAGTACCGAGCAAGTATAGCTGAGCGGTGTCCCGCTCGTCCATGTCTGTATCAAAGAGGATCAGATCACTCCCCACTCCGATGCCTGTGAGCATGGAGAAGTCAAAGAGAGTCATCGTCATCTCCCCAGTGGCAGAAAGATAGAAGGAATCGGTGGTATCCCACCACCTCTCCACCAGAGCAGCAAGAAAGGGCCTGCTCGCAGTGAGGCGCGAGAGTCCCATGCAGAAGGTCCCAAAGCCAGCTTGGTCGACGATATGACGGACCGCGTCGGGTAGCTCCATGTACCAACTTCGGGCGGCAGTGTTCCCATACCCCTGAAAGGCATGGGAATCTCCCTGTGATCAAAACAAACAGTTGCAAAGCAGCGTTACAAATATAGTATTGAATGCGCTCAGAATTGATGAAAATGCAGTGTGCGTGCATGTGTCAGAGTCTACACAGATATCGAGTGCGAGTGTCCTCGCAGTGAACTACGGCATATGATGTATCAGTGTGTTTGAATTGTTCAGTTGAGAATGCAGTGTGTGTGCATGTGTCAGAGTCTACACAGATATGGGGTTCGGGTGTGCTCGCAGTGAACTACAGCATTTGATAAATCAGTATATTTAAATGGTTCAGTGGAGAATACAACGTGTGTACATGTGTTCAAATTCAAACAGATATCGGGTGTGGGTGTGCTCACAATGAACTACAGTATGTGATGTAGCAGTGTATCTGGGTTAAGCAGTTAAAGAACAAAATCGACTATCGCAGTTATGTGTTCTACTTTGCAGAAAATGAAACAAAGGAAGAATATACCTCAGAAGCATCGTAAGACAAATGTGACTCTCGCTCGCGCAACAAAAGCTCCAGTGGCGCGCCTCGCGCATAGCTCCTGAACTGGCGGATGCCGTCGGGAGGCAACACGTGTATCGCCGGCCTATAAGTCACCGAATCAAACGGCCGAATGTGAAGAGGTAGGAGCTCGACCTCAGGATCCATGTCCATCTCTGGGGGAGCCCCACCACGTGGAATGTCATCTGCTATCTCAGAAAGAGTGCAAAAATGGCCGAAAATGTGGAAAATATGCAAGAATGCCAAAAGTCAACCCAAAAGTCAACCCCAAGAGGGTGAAAAATGGGAGGAAAGGTCGGGGTGTGGAAAATGCATGAAGATCGAGGTATGGCTCAGGGAAAACAAACCCCAAACGGTGGAAATCAAGGAAGGGGCACCGAAACCAAGATTTGTTTGGTTCAAAGTGTGCGAAACGATGAGGGTTTCACGAATCGAACGACGGAAAAGTGTCGAAAACAAGAGAAAAACGAGGATCGAAGGCTGGAAAATCACCTAGAGAGAGAGGGGAGGGTTTTTCGAGCTTGGAGGAAGTGAGAATATAGGGTTTGAGGCCCTATATTTAAAGACCCGTGGCTAAATGTCAAAATTGCCCCAACTTTGCCATTTTTAGCCGATCGGCTAATTTGTTAGCCGATCGGCTAAATATTTGGCCGATGAGCTTATTTTGTGGCCGATGGATGGCCGGTGGCCTCCCCTTGTGGCCGATGAGCCTCCTACACCCTTGGTTGGACAAATTCTGTGGTTTAGGACCTTCATCTCTCAAGGCAGTGCAAGGAAGTGTGCTTTTGAAGTTTAATCGGCTTCAGTATTGGCCCCGAACCATGTCTTCTGTATGCGATGCTTGGTACGCGCAAGGTGTATCCTTTTCGTATCCTTTGGTATCTTGTGAGACTCAATAACCGCTTCAAATGCGTTACATTGCGTTTTGTCTTGTTTATGATAAACATACATATGTTGCATCGTTATGCACGTCTACACACGTTGTAGCGCACATGACCTGCATCGTTATGCACTGTTCATTTGCATCGTTATGCACGTCTATATTCGTTGTAGCGCACGCCATGCTTGCATTGTCATGCACCTCCCTCGGGTCGCATTGTCTTGCACCCCCCCATCCGTGTTATTCCACGTGTTTCATTCGCATCATCATGCACCTTATCAACCATTTGCATTGTCATGCATTCTAATAAATCATACATTGTCATGCATTTCAGTTCATGCATTGTCGTGCATTTCAGTCCTCGCATTGTCATGCGTGTCTCATTTGCATTTTCATGCATTCCAATAAATCATGCATTGTCATGCATTTCAATTACACACATTGTCATGCATTTCAGTCCTTGCATTGTCATGCGTGTCTCATTTGCATTGTCATGCATTTCAATTACAAGCATTGTCATGCATTTCAGTTCATATATTTCAGTCCATGCATTGTCATGCGTGTCTCATTTACATTGTTATGCATTCTAATGTTTGCATTATCATGCATTTCAAACAACTCGCATTGTCGTGCATCTTCCATTTGCATTATCATGCATGTCAATCTCTCGCATTGTTGCATATTTCATTCGTATTGTCTTGCGCCCCTCTAACTTGCATTGTTTTGCACGTTCCTTCTCCAAAACACCGGGATATGTCCCTATGTTTCTTCCTTTTTCGATTAAGAGCATTCGGAATACGTTCCAATGCTTAAGCCATTCTGAAACACCGGGATACGTTCCTATGTTTCTCCCTCTTATTCTGAAACACCGGGATATGTCCCTATATTTCCCTTTCTTTGGTTAAGAGCATTCGGAACATGTTCCAATGACTCTAACTTAACTACTAACTTTTCTCCACTCGCGTGCCGCGTGTGGACGTAACTAACTTTTCTCTACTAACTTTTCTCCACTCGCGTGCTGCGTGTGGACATAACTAACTTCTCTACTAACTTTTCTCCACTCGCGTGCTGCGTGTGGACGTAACTAACTTAACTACTAACTTTTCTCCACTCGCGTGCCGCGTGTGGACGTAACTAACTTTTCTCCACTCGCGTGCCGCGTGTGGACATAACTAACCCCTTTCTCCCTTCTCGCATTGTTACACACATTGCATGCGTTAGCGCGTATGCTTTACTTACATGTGTTTATGCACCTTCCCGCATTGTTACACACATTGCATGCATTAGCGCGTATGCTTTACTTACATGTGTTTATGCACCTTCCCGCATTGTTACACACATTGCATGCGTTAGCGCGTATGCTTTACTTACATGTGTTTATGCACCTTCCCGCATTGTTACACACATTGCATGCGTTAGCGCGTATGCTTTACTTACATGTGTTTATGCACCTTCCCGCATTGTTACACACATTGTATGCGTTATTGCGTATGCTTTACTTGCATGTGTTTATGTACCTTCCCACATTGTTACACACATTGCATGCGTTAGCGCATATGCTTTATTTATATGTGTTTATGCACCTTCTCGTATTATCATACACATTGTATGCGTTGTTGCACATACTTTACTTACATATGTTTATTCATTACTTGGTTTGCATTGTTATGCACCACTCGGCTTGTATTGTCGCACGTGCCCTCCTTGCATTATTATGCTTGTTTCAAATCGCATTGTTATGCGTCACACTTAGGTTGCATTGTCTTGCACCCCCTCACTTGCGTTGTCACGCACTTTTCACTTGCATTGCCATGCATGTTTCTAACAAAGTTGTACCTGTTAAGTTTTTTTTCTTTTTCAGGCATGATATTGTATGTACGGTTCATTTGAGGCTGGTGCGACCAAACGAACTGCACGGTATTGTATTCTCCGCGTCAGACATAGCGAGAATTGTATAATTCTCTTACATCCTTTCTGCATTGTGATGTAGTTTGGTTTTTGGCTTGCTTAAAACTGTTCCATGTTATGCTTCGTTATAGCTTTCTTTGCATGATCGTAAGTTATGTTCGGCATCGTGCATATCTCTTGCATCTTGCCCCTGCCTTGGGGCACATATCTTTGCTAGCTTGTTTGCTTTGTCTAAGTCCTTGGCCTTGTCAAAAATGGGTCGTCTCTGGGCTTTGACATTCACTCTCATCATTGTTATGACTTTCGAGTTCTGTTAAAGAGGGGCAACTGTAGACACCCCATTTTTGACCGTCCTCAAGATTTGGACGTCATCATTTGAACACTCGATGATCATCTGTGCTCGTGTTCATTTTGAGTTCTCGGAGGTCTCAACTACGCGCCTTGCCTCAAGATCTCTCAACTTATCTGTTTTGTGCTTGGTCATGGACCAAACACTTATGTTTTTGCTTCTAAGGGAAGAGGGTGGCTTATTTACCATCCCCACACCCCACCGGCCTTGGAATGAGGCCATCGGCCCATTTTTCTCACCATCGGCAAAGAGTGTTGGTCGATCAGCACTATATTTGGTGGACCGGCACTTGTGTTGGTCGATCGGCCATTTTTGGTGGCCGAACCCTGTTCATCTGCTTTATGCAGATATTTTATGCCAGCTGGTACAGCTGGCATCCACAATTAACCCCCTCCATACACGTGTATGAAGGGATTTGCTCTTTGCTTCGCTTCTCTTGGAAGCCTTAGAATTTGAGCCTCTATAAAGAGGGAGCCCCTCCTCCCTCCTCAGGGGTTCAGAAAAATTTGTTCTTGAGAGGATAGATATAGGATTGTATCTATACTTCCTTTGATTAGCCTTGTTTTGTGCTCAAAATAGTAATATTTTCTTATTATTGCACACAAACACACACTAGAACACCATCCTTGGTTGCTGAGGTGCTAGGAGGTTGATTTCAGTGTTCTTGGGTTGGTTTGAACTCAGAAAACTTGCTGGAGCCTTGTTCTTGAAAAGGTTCTACAAGGGTGAGAAACTATCCTCTTTATTCCCTATTTTTGCACAAGCTTTTAGCCTATCTTGTATGCTGTTTTGAGCTTAACTTATAACTGATAAAAGTTTTCATTTTTCATGCTTTTGATCTTTTTTTAAGGTCCCTTTGAGGTTTGGGGTTGTTTCCCCCCTCTTAGGCCTTGTTAGGCCTTGTTTTAGGCCATCCATTTTGGCCCTTGTTCTTAGCTTTGCATGGCCTCTCTACCACTAAAATCCAGAGGATTTTTAGTAGTGGAGAGGTGGTTTTGGTGTCTTAAATAGGAGAGGGTCATCCCCTTTCCTTGTCATCTTCAATGCTTGCCTAAATGGCTTGTGTTAGTGGCTTGTATGCCTAGCTTGTTTTAGCTCCATTTCAGTATATATTACTCTTTGTTTTGCCATGATATAGCACTGTTTTGACTTGGTTTAGACATACCATGCATGCTTTGTATACTTGTCTTGTAATCCCATGATTTGCCTTAACATGCACCATGTTCTAACATGTCTTTTAGCATGATTTTGGCTTAACTTCATGAGGCTTCTAGCTTTGTTTTAACATGCTAAAGCTCTGACTTTGGATGTTTTGGTCGTCCATGACTTGCTTTGTATAGCCAGCATGTAATCTAGCTTGTAGGCTTTGAGCATTGCATCCTTTGACATGCTTTACTTGAGCCATTTCAGTGGTTTGGCATCACTTGTTATGTTATTTCAATCCATATAGTATGCTCAAATACTTGCATTTATCACCTATTCCATGCTTTGGATAGTTTGTGTGTTATGCCTCATGAGCGTGTCATTGTATATGCCACCATGCCTGGGCATTTGGAATGCCATCCAAATGGGTTTTTGGGCCCATTTTAGCATGTCATGTCTCTGATTTTAGTCGCTTGAATCATGCCATGTTCGGTTGTATTAGGTGTAGTGTAACACCTCTTTTGTGGCCTTGTATGCCTTATGTTTTGCCCCTTTGTCCTAGCTTGTGTTGGCTAGTGTTGAGCTCACTTTTGGTCTTGTTTCGACTTGTCTTGGGACTGTTTTAGGTCCCCTTGGCCCTTTGGGGTTTGCTTTATGTAGCCTTGGTTTGAGTCCTTTGGCTAGTTTCAAATGTTAGGCTTTACTGCATGCCTTAATTGCATGGTTTGGTTGATTTGGCATCATCCCTTGCATGATTTTAGGACTTAATGTGTTTGCCTAATATCCATGTTTGTCTCCCTTTAAGTGTTCTTAAAAGTTTCTCTACAATGCTTAAAGTAATAGACCATTAGCATGCATGTTTGTATGTGTATTTCATACCTTTGTCGCATCATTTTGGCCATTGATTTGGACTTATTTGAGAGCTGTCCATTTCGGTTTAAGACCATCCCTGCATGTTGTTGCGTGCTTGCCTTGTATGTTGTCACATACTTGTTGCATATTTAGTAAATTGCATGTTGTAGCATGCTAGTTCAATTGTGCCTTGTTGTGTACTTGGTCCATAACATGTTACTACATGTTCGCCTCACATGTTGTTATATGCTTGAATGTTGTTACATGCCTTGGATATTCACATACTTAAGTCGCATTTTGCATGCTTGTTAGCTTGCATTTTGTCTCGTGCTTGATATGTTGTCACATATTCTTGCGTGTTTGAGTGCATGTTAGGTAACATTGCATTAGCTTGCTTCTATGCCTAGGTTACATAGCATTAAGTGTGCATTCCCTTGTGTAACAACGCCCGCGGGGGGCCTCGCTACAGCTCGGACTCGATTTTGTTACGGTTCTAAATCTGAACCAAAGAGTCCAAATCTGGCAAATCGTTTTGAAGGAAAACAGATTTTTTTTGAAAGAAGTGCCAAACATGGACTGCTTTGCCAGATAACAGAGTCGCCACCTAAATATTTTAAAATGGGAAATTTAGGAAACCCTGACTCGGTGCCAAAAGGCCACGTGTCCGTCATCACCAAAGTTGGCTCGGGAACTTGGGTACGATTAGGGAAGGTCACATCGTGAGCACCCCCTCTCGCCCGGTCAAAGACCGGCCTCTACTAACCATGATATCTGTTTTTGAAAACATTGTATGCTCTTATTCCGGTTATTAGCCTAGATTACTATGTGATGCTCGCAGCAAACAAGTATAGACTGAATCGTCTGAATTGGAACTAAACATCTCATGTTTGTTTGTGAAAGATGGTTTGCTACCCGCAGGTAGGCTTAAAATGCAGATTTTGCCACAATCTAGTGGGCTTAAAACAAACAGCCGATGAATTGCTCCAATTCAGATAACTCAACCTCCACCCACAGGCATTCAAGGCAGTTATATCACATAAGCACTTAGCCTCATGGAAAGCATGCTATCATGGCAACACTCACACGCATGCAAGGATGCTAAAGCATAAAACTCACCGAGTACTCCAAGCCAAAACAGGAAGCTTATTAGAAATCATGCATGACCCTAAAACATACAGAATTGCCTAATGCAACGCATACAAAAATGCAAACTATAGTAGGCTCGGCTATTCTAAACATGGCACATGGAATGCAACAGCTAACATGTATTCAACTTTAGAATTGAAATACAATGCAGTTTGTATGATGTGCCGAGCCCGGGGCGTGCAAAACAGATGAATGATGCAAACATGCTGTCATACTGTTATGCTAATTGAAATATGCCCTATATCTAACCATTCAAAGCGGGTAAATAAAAGGGAGAAAGAAATGGGGGTTGGAAGACATACACCACACTCACACACCCTTATTACAACACTGCCCTCGCTCAGAGGGTCCGAATAAATATACAGTCCGAATAAAAGAATAATACAGTCCGAAATAAACAGCCCGAATAAATATACAATTTCTATTTAATTGACGAATTAAATGAGAAAAACTGGCATGCAAGCCAGGGACCGCCTCGCTTCTGATAGATGCCGCTTGGTCGCTGCGCGAAATCCACCGATGCCCCGATTAGCCTGCTTTGCAATGATTTCTCGAAATGCGCGCCGGACTCCGAAAAGTTGTTGATCCTCGATTTTGCTGTAACAGAGAGCAGGAAAAGGGCATAGCAATGTATTTCACAAATATATGCATGCCTCGATCCTCGTGCCACCAATCACGCATATCAATGCATGATGGCCGAGGAATCGGATTGCACAACTCAATATAGGGATGAATGCTACAACAAAACTTAACTCCATCATGGGTAATCCGGAGTGTCGGTGACTTGGGAATTGAGACCCGTTCCGTCACTCGGAGTACGAAACATGCCTCGTTTCCCGTGCAATATGCATGATATGCATGAAATGCAACTAAGATACAGTCCTAGCATGCGCAATGCTATGAAAATGAGATGTCTCGAAACGCGTGTCCATAGACACGCAAACCGAGAAATGCGGAATGACATACGAAATGCAATGATGGGCTTATACCAACATGAGGGAGCCTCAGCCCACTTACGTGGGAGGCCAGAATGAAAAGAATGAGGTGCCCCGAAATGCGTGCCCACTGGCACGCAAACCGAGGCAATGATGAAATGCAAAACGGAAGAAATGGAAGGTGCCTCGAAGTGCATGCCCGCGGGCACGCAAACCGAGGCGATGATGAGATGAGAATCGGATAAAACTGAAGTGCCTCAAAGTGCGTGCCCACAGGCGCGCAAATCGAGGCGATGATGAGATGAGAATCGGATAAAACCGAAGTGCCTCGGGCGCGTGCCTGTACGCGCAAAACCAAGGCGATGATGAAAGATGAAAATCGGATAAATCGGCAGTTTCGAAATGCGTGCCTACAGCGCCGCAAACCGAGGCGGCGATGAAAGATGAAAATCGGATAAAACGGCAGCCAAATGCGTGCCCACAGCGCCGCAAACCGAGGCGATGATGAAAGATGAAAATCGGATAAAACCGGTGCCTCGAAATGCGTGCCTCTGCGCGCAAACCGAGGCGATGATGAAAGATGAAAATCGGATAAACCGGCGTTTCGAAATGCATGCCCACAAAGCGCAAACCGAGGCGGCGATGATGAAGATGAAAATCGGATAAATCGTAGTGCCAAGTGCGTGCCACGCGCGCAAACCGAGGCGATGATGAAAGATGAAAATCGGCAGTGCCAAATGCGTGCCCACAGCGCCGCAAACCGAGGCGATGATGAAAGATGAAAATCGGATAAACCGGCAGCCAAAATGCGTGCCCACAGGCGCGCAAACCGAGGCGATGATGAAAGATGAAAATCGGATAAAAACCGAAGTGCCTCGAAATGCGTGCCCACAGGCGCGCAAACCGAGGCGATGATGAAAGATGAAAAGACATATGGAATGCAACGATGGGCTTACACCAACATGGGAGAGCCTCAGCTCACTCACATAGGAGGCCGTCAGGTAAAATAAAGTCGCCAAACGCGCGTGCCTGCGGACACGCAAATCGAGGCAATGATGTAGAAGCATGAAAATGCAAATTGGGCTTACGCCGACATGAGAGGGCCTCAACCACACTCACATAGGCCGCTTGATAAAAAGAGGTGCCTCGAAGTGCGTGCACACGGGCACGCAAATCGAGGCAATGCATTAAGGCATGAAATGACATGGGAAATGATATGCAAGCATGCAAACCATATTTCAGCACCTAAATGAAGGGGGAAACAGCCCCGAAACAATTCGAAATGACACCCGAAGCATGCATTCATCCCGAAAGTGTGAAATTAAGCCCCGAAATGGCCTATAGCCATGCTATACATGCAAAATATGATCATGGCAGCAAGAACAGTAACAAGGCAGTCCCAAATATGGCATTTTTCAGTAACAAACATGGCCAAAATGCAAGCATAGATAGATCAACAATAGCATGCAAAATTAGTGGCCAAAAGAGGGGTATTGAGACAAGTGATATATGCAAACCCCAAATGGACAAACTTTCTTCTACAACATTGAATATGAGATGAAAATAAGCACAATTTCAGAAGATGACATCCTCAAAATCAGAATACAAACATGCTAAAAAAACCATGAAAAGTAGGCTTCCAAATAGGCTATCATGAGACATGCAATGCACACACCAAATGACAAAGCTTTCTTCATGAAGTATGTAAAGGGGGTCAAAATAAGACCAAAACCAGTAGGGGTCGAAGTCCCAAAAACAAACACAAATAGGTCAAAAATTGCATGCAAAAATGGCACACTTGATGAAATTTGAAGGGGGTGGTATATACAATGACCAAATGAGGTTGAGCCCTTCTACAATGTTGTAGAGGGGCTCAAAATGAGCACAAAACCAGTAGGGGTCGGACCCCTGAAAACAAAAGGAAATAGGCCTAAGCTAGCATGCAAGATAATGGCATAAAAGCTAGGTATTGAAACAAGTATATCATAGGAGCATCAAATGAAGTTGAGCCCTTCTACAAAGTTGTAGAGGGGCTCAAAACAAGCACAAAAGCAGTAGGGGTCGGAGCCCCAATTCTCAACCAATTGGAGTATAGAAATGAATCAAGAAAAAGCCCTAAAAGTTGGTTTTGAAGACTTACCCTTGAAGACTTGTCTTTCTTTGATTCTTGGCTTTGATTTGTAGCTTCTCAACCTCTCAAATTCACTTCCTAGCTGCTGGAATGGTAGTAGGGATGGTGAAGCTAGGTGTTGATGAAGAGAAGACCTAGAGACTTAGAAGCTTTTTGAGGTTTTGAGCTATGAAAATGGAGGAATTTGGAGAAGTGTTCTTGAGACCAAATTTTCCAACCTTGAAGAAGGAGAGGGAGGGTCCTTCAAATAGGCAAGAAATGGGGTGTAAAAGGGGAGGGAAAGCACCCAATCTTTCCCTCCCGCAATATCCCTGATGCCCCGGATATGTTGGAAGATATCCTGACAAATGTGCCGAAAGCAAGAAGTCGGGCCGGCCAGTAATTTGTGGAGGTGGCGGCCACCACCCCACTGTCGGCCACCATCTCCATGGCCGGCCGGCCATGGCACAAAATTGAAGTGAAGATTTTCTGGCCGACCACCATGCAGGAGTGTCCTCCCAAGTGTGTAGAATAAGGTCCCAAGGTCGGAATCTGGCAACGCTGAAGCATAAGTCACAACATAGAGCTTGAAGGAGAGGCCCAAAAATGAAACCAACAATTGCTGGCCGACCACCAACTTTTTGTGTCCTCCAAGATGTGTAGAACAAGGTTCCAAGGTCGGAAATTGGCAACACTGAAGCAGGAGCCACAACATAGAGCTTGAAGGAGAGGCCCAAAAATGAAACCCTGAATTTCTGGCCGACCACCAACCCTTAGGGTCCTCCTAGATGCCCTCATCACAGATATGTAGCTTTGGTTGGAAGAAAATATCCCTAGGGTGTTCAACATTGGCCCGGAAGTGAGCAAAACGGGCTCCGGAGGAGCGAAACTGGTTATCTCGATAATTGCTGGCCTCCCCCCCAAAGGATCTTCCCGATGTTGAATCAGAGCTACCTGCCAACTTTGAACAAAAACTAATGAGAAATGAACGCGGGGCCAAAACCGAGCAAATCGATCCCGAAAATGGGCCGCAGGTGCCTAAGTGGTGTTCAAAGATCAAGTGGGTATTCATGACCCCAGTGTCCCCTGGAATGACAAAACAGAGGTACCTGCCAAAAATCGGAGAAGATGGATGCGAAATGAATGCTCGACCAAAACCGCCAATTTGGGGTCCCAAAACCGCTATGAGCACCGAAGTGGCATACGGCCACGGCGGGCATCGGGGCCCTGTGGTTCCTCGAAATATTAAAACAGAGGTCTCCGCCAAGAACCGGAGAAAGCCGATGCGAATGAAAGCTCGGCCCAAACCGCGCAGCCGGGTCCCGAAATGGGTCGCCGCACCTAAGTGGTGTTCGCATGGCGGGCATCAGGGCCCCAAAGGTCCTGAACACTAAAACAGAGGCACATGCCAAAACCGGAGAACTCGGAGATGGTTGGGTCCCGAGCCGAGGCACACGGCCGACGGTTCAAAACCGAACCGGCTCCAAAATGGCAAAATGGCCACGGCCACGAAACGTAGCTCACGGCCACCGGAGATAATCTACGGATCACTCCTTCCTCAGAAAGAAAACAGAGAAAACCGAACCCGTTCGCAAACCGAGACAAGGTAGAGAAGATGGTTCAAGTCCGGAGGCAGGCACGCGTCGTGACTCGACTTCAACAAGCACAAGATGCAATATCACCGAAGCGCCAACCGTGACGCTCGAAGTCTTAAGGTCGGTCAAAAATGGGGTGTCTACAGCTGTTCTCTTGACGTAACTCGAAGTCAAGAAGTGACGGAGTGAATGTCAAAGCCCGTGAGACGACCCATTTTTGACAAGGTCAAGACTTAGACAAACATACGAGATAAACAGAGATATGTGCCCGCAGCAGGGCAAATGCAAATGATAGGCGCGAGCCGATGATCATGCAAATGCAAAGAAGTCAGTAATGAAGTAGGTGTTGACAAATAGATGCAACAGCTTTTAAGCAAGAATGCAAAGCAAACAACTACATTTCATGCGCTTAGGAATGCGAGAATCATTCAATTCTCGCCGCCTCACACGGAGAAGATACGATATCAAGGCGATTCGTCTGGTCGCACCAAATTTCAAATGAACCGTACATACAATATCGCGGCTCGCAAAATAGAGGAATTCAACAGGAACAATATGCCAACAACATATATTCAATGTAATTCCTATGATTCCAAAGGTTCGACACACGCAGTGTCAGTGAACGAATGCAACACAACGCGAGAAGAGATAATGCGCGACAACGCACGTCCAAGCATAGAAGTATTGTACACCGAGAAATCATGCATGACAATGCAAATCATTCGTGAGAATGCAAATTATGAGCCAAATAACGTAAAACGAGCACAAATCAGGATGCCCATTTGACATGAAATGACGAGCCGGAAAACGCGCATTTCGGCGACGGCAACTCGATCGCGCCTCGATTCACCTCCCGGAGAGGTCACAACATGTTTAAAAAGGATACACTCTGATTTTGATGAATAATGACGAGACACATATCAGAAATTGCAGTTAAAGTTCCGGCGGAGCAATTCGGCGCCAGAAAGTGCACTTTTCTTCAACTTTTTCAGGTCCCGGGAACTCCGATCTTCCTCAAAATTTGCAGAGAGGTAGGGAAGGGGGTAGGGAAGATGGTCGGCCAGCCTCCTCCTAGGAGAGGCAAGCGGCCAGGGGGGAAAAAGGAGATGGCCGGCCAGCCAGGTTAGGTGGTCGGCCGGCCACTGCCCAAAAGCAGGGGCAAAATGGTCATTTTTCATGTTTCTATATATACACACCTCCATTCCACCCGAAATCACACCCAAAGTTGCAAAACTTCTTCCTCTTGCTCTCTAGACCATTTTCTCTCAGATCTCAGATTTTATACGCCTTCTCCCACGCAAGTTGTTTTTTAAAATCTTTCAGATTTAAGCACTTTGAAGCGACTAAATTTCGACTTTGGGGCTTCTCTTCTCATTTTCACCACTTGAGGTAATTTTGTTTCAATATTTGGAAAATTTTCCCGGGGGTTGACTTTTGTTGACTTTTCACTTCCCGAGAGTTGACTTTTGTTGACTTTTTTCCAATTTTGGCCCATTCTGCTCATTTTTGCTCCTCTTTGCAGATTTCTCGCCATGGCAGGTCATTTCCCTCACGACGGAGGTTTTCCCGGTGCCGGAGATGATTTTGACTTTATGGTATTCCCCGGGGGTTCGTCCTTTCTTTCCCGACGATATGTCTCCCATGCTCATAGGCTCATCCGCGCCACTTTTCCGTCACTTCACCGATTTTAACGATCGGGCACCGAGGATCTTCTTCACGAGAGCCGAGCAAAGACTCTCTTATGACGCAGAGGTATTTTACTTTATTGTCCGTGATCTTCATGCATTTCATTCTCCGCCATGCTTAGACATACAGCTTTAGCTTATGACATAATACTTGCATCCCGAGCACGACTTAAACACTTGAATTTCATGAACACAGGCACATTGAATAATTGTGAACGCACAAAGGCACCTTAGTTAGAGATTGAACACACGGCTCATACATTGATTCACCGAACACATAGCCCGGTTGAAAATGAGCACATAGCACATATCGACTGACCAAGAGCGTAACACACATCCCAAAACTCGATCTTCCGAACACACGGCCAGCTTGAAGCGAACACGCAGCCCCACCGATTGAGAGTAGAACACTCACCCCAAACTTGAAGCGAACACACACTTAATCGATGTTGAGTAGAACACACAATTCCAATTTGAAGCGAACACACAAATTTAATCGATGTTGAGTAGAACACACATCCCAATTTGAAGCGAACGCACTTAATCGATGTTGAGTAGAACACACAGCCCCAATTTGAAGCTTAACACACACCCATCGATGTTGAGTAGAACACACAAATTCCAATTTGAAGCGAACACACGTAATCGATGTTGAGTAGAACACATTCCCAATTTGAAGCGAACACACACCCATCGATGTTGAGTAGAACACACATCCCAATTTGAAGCGAACACACACTTAATCGATGTTGAGTAGAACACACATCCCAATTTGAAGCGAACACACGTTCTAATCGATGTTGAGTAGAACACACATCCCAATTTGAAGCTTAACACACGCCCAATCGATGTTGAGTAGAACACACATCCCAATTTGAAGCGAACACACATTTAATCGATGTTGAGTAGAACACACAATTCCCAATTTGAAGCGAACACACGTTCTTAATCGATTGTCTGAAATTTGAACACGCAGCCCGAAACACTTTATTTGCACACAGCTCATTTTTACTTCAGTTGCACACAGCTCATTTTCACTTCATTTGCACACAGCTCATTTTCACTTCATTTGCACACAGCTCATTTTCTCTTCATTTGCTGATCTACGCATTCATTCTAAATGCAGGTTCATTCTCGCACAGTGCGAGGATATGGCTCCACCGCCGCGAGGGAGTGGTATTTTGAGCTTCCGGAAGCTGTCCGGGGATTGATTGACCTTGCGGGATTTGGGCCATTCTGCAGAGGGTTATCTCATTGCCAGATCAGTAGGACTTTATTTGCTGCCTTAGCAGAGAGATGGTGGATACCACCAATTCTTTCCATTTCTCTCATGATCGATATGACCATGACCTCACGACTTTGCTATGATCACCGCCTAGACATAGGCGGTGTATCCATTCCTTATGACGAGGATATGGGCCATGGGAGGTCACTCGATGCACTTATTGGGGACACACCACCAGAGACAGAGGTTCGGGAGAGTCCGACACTCGGTTTGTCGCCCATTTCCCATGGCCACAGATGGAGCCCGAGACTCTCGAGGAGGCGGAGCAAGATGCCCGCTGGTTTCTCATGTACCTCTCGCACCACCTTGTTCGCCGATAGAGGGAACATGGTAGGGTTGTACTTATCGAGCGCCTAGTGGACTTATCACAAAGTTGGTCAAGAGGATTGGGGCGCCGGCCCTGCTACCTCAGATCGTTATATGAGCGCGGTCTCTCGCACACGAGGGGACTTACTCGGTGGCTACTGGAGAGCCAGAGAGGTACATCCTGTCCTCATGATTTACATTTTGCTCCTCATTACTTGTTCATCGCACACACACGGCGACTTTGCATTCTCAGATTCTCGCCTTTTAGCACTTTGTACTCATATTCTGCATTGCTTTTCTCAGCTGTGGGTGTATGTGTACTTCCCCACACTGGCTCCGGAGATGGAGGTGGTGGGACCTCTTATGACTCCATTTTCATTGATGTTTGAGGGCGAGCATCTGGCGAGGCCTCGAGAGACTCTCTCTCTCATGACGATACTTTGATACTGCTCGAGCGACAGAGGTATTGCTTGAACTCTCGCCTTTTATTTTCATCTTTGATCCGCTCAGATATCCGATTTCGATTGATTTGTACACCGTTATCCACAGATCACCCGCGCCTTTGGGCGCTTTCGGCGACGAGCTCGAGACTCAAGACTCGAGCGCCGAGTTGTTGTCAAGATAGATTCCGCCGAGGGACCACCGGTGGTTTGGTTCTGGGAACGCTTTCAGCCGATATGGGGGCAATTCTCAGACACTCGGCCAGGCTCCGCACACCATGCGGATCGCCGATAGATTATCCCCGAGGAGGTCGAGCAAGGTATGCAGGCGTTGATGCTTTGTTGCATCATCTCGATGGGAACTACGCCACCTACCGAGATATATTTGATGCCCCTTGACGGAGTGCGGCTCCAAGACGGAGGTTCATCAAGCACCATCTTCGGTCGCGCCCATGCTACGATATCCCTTCTTCTAGCGGTATGCACATCCAGAGGTGGGGCGCCGATCCCTCCGATCCCTCCGACTCTTGATCATCCAGGCTGACATGCCGACCGAAAGGACGAATCGGGCGATTTGGGACGCCTTACCAGATTCCGCTAGAGCCTCTCCGCCCGATCACAGATATGTTAGAGACCCGACTCACTCAGATGTTTTTTCAAATTTTGATTTATCACGATATTTGAACATTGATTCACATCGATAGTTTTGCATTTGTATTTGCAGCCTCCTGTTGAATATACGGACGAGCTGCTCGGGATGCTGGCCACATTCGAGGGCATGATCTTACGGAGGGAGACGCAGATGAGCATCGTGGGTGTGGAGGTATTGTTCATTTTCCCTGTACTAGCATGTTTCTGATGATACTCCGGTTTTGAACCTTCTGCTGTATTAGAGCACATCTGACACACACCCTATTCACATTCTCGTGATTTGCACCTGCCTTTTATGTTTGAACTAATGCATTGCACCTTGCATTTTCAGATGCCTCCAGTATATGCTTCGACGCGAGGTGGGCCACCCGGGCCTTCTCAGAGAGGTCGAGGTACTGGGCCATCCAGGCCTTCTCAGGGAGCTGGGCCATCTAGGCCTTCTCGAGGAGTTCGAGGAGCAGGGTCGTCTCGCAGACGCAGGGCACCCATCGTCGAGGATGACGAGGAGGAGATCGCAGATCATGTGTCAGAGGCATCCCCTGGAGAGGGAGGCCCTGGTCTTGGTTCCGAGAGCGGAGAAGCTCGAGGGGATCCGGAGGATGACAAATTCGATCCAGATGGTGATGATGATGTAGAGATTATCCCCAGAAGAGGATGAGGGGCCTCCCTTCTCGCCTCCCGAGGGCAATCGATGTTATTTCCTCGCTTATTCTACTTTTTAGCTAGTAGTTTGTAGCACTTTGCACATTGTTAGGCGCTTTTATTTTCAGAAAACTTGTACCTTTATTGTTGTAAGACATGATGAAATGAAACAAATTTTTGAAAAGATGTTGTATTTGAAATTCTCAAAGATCGCATCGCATTATTTTGCACAAAATGGAATTGAATGGAAATGCGCCTCATGTATTTACCAAGTTAGGTAGGGAACCGACGCAACAAAGCAAAACAAAACGACTCACTAAGAAATAAAATAATCTTAGCGAAGTTTACAACTCGATAAACAAAGTACAATAATGTTAACGACTAATAGACAAGACTTAACAAAATTGTGTAATCAAAAAGTAACAACTCAAAACGCAAAACGCGACAAATGACAAAACTTACAACTCAATAAGCAAAAACAACAACTCGATAAGCAAAAATATAACACGATGTACTTCGATGGACTATCCGGATAATGGAGTGTATCCAAAATTGATAGGCCTCGATGCCTTCTACCGCCGGAGACAACCAGACGGCAGGAGTCCACTATCGCTATAGGTAATGTTTCCCACCCAAGCTCACTTGTATTTGCTTACATCACTGACCCTGCTCGACTTTTCTCGCAAAACCCTTATCTTACTTTTCTCTCGCAGACATCTCTATTCTTTATTCTCTCATTTTTCATCCCTCCCCGTGATATGGTTGACGGAGAAGTTGCAAGTTGTGGACTCTTGCCCCGCTTATTCAAATTTCACTGGTTACTTTTCTAAGAACGCCTAGTTAATGCTCCCGATGAGAGCCGGTGGCTCAATGGATGCGCGAACTTGTCGCCAGATCGCATTGCATGGCGCCGCCCCTCGCTTACTCTTTTCAAATATGAGCTACAAAGATGTTCCAGATACCGATCCGCCTCGACGGGCTTGACTCATCAGATATTTTATTTCCCATTCCATTCCAGCCTCGGTCATACAAGTTGGGCCTAAGTTGGCATCCAAGCTTCGACTAGCTCGAGGGGGCGCAGGACACCGACTAGACTATGCCCCAGATTTATTGCTTTATTAGTACTTTCAAAGTTTCTTTATGAATGTAATAAAAAGCAACTTCAATTGTATGCAAGAGCAGAGAACTCGTTTCAAATCAATGAAATTGAAGGTTGTGGTAATCGAAAAATTCTCCGCTTTTGGTCCCAAAAATGGTCTTAGTTGTGAAAAGATTAATTTGAACAAAGTCAACTTTTATGAAAACTTTTCAAAACTATTTTCGATATGGATCAATCGACACGCCAAATCATTAACGAGATGCACAACCCCGAATCCTAGCAACTGGAAAGTTGCCCCTAGTCTGAAAAAGGTGCCTCGGCAATGTGTGGCAACGGAAAGTTGCCCCTAGTTTGGAAGATGCCGCAACACTCCACTGCAACGGAAAGTTGCCCCTAGTTTGAATAGCACTGTACCGGAGATCGTAGTGAATGCTGACGAATAAAGATGACTGAGGTGATCAAAATGGACTAAGTTGATCGGGGAAAAGATTGTGACTGAACTTCAGGATGAAGTCGCCACGATCCCAAAGATGGGAATCAAGTCTTACGAGTTCGTGGTTAGGTTCGCCGAGTGTTTTTGCTCTCCTTTGCGCTTCTAACTTTTGCCAAGGCCGCCTTATGGGTTTTCAACCTTATGAGCTCGCTTTTATAATTTCAAATTTTCTATGCTCGAATTTTGCCTAGGTCGCCTTTTCGGTTTTCGCCTAGCGAGCCTCTCAGGATAATATTTCTTCAACTTGTCCATGTTGATCGGTTGAGAGAACTCCAAGCCATCTAGATCCATCGTAACCACGTACCCACCGACTGCATTGACTTGATGATGTAAGGACCAAATTCAATTGGGTCCGAACTTGCCCCTTGGGTCGTGGATAGGAGCTCGGTTGTCCTTGAGTACTAAATCTCCTTCTTTAAATTCTCGACTTAACCTTCTTGTTAAAGGCTTGGCGATTCGTTGATAACCCCGAACGTGGTACGTTGCTTTCAATCTCCTTTCATCAAAGAGCATGAGTTCTTCAAATCTATTCTCACGCTAACTGCTTTGGCTTATCCGCACTCGCCAATACTCTCAATGACGGAACCTCAATCTCGATAGGTAGAACGCCTCCATCCCGTGAGACTAATGAGTACGAGTCGCCCCAAAGAGAAGTTCTCGATCGAAGTCCCAGAGCCCCACAGAGCAAATGGCAACTTATCTCGCCGCCCCGATAGGTTTCCACCATCTTCGTAGTATGCGCTTGATGTTGGCGGCCTCAATCGCCTCCGCTGGTTTGCGGCCGTAAGTAGACGACTTATGAAAAGCCACGCTGTATTTCTCCAACAAGTCAATCACCTCCTTCTTGAAGTGGGAACCATTGTCGAAACTATTTCATTTGGGACTCAGAATGACAGATAATGTTGTTTCGATGAATTTTGCAACGCGTGAAGCTTTCAACACCGCGAAGATTGGGCCTCAACCCACTTCGTGAAATAATCTATCGCCACGAGGATGAACTCATGCCCATTTGACCCTTCGGCGTAATAGCCCGATCACATCAATTCCCTGCATGTAAAAGGCCATGGCGAAGTCATGTTGTACAGCTTTGACGGCGGAATGTTCATGCGATTTGCATGAATCTGACATTTGTGGCATCGCCTGACGAAACCGATACAATCCTCCTCCATGGTGGACCAATAATAACCTTGCCTAAGGATCTTCCTAGCCAACATCACCCCATTCATATGTGCACCGCATTCACCCCCGTGGATGGCTTCCATCAGACGCTTGACTCTTCAAAGATCAACACACAGTTTATGCATTCCCAGATGACCTCTTCTATACAGTTTACCCCCGCAGATGATGAACTGGACTGACATTCTTCTGATTGCCCTCTTGTCTTTGGCATTTACCCCTGGTGGGTATACTTCTTTCTCCAAAAAGTTCCAAATGTCGTAGTACCAGGGGTGTTCGTCCTGAACTCCATCTATGGTTGCAACCGACTCATAAGGTGTACAAATTTCGTCGATGATGACCGGACGATTCGACTCCACACGGATGTCTATCATTGATGATAGAGTTGCTAAGGCGCTCATGAACTTGTTGTTCTCTCTAGTAGATGAGCGAAATTCACTTTTCGAACCGAGGAATCAAGAAATCCAAGGTTTGGTGATACATCATCATATTTTCCTTTTACTTTCCAGCCTTTTAGCTTGAGACACAACAAGATTCGAATCCCCAATGACGCCCAAATTGCCTCGCCCCTAGTTCTAGGGTCGCTCCAAACCAAAGAATGCATGCTTCATATTCGCTTCATTATTCGAGACTTTGAACCGAGTTTGAAGGCGAGAGGATACGGAACTGCTTGCTATCAGAACACTCCTATCCCATACCCATGTTGATTTGACGCCCACAAAGTACATCGCCCAAGTTTCTCGCCGATATGCGTAATTGATTCATCTGGGAATAGATACTCAATCGCCTCATCCTCAACCGGATGGTCGGCAAGGAACTCGCCATCGCTTCCGCCTTTACCGACTTGCGCCACATATGTAAGATCAAATTCGGAGAGCAACAGCAACCAACGAGCTAGCCTCCCCGTAAGCGCTGGTTTCTCGAAAAGATATTTGATGGGATCAAGTCGTGAAACCAACATTACAGAGTGAGCTAACAAGTAGTGCCGAACTTCGGTAGCCCATACCAAAGCTAAGCAAGCCTTTTTCCAAATGGCGATACCGGTTTCATACTCTAGCATTTTCTTGCTCAAATAATAGATGGCTTTCTCCACCCTATCTTCTCGATTCTTGTGCAAGCATGCAAACCCATCGTGGTCTCAACATCGACAGTACAAAATCAACTGCTTCTCGATTCCGTGGTGATAAACGGGTGGGTTCTCAGAGATATTCTTTAACTGCTCAAATGCGCCTTGGCATCGGCCGTCCCATTGAACTTTTTCCTTTCTTCAGAGGCCAAAAAGTGGTTCCCAAGCCAAGGTTAGTGTTGAAATAAACCGGTTTATGAATTGCACCTTTACCAGAAAGCCTCGCCCCTCCCTCTCAGTCCCTGGTGGTGGCATTTCTAAGATGGCCTTGATTTTGGAAGGGTCGACCTCGATGCCCCTTTGTGTAATCGTAAACCCCAAAGATTTTTCCCCCAGAACACCAAACGCATTTCGAGGGTTTAACCGCAACCTCAATTCTCGATCCTTTGAAGAACTTGCGCAAGGCTGTAGTGGCCCTCTTTCTTTGGACTTGACAATCATGTCGCCCACGCACACCTCAACCTCTTTGTGGATCATATCGTAATATTGTGGTCGCGTCTGCTGATAAGTAGCCCCAGCTTTTTCAACCCAAACGGCATCACCCGATAGCAGATGTTCTACGGGTGGTGAATGCGCTTTTCTCCGCCTTCCGTGCCATCACAACTGGTTGTACCGAGAAGCCATCCATGAATGAGAGCAATGCATGCCCCGCCAGGAAGTCCACTAGCTCATCAATGTGTGGCAAGGAAAGTCGCCCTTCTGACCGCTCGCTCAAATCCTCAAGTCTACGCACACCGGATCTTGCCATCTTTCTTCTAAGACCGCACTATGTTGGCCAACCAAGTGGGATATTCGATACTAGCAGAAGCCCAAGGCCAATTTGCTTGGTGACCTCTTCTTGATCTTGAGAGCCCAATCCGGCGGATCCTTCCGAGCTTCGCTGATAGGTCGCCTCGGGTCAAGGGGATCCGATGTCATAATCTCAGATCGATTCTGCATGTCTTCGAGGACCACGCGAAACATCTTTGAAATCTTTAATAAAGCGACTAAGCGCCGCGTTCCTCCGAAGACAACGTGGACCCGATCCGACCACCGCTGGTCCTCCTCAAGACTAATATTCACGTAAATGATTTCATCCGCTAAAGGCTTAACAAATCTCTCATTTCTTGCTCAATTAAACGCTAAAACCGAGGCACTTCGCCCTCGCTGCTTTTGATCAAAATTTTGAAAGTCTGAACTAATGCAATAAATTAGGGGCACAGAAAAGTACTCGGAAACCACAGATGATTCATTCTCATTAAGTACATCCAGATCATCCAATTCATCGGCTACAACAGACTCAAAAGAAAAGGAAAAAGACGACCTGGACAAGACTCGCATCCGTTAACATCCTCAGAGTACCAGACCAGACTCACCGAGCTGAACTCGATTCGACTCAAGACTCGGTGGAATCAGATTCCGCCACTACTACCCGACCGAATCGCTGATAAGAATCCTCCTCAGATCGCCAAATGAGAGAGGGTGCGATCGATGCCCAAGATAGTCATTGGTTGGCTCGCGCACTGCTTTCATCTCCAATCATGGAAACCGCGACGTTATTCCCTGCAATCTCGTCGATCGGAGGATCGAGAGGAGACATGCCATGCTACCCCATTTCCAATTCAAGGCCCTCAGATCCTCTCGCCAGATTCTCGCTTATTGGGTCTGCTCGCTTCCGCTGCAACGCTATCCCCTCAATAGTTGCAGTCGAAGAAGATTTCAAACCTGCACGCGCTTCCCCTCCGTTCAACCATGGTTCTGGGAAGCCGCAAAATGGAAAATCTTCCCCCTCCCGGACGAAGCGTCCGTTCAGGGTACCCCAGATGGGCCTATGTATTAGATCAAAAGGCTTCCCACTGCTGGCTGCCCCGCCGGCCATTTCTTTCCTTTTCTTGCCCAGCCTTTTGGTGGGCAGATAACCCAATCCAAAGGTATGTGGATTATGTGGCACTTCGCCAACGCAAGAATCCTTTCCGACCGCTTCTTCCCAATGCCATCCCAGGGATATGCTGTAGCTTGTTCATGAGGTAGACGGCTTGAGCGCTGACATACAAACCCTCATTCACAGCCATAATGTTTTGTACCACCCGGGCCTCAGCCAAAGTAAATCCCGATATAAACATATCCTCCATGCCGTGTTCAATCTCCAGATCGGCGAGATACTCCTGAGGGGATGGATTGATGAGTTCCCAAAAACAATGGCTACTCCTTTCCATAGGGGTATTTCACCATTTGATGCAGAGTAGATGAAACGGCCTTCACCGATGCAACCTGTGGTCGCCTAAAAGCATGTTGAAAGATGCAGGACCTCCAAGACATGAAAATCTATTTCGTGTTGTCCCGCCCAATCTTGGTTTGATTTTCACCGCCCCGTGACATCCTCGCTTGTATTATCATATGCTCGATTACTTGAGTAGTCGGTGAAGTCCGCAGTTTTAACCCAATTGCATACGCCGCTCGCCGGACAGACATTGATAGCGGACCCTTGTCAACGAAAGCACCACCGAATCCATTTGTCCTTGCATTCTACGGAGATGTAGAGAGGTCTGTTATGTTCCACGCCCTCAGGCGGCAATTCTTTGTCCGTAAAGGTCAATGCCGGGGAACCTCCTCCCGAAGACCAAACCAACTAGTTGTTCCGGCGTAGTTTCGATGGAAAGGTTCGCTCATCCATGGCAGATAAGACACCACGGCACCTCGGCCATAAGCAAATTCCCCAGATGGAGATGTTCCGTCAGATTTCTTTTAGTCGCCAAGATGTTCTCTTCTTCCACTTGCTTTCTTCGCTTTCCGCCTCCTTATCTTCCCTCGATGCCTCGGGTTGATCAAGGTGTGGGGCTTGAAATACCGCCCACTTCTAGTCATATGGTCCACCTCCTCGAGGTACCAGTGTCGTCCGTTGGCCACCGCCCAATCTTCGCCTCAGGTGGGCAAGATACAAGTCGCCATCTTCCCACCACATTCCATTAGCATCTAGCGTGCATCCGTCTGTTCTCGTAAGTTTACGCTCTCAATTTCATTCCGCATGCCCACAAAGATGTTCAATTTCGTGCCCGCAAAGACTCTCAACTTCCTCATGGTTCTTGCTTTTCTGCCTCTCGTAGTCCCATCTTTTTCTTGTTCCTCCAAGAATAACTGGCGGTTCTCAAAATGTTTCGTTCTTGAGCAAAATTCTTCAGACCGCGCCTCCCAAGAATGTAATTCGATCCTCGCCCTTCCGCCACAAATGGTACAATATCAGTCGATCATCCAACCACCCGACGACTTCGCCGACTCTCATTTTCGAACCGCTAATCGATGCATCCCCGATTCCGCCAGAGAATTGAAGGTTGGCGAAGTCCTCTTCCACCGCAATCAAATCATCCTCACGATTCAAGCTTGTCCCCCTGATCATACACAACTCACCTCTTCCCAAGAACCCCATACTCAAATTTTAGATCGCTCATTGACAAGATATATCCACTGGATCATAAGCTCGCCACAATTCTCAGATAGCTCCACCCCAGATTCAACAGCTTTCTCCTCGTAAGCCCGCCTGCTCCATTCTCGGTGGTCACCACCTTTGGCTCAAAGTTGGGGAGGTGTCCAACACGCACAAGTCGCTATCGGAAGGACCACCTCTGGCTTGGGTAGGTGGGAGGGAGTTATGTAGATACTGGGATCGTAAGATACGCCCCCAGTGCAGATAAGGTTGACTCTTTTTGGTGGATCTTGGTTGTGTTTGGGGAGTGGGTTGTTTGTGACGCTGGGTCCTTGAGGAGGTAGAATGATGTTCTTGTCAATGAGGTCCTGAATCTCATGACGCAACCTGTAACATTGGTCGGTGTCATGACCATGCTGCTGGTGGTATTGGCAATATTTGGCTGGGTTATGGGAAGGGGGGAGTGGATTCGTAGAGGCCCTTGCCCAAGGGTTTCAGTGCCCCTTTCTCGACTAGAACCCCGAGGACTTTAGACAAAGGCATATAGAGGGGAGAAGGTTCGCTGACCTCGGGTTGGTATCTTGGGCTTGATTATCGCCTCCAGAGGCATCGAAAAAGGTGTGGCCATGACCTTGGTTGGGGAGGGGATTGGTGGTGACCATTCCGACCTCTCGTTCTTGTATTGGCAGAACCACTCGGCCCGCATTGTTGTTTCGTTAAATGTTCTTCGGTCGATCCCGATCTTGGTCAAACAGACTTGCTTCATCAAGTCCTCTATTTGCATCCCCATATCATGTAAATCGCAAGTGGGAAGGGAACTACAATCATCTTCTTCATTAACGCCGCCGAGATTGCGCACAATCATCCGGATTTCGATCTCTATCTGCTGGCCTTAAGGTCATCATCGATGCCTTCGCCTCCACCGGTTACAAAGTCGTAAAAAGATTCTTTGGGCTCGCTCGTTGTCTCGAGATCCCGAGTGGTGATCTCGACCGCGGTTATATGAGTATTGCGCGATGAAGGCCTCGCCATCTCATCCCAGCTTTGTTTTCACATCATCATCGAAGTTTTGAGTACCAAGTGGATGCCACACCGACAGGTTCGACCGAACAAAGAAAGCTTTTATGGCTCGTTAGGCCCATTGGTCTTAAGATGTCCGAGAATAGCCGGAGGTGGACCATAGGATCCTCAGACCCATCAAAGCAATCGATCTGGGGCATTTTAAATCTATCCGGCAGAGTCACGGCCACATCAGTATAGCCGTCTTCAATATCCGGGATGGCCTTCACCCCTTGAGACTTCTTAAAGAGCTCCAACTTGCTCAATTTCAGAGTCGTTCGTCTACCTCGAACTCAAATGGAGAGTCCAATGTTTTTGGACAACTTGTAGAAGCGGGCGAGCCACCGCTGGAAGACCCGTGTCCTCTTGAATGTTTGGGGGTTTGGCAGAATGTTCTGGATTCGGAGGGTATTCGGCAGGGGCATTTTGAGGGTTTGGGGGGCATTCGCCAGTAGATGTTTGTTCGTAATGGAGCCCCGGTGGAGGAGCAGACGCTATTCATTGCTGTAATCGTGATCAACTCAGCATCAGGGCCATGATAGCGCTCGTTGTTTGAAAATTACCGGCGGATAGCATCATCTTGCATTTGCTTCATGCTTTCAACCATCCGGGCGATCATCGCCTTATAGTTGGGTTCTGTTGTTCCATTTGAAGACCCGGCAGGCGTATCTCTATAGCAGAAACAGGAAGCTCAACCCGACTATCTGACACTATAGTAGACTGCTGTCCTGGTGATCTGTGCTCTGATATACTGTGCCTTCTCGGCCTCCTTCTGGTAACAGGGGTAGTGAGTGAAACATCGATGTCCGCTAACTAGATCCCTGACGGTTGAGTCGGCGACCTCGTGTCCAGATTGCTTGGGGGGTATCGACGGGTTCGGAAGCAATTGTGCTACAAACTGTCCCTAGCAAAAAGATAAATAAAGCGAAAAAGAAATAAATAACCAGAAATAAAACGGGCAGCATAACGGCTTAAATTGAATACACACCACACACAATGTATACAACAACACACGCTTGGTAAGTCGCTATACATCGCCCTCAAATACCGTCAATATTCTCAGATCATCGTTTCCGATAAATCAATCGATATCCGCGACAACCGATTCCCAACATCGATAATGCCCGCAGTTCGATTCCCAAATTCAAAACCGATGCCCGCAGTTCGATGCCCAAACTCATATCGATACATGCATTCTCAGAGAGGCACACTCTAACAAGCACATAGCAGATAAGTGTGAGTCCAAACACCCCTTTGTTGCGGTAGGCCTTCTCTGCCCTATTTTGTCAAGAGCTTGGGTTTCACTACGCACACAAAGCTTCAAACAACCTATATCGTAAGCAACCCGTCCTAGTTTGGAATGGTCACTATGGATCCGAATATGCACTAGGTCGAATGGTCGAAGGGTGCCCCAGAAACCGGGTTTGTGTTCTATATCGGCAGAGCTCAGAATCGACAAATTTTATGGACATGCCTTGACAAGACAAGCCTCCCAAGAAACCGCCAGAATAGCAGATGGCAAACACGGTGTCCTAGGCGCACAATGCAAATGCAATGCAAAGAAACACACAAGCGTAGTCAAAACCAGATATCACGAAGTTCGAGTCAAGTTCTCTAAATCCCCAGAGTCGCCAGAATCAGAATAACGCCATGGGGACCTCGCCATACTGACTCGATTTTGTTACGGTTCTAAATCTGAACCAAAGAGTCCAACCGCAAATCGCTTTTGAAGGAAAACAGATTTTTGAAAGAAGTGCCAAACATGGATCGCTTGCCGGATAATGAGTCGCCACCTAAATATTTTAAAATGGGAAATTTAGGAAACCCCGACTCGGTGCCAAAAGGCCACGGTCCGCCATCACCAAAGTTGGCTCGAACTTGGGTACGATTAGGGAAGGTCACATCGTGAGCATTCTCTCGCCGGTCAAAGACCGCCTCTACTAACCATGATATCTGCTTTTGAAAACATTGTATGCTCTTATTCCTAGTATTAGCCTAGATTACTATGTGATGCTCGCAGCAAACAAGTATAGACTGAATCGTCTGAATTGGAACTAAACATCTCATGTTTGTTTGTGAAAGATGGTTTGCTACCCGCAGGTAGGCTTAAAATGCAGATTTTGCCACAATCTAGTGGGCTTAAAACAAACAGTCGATGAATTGCTCCAATTCAGATAACTCAACCTCCACCCACAGGCATTCAAGGCAGTTATATCACATAAGCACTTAGCCTCATGGAAAGCATGCTATCATGGCAACACTCACACGCATGCAAGGATGCTAAAGCATAAAACTCACCGAGTACTCCAAGCCAAAACAGGAAGCTTATTAGAAATCATGCATGACCCTAAACATACAGAATGACTAATGCAACACATACAAAAATGCAAACTATAGTAGGCTCGGCTATTCTAAACATGGCACATGGAATGCAACAGCTAACATGTATTCAACTTTAGAATTGAAATACAATGCAATTTGTATGATGTGCCGAGCCCGGGGCGTGCAAAACAGATGAATGATGCAAACATGTCATTACATCAGTTATGCTAATTGAAATATGCCCTATATCTAACCATTCAAAGCGGTAAATAAAAGGAGAAAGAAATGGGGTTGGAAGACATACACCACACTCACACACCCTTATTACAACATGCCTCGCCAGAGGGTCCAAATAAATATACAATCAATAAAAGAATAATACAAATCAAATAAATACAAATTAATAAATATACAATTTCTATTTAATTGACGAATTAAATGAGAAAATCGCATGCAAGCCGTGGACCGCCGCTTCGATAGATGTTGTCATTTCGCTGAAATCCATCGATACCCCGATTAGCCTTCGCTTGCATGATTTCTAAATGCGCCACGACCAAAAGTTGCTGATCCTTGATTTTGCTGTAACAGAGAGCAGGAAAAGGGCATAGCAATGTATTTCACAAATATATGCATGCCTCGATCCTCGTGCCACCAATCACGCATATCAATGCATGATGGCCGAGGAATCGGATTGCACAACTCAATATAGGGATGAATGCTACAACAAAACTTAACTCCATCATGGGTAATCCGGAGTGTCGGTGATTTGGGAATTGAGACCTGTTCCGTTACTCGGAGTACAAAACGCGCCTCATTTCCCGTGCAATATGCATGATATGCATGAAATGCAACTAATATGCAACCTAGCATGCGCAATGCTATGAAAATGAGATGTCTCGAAACGCGGGTCCATAGACACGCAAACCGAGAAATGCGAATGACATACAAATGCAATGATGGGCTTATACCAACATGAGGAGCCTCAGCCACTTACGTGGGAGGCCGAATGAAAGAATGAGGTGCCCGAAATGCGTGCCACCGCACGCAAACCGAGGCAATGATGAAATGCAAAACGGAAGAAATGGAAGGTGCCTCGAAGTGCATGCCCGCGGGCACGCAAACCGAGGCGATGATGAGATGAGAATCGGATAAAATCGAAGTGCCTCGAAGTGCGTGCCCACAGGCGCGCAAACCGAGGCGATGATGAGATGAGAATCGGATAAAACCGGCAAGCCGGCGCGTGCCACAGCGCAAACCGAGGCGATGATGAAAGATGAAAATTGATAACCGGGCAGCCAAATGCGTGCCCATAGGCGCCGCAAACCGAGGCGATGATGAAAGATGAAAATCGGATAACCGGCGCCTCAAATGCGCGTGCACAGCGCGCAAAACCGAGGCGATGATGAAAGATGAAAATCGATAAATCGGCGTGCCAAATGCGTGCCTACAGCGCCGCAAACCGAGGCGATGATGAAAGATGAAAATCGGATAAATCGGCGCCAAATGCGTGCCCACAGCGCGCAAACCGAGGCGATGATGAAGATGAAAATCGGATAAACCGGTGCCTCGGGCGCGTGCCCACAGCGCCGCAAACCGAGGCGGCGATGAAAGATGAAAATCGGATAAACCGGCAGTGCCAAATGCGTGCCCACAGCGCGCAAACCGAGGCGATGATGAAAGATGAAAATCGATAAACCGGTGCCAAATGCGTGCCCACAGCGCCGCAAACCGAGGCGATGATGAAAGATGAAAATCGGATAAAATGGCGTGCCAAATGCGTGCTTCACAGCGCGCAAACCGAGGCGATGATGAAATGAAAAGACATATGGAATGCAACGATGGGCTTACACCAACATGGGAGAGCCTCACCACTCACATAGGAGGCCGCCGTAAAATAAAGTCGCCAAACGCTGCGCATGACACGCAAATCGAGGCAATGATGTAGAAGCATGAAAATGCAAATTGGGCTTACGCCGACATGACAGGGCCCCACCCACACTCACATAGGCTGCCGCCGGATAAAAAGAGGTGCCTCGAAGCGCGGGTTCACGGGCACGCAAATCGAGGCAATGCATTAAGGCATGAAATGACATGGGAAATGATATGCAAGCATGCAAACCATATTTCAGCACCTAAATGAAGGGGGAAACAGCCCCGAAACAATTCGAAATGACACCCGAAGCATGCATTCATCCCGAAAGTGTGAAATTAAGCCCCGAAATGGCCTATAGCCATGCTATACATGCAAAATATGATCATGGAAGCAAGAACAGTAACAAGGCAGTCCCAAATATGGCATTTTTCAGTAACAAACATGGCCAAAATGCAAGCATAGATAGATCAACAATAGCATGCAAAATTAGTGGCCAAAAGAGGGGTATTGAGACAAGTGATATATGAAAACCCCAAATGGACAAACTTTCTTCTACAACATTTAAGATGAGATGAAAATAAGCACAATTTCAGAAGATGACATCCTCAAAATCAGAATACAAACATGCTAAAAAAACCATGCAAAGTAGGCTTCCAAATAGGCTATATCATGAGACATGCAATGCACACACCAAATGACAAAGCTTTCTTCATGAAGTATGTAAAGGGGGTCAAAATAAGACCAAAACCAGTAGGGGTCGAAGTCCCAAAAACAAACACAAATAGGTCAAAAATTGCATGCAAAAATGGCACACTTGATGAAATTTGAAGGGGGTGGTATATACAATGACCAAATGAGGATGAGCCCTTCTACAATGTTGTAGAGGGGCTCAAAATGAGCACAAAACCAGTAGGGGTCGGACCCCTGAAAACAAAAGGAAATAGGCCTAAGCTAGCATGCAAGATAATGGCATAAAAGCTAGGTATTGAAACAAGTATATCATAGGAGCATCAAATGAAGTTGAGCCCTTCTACAAAGTTGTAGAGGGGCTCAAAACAAGCACAAAAGCAGTATGGGTCGGAGCCCCAATTCTCAACCAATTGGAGTATAGAAATGAATCAAGAAAAAGCCCTAAAAGTTGGTTTTGAAGACTTACCCTTGAAGACTTGTCTTTCTTTGATTCTTGGCTTTGATTTGTAGCTTCTCAACCTCTGAAATTCACTTCCTAGCTGCTGGAATGGTAGTAGGGATGGTGAAGCTAGGTGTTGATGAAGAGAAGACCTAGAGACTTAAAAGCTTTTTGAGGTTTTGAGCTATGAAAATGGAGGAATTTGGAGAAGTGTTCTTGAGACCAAATTTTCCAACCTTGAAGAAGGAGAGGGAGGGTCCTTCAAATAGGCAAGAAATGGGTGTAAAAGGAGGAAAGCACCCAATCTTTCCCTCCCGAATA
This sequence comes from Camellia lanceoleosa, assembly GCA_025200525.1. NCBI lineage: Eukaryota > Viridiplantae > Streptophyta > Magnoliopsida > Ericales > Theaceae > Camellia > Camellia lanceoleosa. The sequence goes on along the minus strand of CM045763.1, from coordinate 124,358,509 downwards.
TCCCTGATGCCCCGGATATGTTGGAAGATATCCTGACAAATTGGACAGCCGAAAGCAAGAAGCCCGGCCAGTAATTTATGGGAGGTGGCCGGCCACCCCACCCGGTCGGCCACCTCCCTCCGGCGCCGGGCCATGGCACAAAATTGAAGTGAAGATTTTCCGCCGACCACCATGCAGAGTGTCCTCCCAAGTGTGTAGAATAAGGTCCTGTGGTCGAATCGCAACGCCAAGCGAAGTCACAACATAGAGCTTGAAGGAGAGGCCCAAAATGAAACCAACAATTGTCCGCCGACCACCAACTTTTGTGTCCTCCAAGATGTGTAGAACAAGGTTCCAAGGTCGGAAATTGGCAACACCAAGCAGAGCCACAACATAGAGCTTGAAGGAGAGGCCCAAAATGAAACCCCAATTTCGCCGACCACCAACCCTTAGGGTCCTCCTAGATGCCCTCATCACAGATATGTAGCTTTGGTTGGAAGAAAATATCCCTAGGGTGTTCAACATTGGCCCTATGAGCAAAACGGGCTCCCGAGGAGCGAAACCGGTTATCTCGATAATTGCTGGCCTCCCACCCCCAAAGGATCTTCCCGATGTTGAAACAGAGGTACCGCCAAGTTTGAACAAAAACTAATGAGAAATGAACGTCGGCCAAAACCGAGCAAATCGGGATCCGAAAATGGGCCGGAAGTGGTGTGCAAGATCGGTGGGTATCTGCGACCCCAAAGGTCCTCTGGAATGAAAAAATAGAGGTACCGCCAAAAACCGAGAAGATGGATGCGAAATGAATGCTCGGGACCAAAACCGCCAATTTGGGGTCTTGAAAACCTATGAGCACCGAAGTGGCATACGGCCACGAAGCGGCATCGGGGCCCTGTGGTTCTCGAAATATTAAAACAGAGGTCTCCGCCAAGAACCGGAGAAGGCCGATGCAATGAAAGCTCGGGACCAAACCGCGATGGGTCCCGAATGGGTCGCCGCACCTAAGTGGTGTTCGCCGCTGGCGGGCATCAGGCCCCAGTGTCCTCGGAACACTAAAACAGAGGCACATGCCAAAAACCGGAGAACTCGGAGATGGTTGGGCGTCCCGAGCCGAGGCACACGGCCCGACGGCTCAAAACCGGAATCGGCTCCAATGGGCAAAATGGCCTACGGCCACAAACGTAGCTCACGGCCACCGGAGATAATCTACGGATCACTCCTTCCTCGTGAAAGAAAACAGAGAAAACCGAACCCGTTCGCAAACCGAGACAAGGTAGAGAAGATGGTTCTAAGTCCGGAGGCAGGCACGCGTCGTGACTCGACTTCAACAAGCACAAGATGCAATATCACCGAAGCGCTCAACCGGTGACGTCTGAGTCTTAAGGTCGGTCAAAAATGGGGTGTCTACAGTTGCCCCTCTTTGACAGAACTCGGAAGTCAAGAAGTGACGGGAGTGAATGTCAAAGCCCAGAGACGACCCATTTTTGACAAGGCCGAAGACTTAGACAAACATACGAGATAAACAGAGATATGTGCCCGCAGGCAGGGGCAAAATGCAAAATGATAGGCGCGGAGCCAGATGATCATGCAAATGCAGCAAGCTGTAATGAAGCAGGTATTGACAAATAGATGCAACAGTTTTAAGCAAGAATGCAAAGCAAACAACTACATTTCATGCAGTTAGGAATGCGGAGAATCATTCAATTCTCGCCGCGTCTCACACGGAGAAGATACGATATCAAGGCGATTCGTCTGGGTCGCACTCAAATTTCAAATGAACCGTACATACAATATCGTGCCTGCAAAATAGAGGAATTCAACAGGAACAATATGCCAACAACATATATTCAATGTAATTCCTATGATTCCAAAGGTTCGACACACGCAGTGTCAGTGAACGAATGCAACACAACGCGAGAAGAGATAATGCGCGACAACGCACGTCCAAGCATAGAAGTATTGTACACCGAGAAATCATGCATGACAATGCAAATCATTCGTGAGAATGCAAATCATGAGCCAAATAACGTAAAACGAGCACAAATCAGGATGCCCATTTGACATGAAATGACGAAAACGCCAAGATTTCGCAAGCAACTTGATCGCGGCCTCTGATTCACCTCCCGGAGAGGTCACAATATGTTTAAAAAGAATACACTCTGATTTTGATGAATAATGACGAGACACATATCAGAAATTGCAGTTAAAGTTCCGGCGGAGCAATTCGGCGCCAGAAAGTGCACTTTTCTTCAACTTTTTCAGGTCCCGGGAACTCCGATCTTCCTCAAAATTTGCAGAGAGGTAGGGGGGAGGTAGGAAGATGGTCGGCCAGCTCTCCTCGCTAGGGGAGGCCATCGGCCAGGGGGGAAAAAGGAGATGGCCGGCCAGCCAGGTTAGGTGGTCGGCCGGCCACTGCTCAAAAGCAGGGGCAAAATGGTCATTTTTCATGTTTCTATATATACACACCTCCATTCCAATTCAAATCACACCCAAAGTTGCAAAACTTCTTCCTCTTGCTCTCTAGACCATTTTCTCTCAGATCTGATTTTATACGCCTCTACTCCCCACGCAGTTGTTTTTATAAATCTTTCAGATTTAAGCACTTTGAAGTTTACTAAATTTCGACTTTGGGGCTTCTCTTCTCATTTTCACCACTTGAGGTAATTTTGTTTCAATATTTGGAAAAATTTTCCGGGGTTGACTTTTGTTGACTTTTCATTTCCGAGAGTTGACTTTTGTTGACTTTTTTCCAATTTTGGCCCATTTTGCTCATTTTTGCTCCTCTTGCAGATTTCTCGCAATGGCGTGTCATTTCCTCACGACGGAGGTTTTCCTGCGTCAAGATGATTTTGACTTTATGGTATTCCCCGAGGGTTCGCCCTTTCTTTCCCGTCGATATGCTCCCATGGTTCATAGGCTTCCGGCCACTTTCCGTCACTTCACCGATTTTAACGATCGGCACCGAGGATCTTCTTCACGAGAGCCAGAGCAAGACCTCTCTTATGACGCAGAGGTATTTTACTTTATTGTCCGTGATCTTTCATGCATTTCATTCTCCTGCCACGCTTAGGCATACAGTTTAGCTTATGACATAATACTTGCATTCTGAGCACGCGACTTAAACACTTGAATTTCATGAACACAGCGCACATTGAATAATTGTGAACGCAAGGCACCTTAGTTAGAGATTGAACACACGGCTCATACATTGATTCACCGAACACATAGCCCGGTTGAAAATGAGCACATAGCACATACTGACCAAGAGCAGAACACACAGTCCCAAAACTCAGATCTTCTGAACACACAGCCCAGTTGAAGCGAACACGCAGCCCACCGATTGAGAGTATAACACTCAGCCCCAAACTTGAAGCGAACACACAGCCCACTGATGTTGAGTAGAACACACAGTCCCAATTTGAAGTTTAACGCATTTACCATCGATGTTGAGTAGAACACACATTCCCAATTTGAAGCGAACACACATTAATCGATGTTGAGTAGAACACACACCCAATTTGAAGCGAACACACAATTTAATCGATGTTGAGTAGAACACACATTCCAATTTGAAGCGAACACACGTTCTAATCGATTGTCCGAAATTTGAACACGCAATTAAACACTTTATTTGCACACAGCTCATTTTTACTTCAGTTGCACACAGCTCATTTTCGCTTCATTTGCACACAGCTCATTTTCACTTCATTTGCACACAGCTCATTTTCACTTCATTTGCACACAGCTCATTTTCACTTCATTTGCACACAGCTCATTTTCTCTTCATTTGTCGATCTCGATTCATTCTAAATGCAGTTCATTCTCGCACAAGGCGAGGATATGGCTCCACCGCCGAGGGAGTGGTATTTTGAGCTCCTAAGTCGTCCGGGATTGATTGACCTTTATGGATTTGGGCCATTCTCGCAGAGGGTTATCTCATTGCTAGATCAAGAGGGACTTTATTTGTCATTTAGCAGAGAGATGGTGGGATACCACCAATTCTTTCCATTTCTCTGCGACTGGGGATATGACCATGACCCCGCTGGACTTTGCTATGATCACCGGCCTAGACATAGGCGGTGTATCCATTCCTTATGACGAGGATATGGGCCAGTGGGAGGCTGCCTGGATGCACTTATTGGGGACACACCCGCCTGTAGACAGAGGTTCGGGGAGAGTCCGATACTCCTGGTTTGCTGCCCATTTCCGGCGGCCACAGATGGAGCCTGAGACTCCTGAGGAGGCGGGGCAGGATGTCTCATGTTTCTCATGTACCTCTCGACCACCTTGTTCGCCGATAGAGGGAACATGGTAGGGTTGTACTTACTGAGCGCTCTAGTGGACTTATCACAGTTGGTCGATATGATTGAGGATTGGGGCGGCTACCTGTCAGATTATATGAGCGCGGTCTCTCGCACACGAGGGGACTTACTCGGTGGCTACTGGAGAGCCTGGGGACCTTGACTAGACTTTGGCATCTGGGTTACACTCCCTCCCCCCCGGGGAAATGCTAGACTCAGACTCCCCTAGCTGACTTGAATTCAATTCTGACCCTACAGACTCAGTGGAATCAGGTTCTGGCTCATCACCCGATTCAGAACTAGAAAGAAAGCCTTTTTCCAGCCGCCATGTAAGACACAATGCCTATAATGCATTCAAAATTCTAACGGTTGGGTCAACCCCCAGTTCTTCCCCGATCATGGAGACAGTAATGTTATCTCCCAAGTTCTCTAAGTCAATCGCGGGATCTGTCAGGAGATTGGCCAATGCTACCCCTACTCCAGGCTCGCTGCCATCTGAGTCCTCTTCTGTGCTTTGATTAGCTTTGCTATTTGGTTCAGCCCTTTCCTCATCACTATCCTGCAGCTGTAAATCAAAGAAGATCTCAAACCCAGGGACACGCTATTTAGTGGAATTTACCTAAGTTTCAAGAAAGCCACAAAAAGGGAAATCCTCTCCCTCTCAAACAAAACGACCGTTGAGCGTCCCCCAGATTGGCCCGTAGATGAGCTCATACTGCTTCCCAGCTCTTTTGGCTTTGGCTCTGTCCCTCATTTCTTTTTCTTTTCTAATTCAGTCCTCTTTGGTGGGCACAAAGCCCAGTCCAAAGGCGTGCGGGTTGTGTGGCATCTCAGCTGACGTCGTAACGCCTTTCCGACTACTCTTTCCAAATCCTATTCCCAGGATGTGCAGCAATTTGTTCATAAAGTAGATAGACTGGGCACTAACATACATGCCTTCATCCGCGACCAGTATGGTCTACACAACTCGGGCCTTAACCAAGGTGAATCTTGAAAGGAACATTTCTTCATCCCCATGGTTAATCTATAGTACCAGCGTAGTTACCTCTAGAGGTGGATGGATGAATGCATTCCCAAACGCAGTGGCCGCTCCTCCCTCATAGGGATACTTTAACATCTAATGAAGGGTAGAAGAGACAGCCTTCATGTGATGTAACCAAGTCCTTCCCAATAGCAGGTTAAAGGTAGCTGGTACATCTAGGATGTGAAACTCGACCTTCTACTCTGATGGGCCCACTTGAACCCACACTTTCACTGTGTCTATGACCTCTTTACTTGTATTGTTGTACGCCTGTATCACCTGGGCTGTAAGAATAAAGCCCGCCGGTTTGAGGCCAACTGCATAAGCAGTACGGGAAAGACAGACATTAATTGCAGAACTAGTGTCTACCAACACCACTGGCACCCATTTCTCCCTACATTCGACAACAATGTACAACGGTTTATTGTGGGCCAAGCCTTTCGGTGGAAACTGTTTATCAAAGAAAGTACGCATTGGTCTAGCACCACCTGAAAAAACCAAACCCATAAGCTGCTCAGGTGTGGTGTCAATGAACAACTTAGCCTTGTCCATTGCCAACAACACTGCCTGTCAGTGTACTCATGAGGCCATGAGAAAACCCCAAATAGAGATATCAGCTTGGATTTTCTTAAGTTGTTTCAATATTGCCTTTTCTTCTAGTTATTTCTCTTTGTGTTTCTCGGCCTCCTTATCTTTTCCACACGCCTCTACTTGATCCAAGTGTGGCAGCTTAAAATATTGTCCATTTCTTATCAGATGGTCTATCTCCTTGGCATACCAAGTATTATTCGGGGTGCAATCGCCCCAGTTTTTGTCGGTATGGGCCAGATACAGGTCATTGTCATCCTACCACTCGCCTTCAACTGTTGACAAACAGTTGTCCGGCCTTGCTCGTATCATCTTCATAGTATAGATATCCCGCTTGGGGCGATATGCAGCTTCAATTTTCAAGTTGTCGACTCTTTCTTTCTTAAACTGCATCAGTGCAACTTCCTATTCAGTATCTACAGTGTTCACAATACTCACTTCCTAGGTTGGGTTTCCCACACATGTACCCTCTAGCAATTTTCCCTTTTCATCAGCCTTTCTGACTACTTCCTCCATCTCTATTTCCTTTCGCTTCGGTCTCATCTCAGTTTCTTCTTTCTTGTCTGGCTCATCACTTAGCCATCCGGTATTATTAGTTGATCTATTCAGGTCGAACCACCCGATCTGTACATTTCCCTAATCATGCTCACAAAGAACTGTAGGTCGGCTAAGTCCTCTTTGAGGTCTGCCAAATCATCTAACCCTTGGCTCGAGCCATCCTCTCTGACTACATTGATGCCTCTTGAGATTGGCAGCACCACTTCAGGCTTGATGTGATTGGTTGGTACAATATAACAACTTGGATCATACACCCTTTCAGATAAGTCCCCAAGACACTCGGACAACAAACAAGTACCCTCCTCCGAGATCGACCTCCCTTGTATTGCAAGTGTCATCACCACAGGCTTAGATTGAGGTGTGGATGTGTCCATCATGCACAGATTTGTGCCTTCAAGAATGAACAACGTCAGTCTTGGTAGGTGGGAAGAGATAATATATATGTTGGGGTCATAGGGGGTGGCCAGTCTATGGATCAGGTTAAGTTTTCAAGGTGGAGGGACTTGATTATGGGCCAAAAGTGGGTTTGTGGTTACATTTAGTTTCTGGGGTGGTGTGATCACCTTGTTGTAAGTGAGATCTTGAATCTTATAACGCAATCGGAAGCACTAATCGGTATCATGACCATGTTGTTGGTGAAAAGCACAGTACTTTGCAGGGTTGTGTTTGGGTAGGAGAGGATCTGACAGTGGGCGAGGTTCTAAGGGTTTTAAGTGCCCTTTCTTGACTAGCACTTGCATGGCTTTAGACAGAATCATGTACAATTGGTTAAAAGTCCTCTGAGGTCGAGTAGGGTTGGGTGATGTTTGTGAGCCTATATTGGCGAAGGGGTCAGCGGTCTTGGTTGTGGTGACAACACTTACATCCAACGGCCTCAAAACTGTGCTACCACTGGTAACATTGGAACTGTGAACAAATGGCTTATTGGCCAGCTCCTTCTCCTCAGTAATAAGGCCTTTCTTTGTCGCATCCTCAATTTCAACCCCCATCTCATAAAGCTCTGTGAATGTAAAGAGAGGTAGAATAATCATCTTCTGCAGCAACTTGCCATATAGATTCTGGACAACCATCATTATCTGATCTTTCTTGGAAGGCCTCGTGGTCATCATCGAGGCTTTGGCCCTCCATCTTGTCACAAATTCAGAGAAACCCTCCTTTGGCTCTTGGCACGTCGCTTCGAGATCACGGGTTGTGACCTTGATTTAAGTGTTGTAAGAGTATTGAGTGATGAAGGCCTCAGCCATCTCTTCCCAATTCTGTTTAACAGAATCTTTCAACTTGGCATACCAAATGGTTGCTATACCTAACATGGTGCAACCAAAGAGAGACAGCTTCTAGAGTCTAGTTAAGCCCATCGAATGCAAGATATCTGGAAAAAAATGCAGGTAAACCATTGGATCTTCAGAGCCATCGAAACAATCTATATGCAGCATTCTAAATCGATCTGGTAATGTAACCGCATAATCAGTGTACCCATCTTCTATATCTGGGATGGAGTAAACCCCTTGGGCTCTTTTGAATGATTTCTCCAGTTTATTAACCTTAAGCACAGTTGGGTCAACCTCAAACTCGAATGGAGCCTCGGTCTGATAAACTGGGGCTTTAGATGCTTGTGCTAGAATTGGCTCTACCGGATTACCTTGGTTTTTTTGAACATCGGTAGTATGAGCAGTGGCTCCAGGTGATGGGATAGCTGTGGTAGGTGCATGGAATGCAAAAGCCATTGCTGGCTAGAGTTGCTATTGTGGTGCCTGGTTATGACCTCGGGCTGGCGAGCCGTAACTTCGGCCTAACGGACCACATCTTGCTGCAATGTTTGAATTGTTTGTTGCAACTGGAATATTAATTCCTGGCTGGGGGATATTGTGCCATTGGAATAGGTCGGTCTTGAACTGGACGAGAAGTAGACAACTGGTCCCAAACTGAACTAAACACAGGTGAGCTGAGTGGTGATTGTTGTAAGAACCAAACTGGTGAATTTTGCCTAACCCTCCTCTGTCTTGTAACTGGTGAGAGTGAAGCAAACACGGGGCTGTCCCTGAACAAGATCCCCAACTTTGGATAGTCTTCTGACCTAGGTCCAGAGTGCTTGGGGGATATCCAAACTTTCTGAAGCTATGGCTTAAACTACCTAGCAAAAAGAAATAAAGTACAAGAGCATCAATCAGAAACCGCACAGCACCTTAACTAAGATGCTATTAACACGGACACAATCAAAGTTGTAGGACTGTACTCCATACTAAATTCTGCCTCCAAAACAAATACCACTTCACAATTGATATGCACATTCCTGTACAGTTTCACTGTAAAGCACATACCAATTAAAAGAGAGCCAAAACACCCCTATAAGGGGGTAGGGTTACCCTGTCCTAGTTTTGTCATGAACTAGGTTTCACTATTTTAATCAAGCGGTTTTACGCAATCCTGCATTCAGGTGAACATCTTATCCTAGTTTGGAATAGTCACTAGGGCTTTACTATATGTAGCTAAGCCGAATGGTCAAAGGAAGTACCTCAGCAAGACTACCTAATATATCTCTCACACCTAACACTGAGAAGTGAAAGGAGGATCAAACGATACAGCGGTAGTCCAGATCCAAGGGTTGTGTTCCCAACATGGCAGAGCCCATGACCAGTCAGCCTTTTGGCAAGCTTTTGGGCAAGCCTTCAGCAAACTGTCCAAGAATAACAGTCGGCAAACACAGTGACTTAAAGAACCAATGCAAATGCAATGCAAAGTACATATAAGTGTAGATAAAACTTCACATCATGGAGTTCGAGTCAAGTTCTCTAAATTCCCTAGCAGAGTCGCCGGAAACTGTAGCTTGACTTTTCATGCTCTTTTCGGAAGACGATAAGCCCTACAGTTCGGACTCCTATGGTTCTAAATCTGATCTCACAAGTGCAATATAAAATAGATAAACACGAAAGAGTCCAAATCTAGCAAATCTTTTGGAAAATCGATTTTGAATCAAAATGTCAAAAATGGACTACTTTGCCAGATATAGAGTCGCCACCTAAATGTTTTTGGGAAATTTAGGAAACCCGGGACTCATGCCTAAGGCCACTTATCTGTCATCACCAAAGTTGTCTAGGCTCGGGAACTAAGATACGAGAGAGAAAGGTCATGAATTGAGCACCCCCGCTCGCCGATCAAAGATCGGCCTTTACTAATCATGATGTAAATCTTATTTACATTATATGTTCTTGTCTTGATTATTAGGCTAACTTTACTATGTGTTACACACAAGTATAGACTAATTTGTAAAAATTGGAACACTTTGATTTCATGTTTGTTTTTTTTTAAAAAAAAAGAAGTGTTTCAAATATGTACCACTTGAAAAACTGATCTCATATGTACATTACTCAAATTATTCCAATTCAAGCAATTAGCCTTCATCTACAGGCATTCAAACAAGTATAGCACTTAAGCAATTAGCCTCATGGCAAGCATGCTAGACATGGCAATAATCACATTCAGGCAATATGCTAAAGCACAAAAATGCTTACCTAGTACTCCGAAGCGAGCCAAAACAAGAAAAATAATTAGAAAACATGCATGCTCCTAACTAATGCAACATGGCTAATGCAACACATGCAATGATACAATTAATAGGCTTGGCTACTAATTATGACATGTGAATCAATTTGAAAGCATGCAGTTTAAATACGTATTCAACGAAGTAATAAATGACAGTGCTTGTTAGAATGATAAATCGAGCCTCGATTCATGCAAGACAAGTGAATACAAATCATGGAATATGTTAAATGAAACATGATGTTTTATTCTAACCATCATAAGCAAATAAATAAAAGGGAGAAAAACGTGGGGTTGGAAGATATACACATTATTACATATTGGCCCTCACACAAGAGGGTCCAAATAGACTAACTAGCTAACTAATTACTACGAAGTAACTAACTATTACAAACTGAATTAAATAAACTAACTATACTAGCTAATTATTACAACACCACAATTAATTAACTATTCTAGCCAATTATTACAAATTGGAACGAACTAATTAATTAATTATAAATTAACAACACGAATACAACCAAAGAAATAACTAAGCTAAGCAATTAACTACTCTAACTAATCAACCCCAAGAAGTACGAAATGTTTATGCATGCACACGGATTTCCACCCGAAAAAGCCTACTGTTTTGCTGCCAGAATACCTCTATTACACAGTTAGAAAATTACACTATTTTTTCACCTTAGCCTCTACTCTATTCTGTGCCAAAAAGGTACTGCTTGTTTTGACAAAAGTGGCCGGCAGGCCAGAAGTGGTGGCCGGCCGGCCACTAAAAGTAGCCTGCTGCCTAATAAAAGTGGTTTGCCAACCACTAATGCCTAGTTCCTCCTACTGTAACAGAAAGAAAACAGAGCACAGACAGAGTATTCTCAGGGGATGTTTGTCCACCTTGCCTCTCCTTATTATCAAAATAGCTCAAAGAAGGGGTAGGCTTGATTCGCAAGCCATCAATCTGTGCAATTTCAATGCATGAAGACTTATGAACCAAGGGACACAACTTTAATAAATGGCAATAAAAGACCAACAAAACCTCCTCCCTATCATGGATTGAGCAAGAGAAGTGGTTGACCTTGGAAACTTGAACCATTTCATCGTTAGCAAGTATAAAATGACCCAAGTTTCTATGTGTTCAATTAACGTCCGATTGAAAACAAAATTGCTTTATTATCTTGCATCTCTTTTAGTCCTAATTTTGTTACTAGATTTTAATTACCATCCATTCCTCAGTCAATTAAGTCCAATAATGAGCTTTAAGTCCACTAATGGAAAGAAGCATCAAACAAAGAGTTGTTTTGGACATGAGAGAGACACCATGTCGTTGGTAATGAACCCTCAAAGGGATTAAACCATTAAGTATGATACCTCTATCTCAAGTTTAAACAAACAATTGGTTTGAAACAACTTTCAAAACAAAGAAAAAGACAAGAAATGAGGGAGGTTACAGAGGTGATTAGAGATGAACACAAGTATGGAAAGTAAGAAATAAACACTATCAACTCAAATAGGTTAGTGGCTAAGGCCTAAACCACCAAACCTATGAGAACCATTACACTACAATCCTACTATAAAAAACATGAATGGAACAAACACATAAAAACAGTCCTAAAATAAGCTAAAATAGTGATGGAATTGAAGTCAAAAGAGTTAAAAAAGTAAACTACAACATGGAGCAAGTTAAGCTAGTAAGCAAGCACAAGGAAGGGAGGCTACTCCCTCCTTTGTTGGAACTTCAAAACATGATTTTAGCCTCTGAAAAACTTCTGAGATTCAATAGTAAAAAGCTCAAAAAAAGATAATAGAAAGGTGGGAAACACAAGGGCAAAGGCTTAAGAAGTTAGGTGTAAAGAAGGGTGATCCACCCCTCTACCCTTAATAGCATTAAACAGCAAGTTTCAGCCCAGAAATTCCGTGTAAAAAACATTCCAAAAACAATAGAAAAAAAATAGCAAATAAAGAAGGGAAACAAGCTAAGAATTATACCTCTTGAAAAGAGATACTCTTTTTGAGTTACAAACCAACAATTACACACCCTCAAGAGCTAAATGCAAGCCCAAAAACACCTCAGCACAAATACCACAAGGTTTAGAGTATATAGGCAAAGAGTGAAGAACTTACAAGAGAGGGAGAGGGAGAGAGAGAGAGAGAGAGAGAGAGAAAGAATTGTATAGAGAGAAATATATTTGCTTCCAAATTTTTCTTACCTTTTAAAATGTGAGAGAGAGTCAACTATATATAGACAAACATGAGACCACCTCGGAAATATCCATACAGACACGTATGGACTGGTGCATGCATCTATGGAAACCACTAGCATAGCTAGCAAAAAGATCTGCAAAAATACACAAGTGGCCTGCAGGCCACATTAATGGCCGGCAATCCACACTAGTGGGCGACAAGTCCCAGGATATTTAGACTTAGAAAACTGCTGTTTTGGTCCAAAAACAAGGCAAGAGGGTCATAGGGTTTTGAGGCTTAAAGCTGAGGCATTCTACTGAGGACTTTGAGCATTTGACAAGCATATACAAATTCATCATTGAGTGCACAATCAGTGGTGCCCAAGTCGTAAGAGCGATCAAAAATGAGGTGTTTACACCAAGGTATTCACCCATTTTTCTCAAAACAATACATTTCCAATGTTAAGTATGAAACAATGCTTAATGCAAGATGTAAAAGTAAATAATTTTAATTCACCTAATCCTCATACAATTTCTACAACAATCAAAACTATCATTCACCAATAGCCCAAAGCAAATATTTCTACTCAACAGATAATTTTCCAACAAAAAATATAATCCCATCATTTTCAAAACAAGAATGATACTTATATCCAACTCCATTCTCATTATCAACATACACATTCATTTCATCCTTTCAAAAACCCAACATCATTCCTTTTCTTTCGTAAATCAAATATTTATAATTTGCAAATCGCTCATCCTCTTCTTCAAGAAAAATACTTTTAAAGAAAGGATTTTCAACATTTCAACATTTCTCAACCATAAACACATCCCCACAACCTTTCTCAAGAACCCATTTGAAAACCCTTTTTTTACATTTCAAAATCAAACCCTTGGTTTAACCCAAAATTCCCAAATCACTTCACCTTTTTGAAGAGCAAATAACTAGGCTAACAATCATACCAAAGGTTTAAGAAATCCCTACCTCAAAAGTAGAAGAGGAAGAGAGCAAGGGTAAAACTTTGAGGATGCCGAAAACAAGATCCTCTCCAATTAGAACAAAGCTTTTGATGAGCTTTACCTTTTTCTCCAAAGAGTTATGGAGGAGAAATCAGTAGGTGAGCGTGTATTTGAGGTTTTAAGGCAAGAACTAGAGAGAAAATGAAGAAATTAGGGTTAGAGGTGTCTTAGAGAGATAGAGAGAGAGAGAGAGAGAGAGAAAGATATAGGAATAAAAAGGTGATTAAAATTTCCCTTTTCCAATGTGATTTACGCATAGACCGCTCAAGTGACAAAAATACCACTCAAGCAGTAGACACAATAAGTGACACCGCTCGAGCACACAATAACCCTCTCTCGAAAGTTTTACAAACTGCAGAAGACCACTCGAGTGCAGGAAAGACCGCTCGAGCGAAGATCACCCTACTCCCAGAAGTTTTGCAGAGCTACAAAAATACTTGGAGATCTCAAAGACTGCTCGAGCAACCAAAACGCCGCTCAAGCAAACAAGAAGAAAACTGGACAACAACTCTTTTGAAAAACTAACTCCCAACCTATTTCAAACATAATTAACACTCAACCCAACTACCAACAATATGAAAAGGATATAACAACAATTAAAGATACAGAATCACAGATCTAAGAGCAAGAAATGGGTCAGGTCTAAAACGGAACCGTTATAATCTCCCTTCTTAAGAAATTTCATCCCCGAAATTTAGGTCGAACCAATAACCACTAGATTTTAATTCCATTGATCATCTACATTAGTAATAATGATAAAACAGAGTCTTTTAACACAAAATATTACAGTTAAACTTTTCAAAACATTTACAATGTTTATATTTTACAACATGAATAAAATTTTCAATATAAGTCCCAAACATCAACAAATAGGTCTGGATACTTCTCATGGTCTTTCGCCTCACGCTCCCAAGTCACCTCCTCGACTCCATGGTATCGCCACAACACCTTAACCAATGGAGTAGTCTTACCTCTCAAGATTTGATCCTGAGTATCTAACACTCGAACTAGCCTTTTCTCGTACGATGCATCCTCATCTACATCTAATTCGGTCCAATCCAGCACGTGTGAAGGATCAAGCTCATATTGCCAGAGCATAAAAATATGAAACACGTCATGGATCCCAAAAAGTTGGGGCGAAAAGGTCAAACGATAAGCTACCTCCCCAATTCACGCTAGAATCTTAAAAGGCCCAATAAATCTAAGAGACAACTTCCCGCCTTTCCCCGAATCTCAACAAACTCTGTCTTGGTAATATTCTCAAAAACATATGATCTCCTACATCAAAAGATAAAGGCCTCCTCCTACAGTCAGCATAACTCTTTTGGCGACTCTGAGCTGAAACCAACCTCTTACGAATAAGTGAATCTTCTTTGTCATTTCTCTGACTAACTCTAGACCTAACATAGATGCATCACCCACCTCGGCCTAACACATAGGAAATCTACACAGTCAGCCATACAAGGCCTCAAAAAGCGCCATACAAATACTTGCCTGGAAACTATTGTTCTAAGCAAATTCCACCAAAGGTAGATGTCTCTCACATGACCCTTTAAAATTGAGAGCACAAGCCCTAAGTATGTCCTCTAAAATTTGAATGGTGCGCTTGGACTGTCTGTCAATCTGAGGATGATAGGCGGTGCTAAATGTCAACCTAGTACTTAAGGCATTCTGTAGGCTTTGCCACAACCGAACCATGAAATGTGGATCTTTATCCGAGATGATAGTCATAGAGACCCCATGAAGTCAAACTATGTCCCTGACATAAAGGTCGGCAAGATAATCTACCAAGCCACTCATGCACATAGGTGCAAAGTGTGTTGATTTAGTTAACCGGTCAACTGTCACCCATACGGCATCATTACCTCATTGAGTCCTCAAAAGACTCACAACAAAATCTATCATGACATGTTCCCACTTCCATTCATCTATAGGCAAGGGTTGCAATAAACCTACTAGTCGTTGATGCTCTGCCTTCACTTGTTGACAAGTAAGGTACCTCGAAACAAACAAGGCTATATCTCTCTTCATCCCCCTCCACTAAAACTGACAACTAAGGTCATGGTACATCTTTGTAACTCTCGGGTGTACCGCAAGGCATGAATGGTAGAACTCTCAGAGTACCTCCTCCTTATAAGATTCTGGCACAGAAAGACGATCTAGATACCTCACACTCGAGTTAGAATACACATTCAAGCCCTTCTCTACCTTCCCACCAGAGATCTTTTCTCAGATCGCCTATACTTCGTGACTACACTTTTGTGCCTCTATAGCTCGGCTAACTAAGTTAGGTTGTGCAACTGTGGTAAATAAGGTTGCCAACTCAACAAATTCGCCTAGGTGCAAGCCAAACTCGCTAATAGAGCCCAACATCTCTCATTCCCATATAGCAATACTAGATACATTGCTTTTGGATTTTCTACTCAAGGCGTTAGCCACTACATTAGCCTTCCCCGAATGATAGTGTAACTCAAAATCATAATCATCCATAAACTCCATCCACATCCTCTATCTCAAACTCAAATATTTTTGTGAAAACAAATGTTTCAAACTATTATGATCGGAAAACACTTCAAATCTCTCCCCATACAAGTAATGCCTTTAGATTTTTAAGGCAAAAATCACCGTCGCTAACTTTAGGTCATGAGTGGGATAATTTCTCTTATGCATTTTTAACTGCTGTGAACCATACACTACCACATTCCCCTCTTACATCAAAACACAACCCAAACCTTCCCGAGATGCATCATAATAAATTGAATAACCCAAACCCCTCTCTGAAATCAAAATTAGAGTAGTGGTGAGTCTAACATTAAGCTCTTGAAACGATTTTTCGCCAGTCTCACTCCACACAAATCTAACCCCTGTCCTCGTCAATCTAGTCAATGGTGAGGCCAGTCTAGAGAAATCTTTCACAAAACATCGGTAGTATCCGGCTAAGCCCAAGAAACTCAAATCTCAAAGGCATTCTTAGGTTGTTCCCAATCCTGCATTGGATAAATCTTCGGCCAACCCTTCAACGGATACCACATGGCCTAAGAACTTAACTTCTTTTAGTAAAAACTCACACTTCCTGAACTTAGCATATAACCGATGTGCTCTAAGAAATTCAAGTACAACCCACAAGTGTTCCTCATGTTCCTCCTTGGAGGATGAGTAGATTAAGATGTCATCGACGAAGACAACCATGAATTGGTCTAAAAACTCATGAAAAATTTGATTCATCAAATCCTTAAACAAAGCCAATGCATTGGTTAGCCCAAAAGGCATTACTAAGAATTCATAATAGTCATACTACGTATGGAATGCCATTTTCTGAATATCCTCCTCCTTTACCCTCAACTGGTGATTCCTTGATCTCAAATCGATCTTCAAAAAATAACACGACCTTTTTAACTAGTCAAATAAATCATCTATTCGTGGCAATGGATACTTGTTCTTAACAGTTACCCGATTCAACTTTCAATAATCGATGCACAATCACAATGTGCCATCTTTCTTCATAGCAAAGAGAGTTGGTGCTCCCCAAGGTGATGTACTAAGGTGGATGAAGCCCTTTAATAACAGTTCCTAGAGTTGAATCTTCAACTACAACTCGGTAGATGCAAATCTATATGGTGCCATGGAGATCGGTGTTGTGCTGGACACTAAGTCAATGAAGAATTTAATCTCTTGGTGGGGTTGCAAACTGGTAAGGTCTTCCAGAAAGACATCCAAGTATTCATAAACTACCCTTAGCAAATTTACTAAAGACCATGTCACTCTCATTACCCAAGAAGGTTTCAAGGAGGAAATTAAGCTTGCCCCGACCACGTGAGTCATATAATGGCGACAAAGATCTATCAGCTCGGTCCCCTAGAAAATAAAAACAATCACCACTCAACGTGCACACAGTAACTCTCCTACGATAACAATCTATGATGGCACGGTATAAAGACAACCAATCCATGCTCAATATGACATCGAAACCCAACATATCTAACAAAATGAAATCAAAAGGAAGTCGGCGAATAATAACCTCTATCTCACAACCACGACATCCCCGGTCCAAAACAGCCTTAACTAGTAATTCTACCCTGAGGGAGATGCTAACCGAGCCATTTCTAATCCCAAAACTAATACAAATACAGACAAGATGAAGAAATGTGATGCACCAACATCAATCAACACATTGGCAATAAAGTTGAACAAAAAAAAGTTACCTCTCATAATAGAAGCTGTTGGCGACTAATTTGGCATGGTAACAACATATACACACCTTGAAAGTCTCTGCTCTACCTGCTCACACCTCGGAGCATAGGTCTAGTACACAGATTGAGCTAAAGAGACTTCTTGATTGGCCCTCGAGGCCTATGCTGAATGGGTAGGCTAATGGTTATGTGTCTGTCTTAAACTAGACGCACTAGATGTGCCACCTGCTTAAAGGCAAAACATCTTCAAATGCCCTGACTGCCCACACTGACAATAGGTAAGTGGTTGCTCTCTCCCTAGACTCTGGCTCTAAGGAGCAAACTGAAGACTTGTGGCCCAATTGACCACACTTAAAGCAAGTAAAACCACCCTGGCTACCTGTCCCCAAACCAAAACTTCGTATAGAAAAGGCAAATCTAAACTGCGCTACCTGGACCTGCTACCCCTCTATCATTTGTTGTCCCTTGCATCCCCCTGAACATCCTGGGACCTCTACCTAGAGCCCCTTATCCGCTTTTCCTCTTCTTGGATCACAGTCTCTAAGTGAGCCACTGCCTCCACAAGACGGCTGTAATCCCTAATCATAGACCCAACCACCTTGAAAAGGAGTCCAATCATCAACCTCTTCTCGAACTCAATGCAACGGCGTTCCTCCGTCACCACAAGTTCCAGTGCAAATCTAGATGTGCTAGTAAAAGCAGCCCCCAAACTCGACTACTAGGGTATTTAGCTACTTGAGCTTCAAAAATTGGTCTCTCAACTTCTCTTTAACAATGGATGGCAAAAACTTGTTCTAGAAGGCATTGATAAAGACCTTCCAAGTCACCTCACCCCTCACACATACTTTTACCATTGATGCATCTCTCTTAAGTTTGAAGGATGCCTCTCAACCCATTGTTGTCGATGCCAAGCATCTCAAATGTCTTCATCATCTATTCAAGCCACTAATTGGCCTTCAGTGGCTCTTTCAGATCCCCTAAAAACTTATCCAAATTTGACCAAAAAAACTCCCTTTTAGAAAAGATGGCCATGTCTCAACAACATGGGCTTGGACTTGAATCTCAACCCTGAGAATGTCCATAGATTCCCGTAAAACTCTAGCCATTTCGCAGGTTAAAGCACCTATGGCTTGCTGACCTGCTGGCTCAGTCATGTTAGCCTGACCAACTCCCTCCTCTTGCATAGGAATTTCATCATGTATCGATACCTCCTGCCTTGGCCTGCCACGCCTACCACCACAACGTCTATGTCCTAACATCCTAATAAAGGTTACATAATAGATTAGCATATTTACAAATGTGCTGAAGCTAATTTACTTACGTCCTAATACAGTGGACGAGTAACTCACTACACATAAACGCTAAATGACATAATCACAAATGAATATCCTTTCTAGATAATGATCGTCCCGTGATATTACTAGAGTTCCAATTAGAAATAGCAATGATCAAGTGCTCCTTTAACAGGACTTTTAGAACTCGTAGACCCAATCAATATCTTAGAAATCAAATCTCATACTCATTTAATCACATAAACATGTTGTCACATAACATACCAGGTCTACTTCTAATATCATCTAGTGAAATAAACCTATTTTGGTAAAAGCCACATCCCATGATTCCAAAGTATTCAAATTTTGTTGCTTTGATACCAAGTTGTAATGCCTTGAAATTTATAACAACAACCCACATCATAATATACCGTAGAATGTAACATTAGCATTATATTTAACATTTCATTAATACTCCTTAATAGTATAAGAGAAGACATATGCGTGTATACATTCATAAACCATAGATCCTGAATCTATAACATATGACATGTGTAAATGAAATTGAAACATAAGGAGATACATGTAAGTTTATGCACTAATGGCTACATCTTTTCAAGTCAATGCTTAGATATAACAAAAGTGAGTTCAACTCCACACAGTTAAAGCTCATGGCTTGTACAAAATAATTACATCAAAAGAAACAAAAGGAGCTTTTGACTTCAAGTCCTCCCAAGCTACATCCTTAGTGGAGGCATATTATCAACACCAGAAAGTTATTTTCCACATAAAGTGAGTTAAAGCCCTGTAGAAATACTTTAACATAATGTATAAAACTTAAGTCATAAGGTGAATGCATACTCATGCCATTTGTCAAACATTTTACATTTCTATCTCAAAACTATGCAATACCAAGATTATATATCAATTCATGAAAAATATCCTTTTATATCAGAAAATAGGGTAGTGGATAAAAACACTGAGAATCTCTAGGTACGTGTCTGTTTGTAGGCTATACAAGCACTACCAAAGTCATTTTACCAATACTAACCGGAAGGATCGGCACCTAACCGCGCGAGTTTCTACACTTTCACCAAGGACACACAGGCGAACATAATAACCACAACCACACCCCCTAACCAAATTTACCAAGGTATTCGCTCATTTTTCTCAAAATAATACATTTCCAATGTTAAGTATGAACAATGCTCAATGCAAAATGTATGGGTAAATAGTTTAATTCACCTAATCCTCATATAATTTCTACAACAATCAAAACTATCTTCCATCGATAGCCCAAAACAAATATTTCTACTCAACAGATAATTTTCCAATAAAAGATATAATCCCATCATTTTCAAAATGGAAGTGATACTTATATCTAACACCATTCTCATTATCAACATACACATTCATTTCATCCTTTCAAAAACCCTACATCATTCCTTTTTCTTTCATAAATCAAACATTTATAATTTTTAAATCACACACCCTCTTCTTCAAGAAAAACACTTTTAAAGAAAAGATTTCAACTTATCTCATCCATAAACACATCCCCACGACCTTTCTCAAGAACCCATTTGAAAATCCTTTTTCACATTTCAAAATCAGACCCTATTTTAACCCAAAATTCCCAAACCACTATACCTTTTCAAAGAGCAAATAACTAGGCTAAGAATCATATCAAATGTCCTCAAGAGTAGAAGAGGAAGAGAGCAAGGGTAAAACTTTGACGGAGCCAAAAAAACAAGATCCTCTCTTATTAGAATGAAGCTTTTGATGAGCTCTACATTTTTCTCCAAAGAGCTATAGTGGAGAAATCAATAGGTGAGGGTGTATTTGAGGGTTTTAAGGAAAAAAACTAGAGAAAGAGTGAAGAAATTAGGGTTAAAGGTGTTTTAGAGAGAGAGAGAGAGGAATGAAAAAGTGATTAAAATTTCCCTTTTTCCGATTTGATATACGCACAAACTGTTCGAACGACCAAAACACCGGTCAAGCGTCAGATACAATAAATGACACTGCCTGAGTGACCAAAAACACCACTCAAGCGCACAATGACCGTCTCCCAAAAGTTTTGCAGACTACAGAAGACCGTTCGAGCACAAGAAAGACCACTCGAGTAACCAAAACAGTGCTCGAGCGAACAAGAAAAAAACTAGACAATAACTCTTTTGAAAAACTAAATCCTAACCTATTTCAAACACAACCAACACTCAACCCAACTACTAACAATATGAAAAAGACATGAACAACAATTACGAAATCCCGGATCTAAGAGTAAGAAATGAGTCGGGTCAAAACCGGAACCGTTATAAAATCATATTGTTTCATTAAAGAGGATTTGTGTCAGTACATATATAGAGATTTGGTCATTGGCCATTGGTAGAGAATGGTATTGATTGTTGTAGAATGGGTATAGATGTAATGTGATGTTGATTTAATTTTATTAAATTGAAATGATGAATGATATGAGGAATTGATGAATTAAAATGTTGGAAAGAGAGTCTGTTTCCTTTCGATTTGTGACCGATAAAGTGTTGCGCATGATAGAGGTTCTGTCTTCCTTCTAGAGTATCGCTCGGTAAAGCGTGTGGATTGTTGACCTTTATAAAGGTTTCGCATTCCTTCCAACTAGCCACCGGTAAAGCATGGCGCTTTGAGATAAGTTTCATCTTTTTCATCCGATTAGTGTCTTAGTACGTATAATTGGTGTTATATGAATTATAGTAAATTGGCATGTGGTAGTATAATTATCATATGTGGATTAAAGGTTAGAATAAGTGTAAGATTGGTTGGTTTAAAAAAATTTCTAAGGTAAAAGAGATTTGAAGAACTTCTTTTGAATCAAAAGTGATAAGTTAAAAAGATAATAAAGAAGTTTTCCTTAAAAGGCCGTATAGGGATTTCAAAATAAGCCCATTATATATATATCATTGACATGCAATCTTAAAAGAAAACAATTCATTATCTCATTCATCAGAGTATTATTAAATAAAACATTACATGTAACATCAAATTAAATGCCCTACGGGCTTACATCTTTCCAAGCCAACACTTTGACACAAAAATATGAGTTCTAACTCAAATACAAGTAAAGCCCTAGGCTTGAATGTTTACATGTACTATCAAATAAAAAAAACAACTAACTAAAGATAGTCTTCAAAATCCAAAAGCCAAATCCTCCCAAACTAAGTCCTTGGAGGTAGGTTATCACCTAAACCTGAACCTGAAAATGATGTTCTCATATAGGGTGAGCCACAGCCCAGTAGAAAAATACTAAACCAAATGTAAGCATTGAATAAAGTCATAGCATTCAATAGATGGTTAACCACGATAATCAATGATAACTTTATACAGTCTCATGACACTAATGTCTATGACATGTTTCACTTCCCATTATTATCAATATGGCTCAGAACTTGGCCAAACTTACAACAGTGAACTATATATCATAATCACATTACTTCCAATATCAATAACACAAATGAGACTCAGGCTCATATCAAAATACTTCATACTTCCCGTTTGATACACATTTTAGTACTGTATCAATAACATATAAAAACACTTCAATATAATAAGCACACATAATAGTGATGCTAATGGAGTCCATCCCCTATCTCCTCCCAAACAAAAATCTGGTTTAGAGGTCCATCCCCTATCTTCCCCTAAACCGTGGAGTACATCCCCTATCTCCTCCCACACAATACAATGTATGTAAACACATAACATATACAAAACACAATCAATACACGTAATTTCTGTATTAATTCAACAGTCAACAACAATGACTCAATCAATGTGATTAGTTTCAGTTATCCCTAATCCACATGCAATGTCTACAACAATCACGACTATCCTCCACCGATAGCCCAAAACAGTTATTTCTAGACTGGAAATAAATGTAACAACAATTCAATAGGCGAGTGATTTAAATTATCTAACTACACCTTTTAATTTATAAATTCCTCAGTTTCATGAATTTAACTAAATTCCCCAATTTTCCTTAAATTAATTATATAAATTAATTTATTATAACAATTAGGGTTTTTCCCAAAATTACCTGAATACCCCCAACATATCAAAATACCAAAACTTAGAACAAAACTTATAAGATGGAGTAGGAAATCCCTTCCTCGAAGAAAATAACACAAATGGAGAAGACAGAAATGACGACCCAAACTCCAAAGTGCTCCAAATCCACAAACTCTCAGATTAAAACGACGCTCTCGACTCACTCTATCTTTTTAACAAAGGATCTAGGGTAGAAAAACACCCTAAGTAGATCAAACCTAAGAGAAAAGGTGAGTAGGGAAAGAGAGAACTCGAAACTAGGGTTTTAGGATCAAAAGATGTGAGAAAAAACATTTTAAAAACCGCTGCTGCGTATTTAAACTGGACAGGCTCGCTCGAGCGAAGACTTTGTCGCTCGAGCGACCAGACACAAGAAGTACTCGCTCGAGCGAAGGAAAGCTCGCTCGAGCCAACAATACGATGCTTTAGGTCTGCAATCGAGGCACGCCGAAGCGACGCTCGGCGGCGAATCGAAACTCGCTCGAGCGAAGAAAAGCTCGCTCGAGCCAAGAAACCCTGCTTTCAGGTCTATACTAGATGCAATCGCTCGCTCGAGCGACCAACTCCTCGCTCGAGCGAAGGCACAAAATTCTGGACAGCAACACTTGGTTTCCAACTCTAACCAACCTGTAACAAACCTGCCCAACACATCCTATAATTCAAGAATAGGGAATGAAAAGACGACAACAACAAATATATAAAAACGTAATCTACGAAACATAAGTCCGGATACAACAATCAAATGGAAAAGACCGGGGTCGCTATAACCTCCCCCTCTTAAAAGAATTTTGTCCCTGAAATTAAGCATAAGTTTTCGAAAATAGGTTTTTCTCAAATTCCAACAATATGACAATTCACTAATAAACAACTTGACCCAATACCGGTCATTTCATCTCTTATCAAGAGGCATCTCACAATATATATATAAAACAACATATATTTCAACCTGCATCAATATTGTGCATCTTTCTTTTCAATTTCAACAATATATTCAACATATAACTGTTACACTATACTTCCATAATGAAGCAAGTTCCAAAATACTATCATTAAACCAAAACATTCTCAATGTTATCCAACTTAAGACATATATAAAGCTCTTAAGTTCAACAATATTACAAAATCTAAATACAAGATTACAAATCAATAAACATGTCCGGATATTTCTCGCGGACTTCTAACTCACGTTCCCAAGTGGCTTCCTCCACTCCGTGATGCTTCCACAGAACTTTCACCAAAGGGATGGTTTTGCCTCGCAAAACTTGATCCCGCCTATCCAAGACCCGAACCGGTCTCTCCTCATACAAGACATCCTCGTCAACCACCAAATCGGTCCAATCCAACACATGTGATGGATCTGGCTCATACTTCCAAAGCATACTCACATGAAACACGTCATGTACTCCGGACAACTGCGGTGGCAAGGCTAAACGATAGGCAGCCTCGCCAATCCTCTCAAGGATCTCAAAAGGCCCAATAAACCGAGGGGACAACTTCCCACTCTTCCCAAACCTCATCAAACCTCGCCTAGGTGATATCTTCAAAAAGACGTGACCACCCACCACAAACACCAAAGGTCTCCTCCTACGGTCGGCATAAGATTTCTGACGACTCTGGGCTGTAACAAGCCTCCTACGAATAAGTTCAACTTTCTCCGTTGTTTCTCTCACCAACTCTGGACCCAACAAAGGTGCATCACCCACCTCAGCCCAACAAACAGGAGATCTACACGGTCGGCCATACAAGGCCTCAAACGGTGCCATACCGATACTAGACTGGAAACTGTTGTTATAGGCAAACTCCACCAATGGCAAGTGCCTCTCCCACGACCCACTAAAGTCTAGAACACAACCCCGAAGCATATCCTCAAGGATCTGAATAGTACGCTCGGACTGCCCGTCAGTCTGAGGATGATAAGCCGTGCTAAAGGTCAACTTAGTGCCTAAGGCACTCTGCAAACTCTACCACAACCTAACAGTAAAACGAGGATCTCTATCTGAGACGATCGTCACTGGAACTCCGTGCAACCTCACTATCTCCCGAATATACAAGTCGGCAAGATGATCTACCGAATCTCTCACGCGCATAGGAATGAAGTGCGCCGACTTAGTCAACCGGTCTACAACCACCCAAATAGTATCACTACCCCGCTGAGTCCTCGGAAGACCTACAACGAAGTCCATAGTGACATGCTCCCACTTCCACTCGGCAATAGGCAAGGGTTGTAACAAACCCGCTAGCCTCTGATGTTCGGCCTTCACTTGCTGACAAGTAAGGCACTTAGACACGAAAGCTGCCACATCTCTCTTCATACCCCGCCACCAAAACTGGCGACTCAGATCCCGATACATCTTAGTGCCTCCCGAATGCACCGCAAGGCGTGAATGATGAAACTCTCAGAGTACCTCCTCTCGGCAAGACTCCGGCACAAACAGACGGTCTCAGTATCTCACACTCAGGTCGGGATACACCGTCAAACCCTTCTCAACCTTCCCACTGGAGATCTTCTCTCGGAGGGATTCTACCTCAAGGTCACCCCTCTGAGCCTCTAACACTCGAGTCACAAGTGTAGGCTGCGCAACAACAGAAAACAAGGCCGCAACCTCAACGGATTCGCCCAGAAGCAAATCAAACTCCCCAAGTGCCCCCAACATCTCCCACTCCCGGATGGCTATACTAGCTATGACACCAACAAGTTTCCTGCTAAGGGCGTCGGCCACCACATTGGCCTTTCCCGGATGATAATGCAACTCGAAGTCATAATCCTCAATGAACTCCATCCACCTCCTCTGCCTCAAGTTCAAGTCTTTCTATGTGAACAGATATTTCAGACTCTTATGATCCGAGAATACCTCGAACCTCTCACCGTAAAAATAATGCCTCCAAATCTTCAAGGCAAATATCACAGCTGCTAACTCTAAATCATGCGTAGGGTAATTCTTCTCGTGAATTTTCAACTGACGTGAGCCATAGGCAACCACTTTTCCCCTCTTGCATCAACACACAACCCAGACCCTCTCGTGAGGCGTCACAATAGACTGCATAACCCAACCCTCTCTCCGGAATAATCAAGACTGGAGCGGTGGTCAGTCTAACTTTCAACTCCTGGAACGACTTTTCACAAGTCTCACTCCATACAAACTTGACTCCCTTCCGAGTCAATCTAGTCAAAGGCGAAGCTAACCTGGAGAAATCCTTTACAAACCGGCGATAATACTCAGCTAACCCCAGAAAACTGCGGATCTCAAACACACTCTTAGGTTGTGCCCAATCTTGCACTGCCTCAATCTTGGATGTATCAACGGACACCCCTTCCCCAGAAACTACATGGCCTAAGAACTTAACCTCTTCTAGCCAGAACTCACACTTCCCAAACTTAGCATAAAGCTTATGGGCTCTAAGTAACTCAAGCACCACTCTCAAGTGTTCCTTGTGCTCCTCCTCCGAAGGTGAATAGATAAGGATGTTGTCCACGAAGACGACTACAAAACGATCTAAAAATTCTCGGAATATCCGATTCATCAAGTCCATAAACACTGTCGGTGCTTTGGTGAGCCCAAATGGCATCACCAGAAACTCATAGTGGCCATACCGTGTACGGAATGCCGTCTTCGGAATATCTTCCTCCCTGACTCTCAACTGGTGATAGCCCGATCTCAAATCTATCTTAGAGAAACAACGAGAACCCTTCAACTGATTAAACAGATCATCTATACGAGGCATAGGGTACTTATTCTTAACCGTAGCCCGATTCAATTTCCTGTAATCTATACAAAGTCTCAAAGCACCACCTTTCTTTTTAACAAAGAGGGCCGGTGCTCCCCACGGCGAAACACTAGGACGGATGTAGCCCTTATCTAGCAACTCCTGGAGCTGAATCTTCAACTCAACTAACTCGGCTGGGGCAAAACGATAAGGTGCCATAGAGATTGGCGCCATGTCGGGCACTAAGTCAATAGAGAACTCAATCTCTCGATGCGGTGGCAAACCAACAAGATCCTCGGGAAAGACGTCCGAGTACTCACAAACCACCCTTGGCAACACAATCTAGGTCTCATCACACTCACTACTCAAAAGGCTAGCAAGTAGACTACTAAGCTCACTCCGCCCTCGCGAATCATACCCCGGTGGCAAAACACTACCAACCCGGTCCCCAGAAAATGAAAACACTTCCTGCCCACGGTACAACAAGTGACCCTCTGGCGGTAGCAGTCAATAACTGCCCGGTATGACAATAACCAGTCCATACCCAAAATAACATCGAAGCCCTTCATGGGCATAACTACAAAAGGAAACGGAAGTCTATGATAGTCGACCTCTATATCACAACCCCTAACACCTTGTTTCAAGATCAACTCGCCCCCAAGAGGTGACACTACACAAATAGGAGATGCTAACTGAGCTAACTCCAACTCCAAAACAGATGCAAATGCAGCAGACACAAAGGAATGAGATGCACCCGTATCAATCAAAACATTAGCAACTGAGTTGCAAAACAAGAAGGTACCTCTCACAACAGCTGGAGCCGGAACAAGATCCTGCGCGGTAACAGCATATACGCGCCCAGACGACCTCTGATCAACTTGCTCACCCCTGGGAGCATAAGACTGCTGCACAGACTGGGACGATGAAGCCCCCTAATTGGCCCTCGAGGCCTGACCCGACTGAGCTGGCTGCTGACCCTGAGTCTGCCTCCGACCAGATGCACCAGGTGTGCCACCTAATTGCGGGCAATACCTCTTCATGTGCCCTACCTGACCGCACTGAAAACAAGAGAGCGGCTGGCCTCTGCCCTGACTCTGGCTTTGAGATCGAGCCGAAGATGATGCTGCTCTCTATACTCCTCCCCTCTGAGGACAAACTGGAGACTTGTGGCCCAGCTGGCCACACTTGAAACAGGTAATGTCTCCCTGGCTGCCTTTCCCTGAACTAGTACTCGGCACAGGAAAAGTCGATCTAGAAAAACTACCCTAAGGCTACTGAGGGTTAAAACCCTTCTGTCTCTTACCATCACTCTGGCCATCCTGACTCCTCTTGGAGCCTTTCTGCCCATCCTCCTCCTCCTGCATCATGATCTCAGTATGGGCTGCAGCATCAACCAGACACCCATAATCCCGAATCATAGACCCTACCACTCTCAGCTTGAGGCCACGCCTCAACTTCTCCTCGAACTCAATACAACGGCGTTCCTCAGACGCCACCAACTCAGGTGCAAACCTAGACAAGATGGTAAATGCAGCCTCAAACTCGGCCACCGTAGAACTTGACTGCTTAAGCTGGCAGAACTGGTCTCTCAGCTTCTCCCTGACTGCGGAAGATAAGAACCTCTCCTGAAAAGCATTCACAAACGCCTCCCACGTACCTCCAATACGAGCCTTAGTGAACTTCCACCACTGACCCGCATCCCCTTTCAGCTGGAAAGATGCCAAGGTCACTTTCAACCCCTCGTCTTCGATGTCAAGCATCTCAAACGTTTTCGTTGTCTGTTCGAGCCATTCGTCTGCCTTAAGTGGCTCTTTAGGATCACCCACAAATTCGTCCGAGTTGGACCGAAAGAACTCCCTCTTTAGAAAAGAAGGTCCTGTATCCGCAACAACAACCTGGGCAGCCCTAAGAATGCCAACTGACTCTCTGAATGCCCCAGCTATCTCTCGGGCTAGAGCGCCCATAGCCTGCTGGCCTACTGGCTCGGCCACATTGGCCTGGCCAACTCCCTCCTGTACTGCTGGAATCTCCTCTGGCACAGGCACCTCCTGCCTACCCGGCCTACCACACCTACCGCGTCCTCGTCCTCGTCCTGACATTCTAATAAAGGAAACAAAGACGTTAGCACATTAATAAATGTGCCGAAGCTAAACACTCACGTCCTAATGCATTGGACAACAATAATTCATTCCACATAAGCACATAATCACATAAGCACCTACGAATTTCATTCCTGGATGATAATAGTCCCGAAGCGTTACTATAGTTCTGGTTGGAAGCAGCATTGATCAAGTGCCTTTCCAACAAGACTACTAGAAACTCAAGGCTCCAATTAACATCCTAGAAACTACATTCCATACCCACATAATCACATAAGCATGTTCTCATATAAGCATATAACAGTACACTCAGTCTCTATCAAACGAGACGAACCCATTCTGATACTAATCACTTCCCACGTACCCAAAGTATTCAAACCCGGTACGCTCTGATACCAAGTTGTAACGCCCTCAAAATAAGCCCATTATATATATATATATATATATATCATTGACATGCAATCTTAAAAGAAAACAATTCATTATCTCATTCATCAGAGTATTATTAAATAAAACATTACATGTAACATCAAATTAAATGCCCTACGGGCTTACATCTTTCCAAGCCAACACTTTGACACAAAAATATGAGTTCTAACTCAAATACAAGTAAAGCCCTAGGCTTGAATGTTTACATGTACTATCAAATAAAAAAAACAACTAACTAAAGATAGTCTTCAAAATCCAAAAGCCAAATCCTCCCAAACTAAGTCCTTGGAGGTAGGTTATCACCTGAACCTGAACCTGAAAATGATGTTCCCATATGGGGTGAGCCACAGCCCAGTAGAAAAATACTAAACCAAATGTAAGCATTGAATAAAGTCATAGCATTCAATAGATGGTTAACCACGATAATCAATGATAACTTTATACAGTCTCATGACACTAATGTCTATGACATGTTTCACTTCCCATTATTATCAATATGGCTCAGAACCTAGCCAAACTTACAACAGTGAACTATATATCATAATCACATTACTTCCAATATCAACAACACAAATGAGACTCAGGCTCATATCAAAATACTTCATACTTCCCGTTTGATACACATTTTAGTGCTGTATCAATAACATGTAAAAACACTTCAATATAATAAGCACACATAATAGTGATGCTAATGGAGTCCATCCCCTATCTCCTCCCAAACAAAAATTCGGTTTAGAGATCCATCCCCTATCTTTCCCTAAACCGTGGTGTACATCCCCTATCTCCTCCCACACAATACAATGTATGTAAACACATAACATATACAAAACACAATCAATACACGTAATTTCTGTATTAATTCAACAGTCAACAACAATGACTCAATCAATGTGATTAGTTTCAGTTATCCCTTATCTACATACAATGTCTACAACAATCACGACTATCCTCCACTGATAGCCCAAAACAGTTATTTCTAGACTGGAAATAAATGTAACAACAATTCAATAGGCGAGTGATTTAAATTATCTAACTACACCTTTTAATTTATAAATTCCTCAGTTTCATGAATTTAACTAAATTCCCCAATTTTTCTTAAATTAATTATATAAATTAACTTATTATAACAATTAGGGTTTTTCCCAAAATTACCTGAATACCCCCAACATATCAAAATACCAAAACTTAGAACAAAACTTATAAGATGGAGTAGGAAATCCCTACCTCGAAGAAAATAACACAAATGGAGAAAACGGAAATGACGACCCAAACTCCAAAGTGCTCCAAATCCACAAACTCTCAGATTAAAACGACGCTCTCAACTCACTCTATCTTTTTAACAAAGGATCTAGGGTAGAAAAACACCCTAAGTAGATCAAACCTAAGAGAAAATGTGAGTAGGGAAAGAGAGAACTCGGAACTAGGGTTTTAGGATCAAAAGATGTGAGAAAAAACGTTTTAAAAACCGCTGCTGCGTATTTAAACTGGACAGGCTCGCTCGAGCGAAGACTTTGTCGCTCGAGCGACCAGACACAAGAAGTACTCGCTCGAGCGAACGAAAGCTCGCTCAAGCCAACAATACGATGCTTCAGGTCTGCAACCCAGAAGCACGCTCGAGCGACAGAATGCTCGCTCGAGCGAAGGACTCGAAACTCGCTCGAGCGAAGAAAAGCTCGCTCGAACCAAGAAACCCTACTTTCAGGTCTATACTAGATGCAATCGCTCGCTCGAGCGACCAACTCCTCGCTCGAGCGAAGGCACAAAATTCTGGACAGCAACACTTGGTTTCCAACTCCAACCAACCTGTAACAAACCTGCCCAACACATCCTATAATTCAAGAATAGGGAATGAAAAGACGACAACAACAAATATATAAAAACGGAATCTACGGAACATAAGTCCGGATACAACAATCAAATGGAAAAGACCGGGGTCACTATAGAGAGAGAGAGGACTTTCATTTATTTATTTATTTTATTTTGCTTCTGGAACTATATCTTGAAAATGGACTTCTATAATGGGATTCGGTAATGCATTCAAGTAATAAAAATAAAGGGCGTGACACTAAATGCACGTGCAGCTCCCTCCACGCATGTGTGGTTATGTTTGAAGGTGTGATCCTAAGCATGTCTAGATGTTCTCTACCTCCCGGTTTCGCCTCCACACCCCGAAACAAGAAATTTTCAAACCTAGAAATAGTTTAGAACAAACACACACGAAAACTACGAAGTGTGATGAACCCACACGGTCGACGAGGCCCCGAATTGAAATCAAAACCCAAATTAAGAAATTAAACTAAATTAAAAGAAGAATAAAGTGGGTGATATACCCAAGACAATTTTAATACACTCTCCATCTCAAAATATTAGTCCCTTATTTCATTTTTCATTGTCTCAAAATATTAGTCCTTTTTCAAAAATCAAGTACAAAAATAATATAAATTTCCTATTTTGCCCTTCTTTTAAATTCATTAACAACAACAAAAGTACAATTATGACATTGATATTCCCTATAAAATGTACTATCAAAAGATAATTTTGGAAAATCAATTTTTTTAAAAGTGCAATAATTATACTATCAAAAAAAATTGGATTCTCCAAAAAGGACCATTATTTTGGGACGGAGAGAGTAACAATTTCGATGATTAAGGGGAAAGGTTCATTGTCGTTTTTTTATCTCAATTGTCAATTATACAACATAAAATAACAAATAAAAATATTTTTGACTTAAATAGTTAAAAAGTAACTTTTGCTAAAATCAAATAGAAATAAATATTATTTTTCTATTAAAAGATTAAAAGTGATGGTTAGTGAATTTTTTTTTTTTTTTAATGGTGGTTACACGTGACAATTTATTATTCATCTAGACTTTTTTAGCACTTGCCGAATATCGTGGATCTTGTTAATTTTTTTTAATATCAATTACGAAATAACAAAATTTAAAAAAACGAAACTATTTTTTGCCCTTGCTAGAGTTGCAAATTTGGGCTAGTTTAACCCAAACAACTTGAGTCAAACTTAGAATTTTTTTAAAGATTGGGCAACATAGTTTTTAATTTAGTGAGAATCTACATAAAAATTCAAAAACTCGAATTAAATTTGAATGGACTTAGATAGAAACATCGAATAACCTAAGCAACCAAAAATAATTATATAAATATATGAAAATATATGCTAACTTATTTTTTTAAATAATAAATCAAATTAATTCAAAATTTAATATTAATGAACCAAAGCAAAAGCAATATGCTTAAGCTTTTCCAATATATATATATATATATTTTATTTTTTTTTTGAAAAACACACCTTTTAGAAAGGGATCATCGAATAAGTTGATATTAAAAAAATTACATTTTATAATGGCATAAAATAATTTAAATATGATTGTCTAGAAATTAATTTTAATTTATAAATTACAATAAAATATTTAAATAGAATAAAAATAAAATTATTATAAAATAAAAGTATATGAATAAAAAGAAAAAGGTATGAAGAATATTTATAATGGTATTCTCATTTGATCTGACATAATTCTAGATGAATAATATATTATTACCTATAAACTTCATTTTTTTTAATTAAAAAAAGGACTTTCACAAACTATCACTCTTAATAGAAAAATAACATTTATTTCTATTTTTGTTTTCGCAAAAGTCACTTTTTTTTTCATAATTTATATACAAAAATTTGACTATTTATATTATTTTATATAAAAATATGTTATTAATTTTTTCACACCCCATGCATAGCACAAATTTACCACTAATTCCAATAAATCAAACAATACATATAAGTTTCCATTACTTTTAATTTTCATCGTATTGTCTTACCATAATCAAAGGCACTCGTTGACGAATTAATCACCTTGAGTTTTTATGTGCAACTAGATTTCTAAGTAAATTACAATAACTTCTTTTAAAATTTGAAAAGAAAAATAGGTAGAAACTTATAAATTTAGCATAACTATTATAACATTTTAAATTCATATAATACTCATTTTTATCAATAATTCATTAATATAATATAATATATATATATATTATCTTATTTAACAAAAATTTTATAATTCATATAATACTCATTTTTATCAATAATTCATTAATATAATATAATATATATATATTATCTTATTTAACAAAAATCGAATAATTATTCAGTAATGTTGGACATGTGATGTGATGCTTTCAAATTAGTAAAAGTACTGAACCACTTAATTCACTTTAATAATTTGGGTGAGAAATAATGGTCTTCTCATTCTCTTGAAAGTATCAAATAATTTTTCAAGAAAAATTTAGAAGAATGCAGTTGAATTTTGTGGAAATTGGATTTTATTGTCTAAAATATATTCAAAGATATATATTCTCTTATATTCTTCTATAATTTAATTTTGGCGGTGTTTAGGAAGATAAATTTTTGGTTTTTTTTTGGTTTTTTTTTCTTAAAAGACAAATTAGTTACAAAATCAAAAAAAAATAAATCTAAACAAAATATCACATCAAATCCCATAATCATTTCACTTTTTCTCTCACAAACATCACATCCAATCAAAAAAAACCAATTATCTTCCCAAATACAAAAAAAAAAAATTCTCCAATAATATCCTACAACTAAAAAAACATACAAAAAAACTCACTTCTTAAACACCCACTTTGAGTAGAGAATTTTTTTTTTTTGGTCAATGCTAGCAACTTGATAATTATGTGTGTACGAGCAAGAAATGTTGTCCCCGTATAATTCTGTTGATCAAGTATACGCTCCTCCAAACGTTGTCGCTTTACTCCTTGAAAACACAAACATGAGCTAGCCGGCGAGTGTGTGCCGGATACCTCTCCGATGCCTAAATCAGCAAAATAGACAAATAGACAAAAGCTCTGTGTATTCGAGAATCAAAATTGTGTTACCTCTCCCATAGGTTATGTTGTGAGCTTTTATAGGTTCAGCGTGACACAATCCTAGTAAGAATCTTACTCCTCCATGCAGAGTCCTCCTAGGAATCACTTTCCAGAAAGATAATGCTTATCCTTCAACACCCCCCTCACTGCTTAAACCAAGTGAGTTGGTCCTAGCTCGGTGGTATGCCCAAACGATCAAGCTAGCATTGCCATGGTATGATGACAATGTAACCGAGCTAACAATACTCATGTTAATTTTACCTCGGTGCTTTATGTGTAACATATACCTCGGCTACGCATGTAGACCGTGCTAACCATAGCGTACTTGGACCAAGCTACTTAACAGTAAGGTCCTGAGAAGAAGCCAAAAATACCTCGGCTCAAGATGGTTTAACCAAGCTAACTGTCACCGCGCCGACCATGATGACCGAGCTAACAATTAAGCTCTTTCGGACCGGGCTATCTGCAAGGCTCTTCTGGACCGGACTAATTATAAGGCCCTTTTACTCAGCCCTTCTTACTGTGGCCCACAAAATGGCCCAGTACCCAACTCTGCCCAATTTACATATAAATTATCCTCTCAATTGCCCCTTAATTCCATCTGTGCAGCATGATAGGGATTACTTGTTATCAACCGAGCTAAAAAACTTTATCCTCCCAACAGAGCTAAATTCCCACCGTGCTACCAATTTATCCCGTCAAAACGTCTCTTCAGTCTATAATCTGAATCGATTTCCATTCCAAGAACACGTGGCAGATTCTGATTAGTCCAATGCAGCTGTCACACCGCCTTCGTACTCCGCGTTTTTTGACAGTCCCGCCTTTTTGTCCTTCCCTCTAAACAAAACAGCCCCTTCGTTTTGATTCCCTCATTTCACTATTCACCTTCTCTCTCTCTTGCTTAAGCCTCCATTTCTGCAACCACTGTTTCTTGCAAAACTCGTGTTTTTTGCTGCTACTACCTCCATTTTCAGTGCCTCTGTCTTGAACTGGTAAGTGTTTTCGAATCTTCTTCCTTTCTGTTGATTTCATACCTCTTTTACAACATAAGGCATGTTTTATTTGTATGTTCTTCAAAGCACATTCCACTTTTGCTTCCATATTTCTGGGAAGAACATGTAATAGAACCACTTGATTTTATGAATGAACTGAAAAATATTGTATTTGATCCAAAATCACACATCAACCGAACTAGGATACTGTTTGTATTAGATACAAGCCTAGCCACACCCAACAACCGCACTAAAACATCACGCCATACTTGCGGTTTCCACAGGTTAGGGAACTTTTGTTTCTTTTAACCAGGCTATTGAACCGTACTAGGATTGCGCAATACTATGCTAGAAAGCCTCAACCACCGACCGAGCTAAAACTTGGGGCTAAACCAGCTCCCTTAGTTCAAACCGAACTGAGAATGCTCCCCCAAAGGTTCAACCGGGCTAAAGCCCCTTGCTTAGACCGAGCTAAAAACTGATAGCATCTTGTGTAGCCGAGCTAGGACTTTATTTATCTTGCCCTTGTTTTCTGTAGCACGGTCCAATGATCAGTACTTAACACCCTTCTTTTTTACTTTGCAGACTTAGGTTGGCCAGGCACTCCTCTGATTGCTCCATCGAGCTACTAGGTGCCATTTCTTGACCGAGCTAATCCTTCAGCTAATTTATTGATAATTTAATAATCAATGGGAAAATATAGGTTTTTAGTAGACTCACCAGGGACCATAGCCGAATTCCGTAGGGACTACCAAATTCCGGATGATATCCACCTTTCACTAGCCGAACTAGACACGGTCCCCTGGGGAAAGCAAGGCTTTGTCCCTTTTAACGTTATTTCCATCGTAGAGTGCGGTCTGCGATTCTCTGTACAACCCCTTCTTTGTGAATTCCTTAGACAAACCAACATTTGCCCTACCCAACTTTCCACTAATTCTTACCGCATAATAAACGGCATAACCGAGCTAAACCGCCGGACTGGCCTTAATCTTGGTCTAGCCGAGCTCTTCCATCAATACTCCATAGGGTCGGTTGAAGATGGCTGGGTTTATTATCTTAGAATAAGGCACCGTCGTGAAAAGATAATAAAAAATACCCTGGATAAAGATGTGAATGATGACGATTTCTTCTGGGTATCTGGAAATTTTGAGGACCAACAAGCCTAGATCCCTGGCGACAGAATAAACTGGAACAAGGGTGTAGCCGATAGGATTACCTCAGTTCGATTCCATGCTTTTCTTTACTTCGGTTTTCTTATCTCGCACCGTTCTAACTGTTGTCTTCCTTAATGCAGATTTGGATTTTCTCAAGTCCCAATATAGTTACCCCAACTTGGATGTACTACGTGCCGCGCTGCGATACCCAAACAGAAGTTGGACCGAACTGCTGAATTTTGAGCCGACCTATCATTACAGCGGCAGACGAAAGGCCAAGGTAACTAATTTTTTGTTGGAAGCCTCTCCTGAACCGAACCCATCCTTGCCTCAAATCAATCTAATCCCTCTAACCGCTGAGCAAGAGATAGCCAAGAAGAGAGCCATAAGAGCCCTCCTTACCGAGACAAACCAGCCTGAGGTACCACCATCCAATCAAGCACAGGAGACCGTGGTAGCCTTACCATCCCACCAGCCTTCATCATCTCGGGCAAGCAAGCGTGCTCGGACTTTCATAACCGAGCCACGCCTTGTCGATGAAGATGAAACCGTGGTACCTCAAACCACTCCACCAAGCCCCCCACTCGAGTGCTCAGACCGAGCTAGCTCCTCCAAGTGGGTACCAAAGATCACATTTCAGAACCGCGCTATCACAGATTCTGACTCAGTGGTCACAGAAAAATACCACTTGATGGCATTCAACCTTGCTAAGAGTGTTTGCCTTCCAGCCGACATGAGGCACCACGACCACCTAACCGAGCTAAAGGCCCTTCGCTCGTCCACCAAATCAATGGTGCTGGTAAGTTGCTCATTTGCTTATTTTTTCAAAAATATTTTTATTACTTTCGGCTCAGTTTTATTGAAAAGTGTCTTACCGTCCTTTTGCAGGCCATACAGAAAAACCACATCGTTCACAAACGAGTGTTGGAACTTCGAAAAACCACCCGGTAGGCCATGGCCGAGGCAAATGAAAAGGCGGCCGAGCTAAAAGAGTCCTAACAAAAGATGGCCGAGCTAGAGACCGAGGTAGCTCGGCTCACTGGCTAGTTACCTCGGCTAATGCAGATAAACAAAAGGCCCTTGCCGTGATGAAAGATAAATACTTGCATGAGCTAGCCAAACTCGATGACAAAAAGAGCGCGGAGATCGCCGAGCTGAAGAAGAAGACAGAAGACGTAGAGGACCGGGGTTACAAGGAAGGGGAGGTCACTTACATGAAGCAATGCGAGGTAGCCAAAGACCTTTTCTTTAAATGTGGATGGAGGGTGGCTGTGGCTCAGCTCGGTCACGGCCCCGAGACCGAGGTCTTCAACCCTCCTTCATATTTTATACCGAGCTCAATGATAGAGTACGCTGCTGCCGTTCAGCAACAATTTCTCCAAGAGGAGGAGGATGAAGATGCTGCTCCAGAAGAAACTGAGGCTAACAATGCCCCGGCCGTCAATGATCCCATTGTTCAGCCAGCTTAGGTGGAGCCACCGGTAGAAAACTTAACGACCGAACTACCAGCTGAAACCGGGCTCCAAGTTGAACTGGATGCAGATCTTGATGACCTCTTTGCATAATCTTGTATTTTCTTCTTTTTGCTTTTGGAAAGAAATTGTAACCGGGCTGAGGCCCCACCTTTTGTACTTGATTTGAGTTTCCAATGAAATCTTCTTTTGTTCCAACTTTTGTTTCGGCTAAATTTATGCTTGCCTTGTCTTTCCAATTGTAATCTGAATGAAGTGTAACACTTTCTGACCGAGATAACTATCTCAGTTTTAACCTTGAAATCTCTGGCCATACCTGCCAACCTCTTCAGTCTAGGTCTTTACCTCAGCTGAAGATCGCAATAAGTTGTATTCCAGCCAACCACTCTTCAGCCTTGATCCTTATCTCGGCTGAGGAGCACTAGGTGTTGGTTTTTCCAGCCAACTTCTTCAGCCTAGATCCTTATCTCGGCTGAAGAACAATAAATGTTGATTTTTTCCAGCCAACTTCTTCAGCCTAGATCCTTATCTCGGCTGAAGAACAATAAGTGTTGGTTTTTCTAGCCAACCACTCTTCAGCCTAGGTTCTTACTTCGACTGAAGAGTACTAAGTGTTGGTTTTTCCAACCAACCACTCTTCAGCCTAGATCCTTACTTCGGCTGAAGAGTACTAAGTGTTGGTTTTTTCCAGCCAACCTCTAAGTTGGTTATTTCTGCCAACCTAGAGTAAAGTGTTTGGTTATTTCTGTCAAACGTCCTATAGCCTATCCTTATCCTGGGCTTAGGAGAGGTGTTGGTTTTTCCAGCCAACCTCTAAGTTGGTTATTTCTGCCAACCTAGAATAGAGTGTTTGGTTATTTTAACCAAACGTCCTGCAGCCTGGATCCTTATCCTGGGCTTAGGAGGGGTGTTGGTTTTTCCAGCCAACCTCTAAGTTGGTTATTTCTACCAACCTAGAGCAGAGTGTTTGATTATTCCGACCAACCGTCCTGCAGCCTGGATCCTTATCCTAGGCTTAGGAGGGGTGTTGGTTTTTCCAGCCAACTTCGTCAGTACTGATCCTAATCTTAGCTGAAGAGAGTGCAAAGTTGGTTATTCCGGCCAACTATGCTTTCAGTGCGCCTAACTCACTAAAACAATCTTTTACAGAAAGAAACAACTATACTGAAAAGAAACTACTTGTTTTATTGAGAAAGAAAGAAAAAATTACAAATACTTGAAAAAAAAAGCCAAAAATAAAATAGTTTGAGATTGACAGTATTCCATGGCCTGGGAATGGTTTTGCTGTCTTTTTCTTCCAAGTGGTATGCCCCTTTTCCTGCTAATCCAGCCACCTTGTAAGGTCCTTCCCAATTAGGCCCTAACTTGCCATCTCCGGGTACTAAGGTGTTTCCCATCACTTTGCGCAGTACCCAATCTCTGATTTTGAATTGTCTTGGATGTACTGTTTTGTTATACTTTCTGGACAACTCCTGCTGGTACAAGGCAATATGAACCAGTGCTCTTTCTCTTCTTTCTTCCGCAAGATCGAGCTCCAATACTATGGCTTCTCCATTTAAGTCTGGATCAAAATTTTCACTTCTAATTGTGGGGAGGCCAACTTCTAGTGGGATTACTGCTTCCATGCCATAGGCCAAGGAAAAGGGTGTTTCACCAGTAGACTGCCGATGTGTGGTATGGTAAGCCCATAAAACGTGGGGAAGTTCCTCAGCCCACTTGCCCTTTGTTTTCTCTAATCTTTTCTTCAATCCATCCAAGACCACTTTGTTTGATGCTTCTGCTTAGCCATTTGCTTGGGGGTATGCCGGTGTAGAGTTGTAGAATTCTATCTTGTATTTTGCACAAAAGCCTCTAAAGATTCTGCCATCGAACTGAGTGTCGTTGTCTGATATTAGAGCTTTTGGTATGTCGAACCGAGTGATGAGATTCTGCCAGACAAACTTTTTCACATCCTTCTCCTTGATCGATGCCAATGCTTCTGCTTCCACCCACTTTGTGAAGTAGTCTGTTGTTGCAAGGAAGAACTTTCTGTTGCCAGGTGCCGTTAGAAGTGGTCCTACTATGTCCAAGCCCTACATTGCAAAGGGCTATGGACTTGTCAATGGTAGGACTTCTCTGGCTGACTGATTTATTTGGTGTACGAACTTCTGACATTTCTCGCACTTCTTGACATACTTCTCTGAATCTGCTTGCATGTATGGCCACCAATATCCTTGCGAAATTGCTCTGTAGGCCAATGATCTTCCTCCTTGATGGCTTCCGCATATGCCTTCGTGTATTTCGAACAAGAATGCTTCCACTTTGCTGGGGTGGACACACTTTAGGTAAGGTCCTGTGAAGGATTTCTTGTACAATGCCTTTGATGGGAAGAGCCAAAAGCGCTGTGACTTTGCTCTTATTTTGTTGGCCTCTTTCTTTTCTTCCGGTAAAATGCCGTCTTTTAGGAACAGTATGATGGGATCCATCCACGAAGGGCCTAGTTCGGCACAACATACCTCTTCTACTTCGGGTTCTTCAATGCTTGGTCTTGGTAGGTAGTCAATCAGTAATGGATGAGGGATGGAGGTATCTGCCATTGAAGCAAAGCCTGCTAGTTCGTCCGCTCTACTGTTTTCTTCCCTGCCGATCTGCTCTATCCGCACTACTTCAAATTTCTTGATCTCTTTTCTGACTAACTCTTGGTACTTAGCCATCTTGTCATCCTTTGCCTCATAGTCACCTGAAATTTGGTTTACCACCAGCTGTGAGTCACTGTAGACCATTAGCTCGATGGCCTTCATGTAGGATGCTGATTTTAAGCCTGCTAGAAGTGCTTCATATTCCGCTTCGTTGTTTGATGCTGGAAAGCCAAGGTTGACTGCTTGCTCCACCACTAAGCCGTCTGGTGAGATGAGGACTATGCTTAGTCCTGCACCGTGCCTATTGGACGCTTCATCATGAAGAGCTTCCACATCTCTCCAATGAACAGTTTCCAGCAAGTGGATGGATCAAATGATGCCTTGGGATCAAGAGTGTTGCAGGTGTTTTCTTCAAGGTCCATGCTTGCTGCTTGCCCCTCGCTATCTGATTGTACCAAGTCTTTATTTGTTGGTGAGTCTTGGCTTAGTGTAGCATGGTTTGCTTCTTCCTCCCTTACTTTACTCTGGTCTGCCTTAGGGTCTGACTGGGTATCCTACACCAGGGGTTGTGCTATTCCGGAGTCAACTTCCAACCCTAGTTCGGTTGTATCAGTCAGGTCGACTGGGCAGATATGATGACTTCCTGGGATGAATTTTGCGACAAAGTCTGCCAAGGCTTGGGCTTTTACCGCGGTTCTAGGTTGGAACTTGATGTCGAACTATCCCAACCCTACTGTCCACTTTAGGATTCGCCCAGAAAAGTTTGCCCTCTCAAACAAGGCTTTTAATGGAAAAGCTGTGAGGACGACTATGGTGTGGGCGTGAAAGTAATGCGACAACTTCCTTGAGGCCATCATCAAGGCTAGGGCCAGTTTTTTCAGTGGTAAGTACCTTGTTTCTACGCCTAGTAATGTTTTGCTGACATAAAAGATGGGCAAATGTTGGATTCCTTCCACTCAGACCAACACTGTGCTAATTGCGTGCTGTGAAACTGCCAGGTACAGAAAGAGTTCTTCTCCAGATATTGGGATTACAAGCAGTGGTGGAGAGGACATATATTCTTTCAAGCTTTCTAGAGCACGGTCACATTCTTCGTCCCACTCGAACTTGGCTTTTAATGCTTGAAAAAATGGTCGACATCTGTCTGACGATCGACTTATGAATCGGTTGAGTGCAGCTGCCATGCCGGTGAGATGCTGCATTTCTTTTACTGAGTTGGGCCTCTCCAGATCCTGAATTGCTTTGATCTGAGAGGGGTCTGCCTCAATACCTCGGTTGGTCACCAAGAAGCCCAGGAATTTGCCAGATCCTACTCCGAACGCACATTTGGACGCATTAAGGCGCAGCTTGTGCTTCTTCAGGATCTTAAATATCTCACCTAGGTCCTTGAGATGGTCATTCTCATCCTTGCTCTTGACCACCATGTCGTCGATGTAAGCCTCCATTGTTCTGCCTAACAATGGTTCAAACATCTTGGTGATCATCCGTTGGAATATTGCCCCTACGTTCTTTAGGCCAAAGGGCATGACCTTGTAGCAGTACAGTCCTCTTGGCTTTGTAAAAGATATGACCTCCTGGTCTGGCTCATACATAGCGATCTGATGGTAGCCTTTGTACACATCAAGAAAGCTAAGACGGTTGTGTCCTGCCATTAGATCTATTAGTTGGTCTATCCGTGGTAAAAGAAAGTTGTCCTTTGGGCATGCCTTGTTGACTACTTTGTAGTCTACGCAGACACGCCATTTTCCGTTCTTCTTTGGCACCACCACCGTATTGGAGATCCATCTAGGGTAGTGCACCTCTCTGATAGCTCCTGCCTCTAGCAGGTTTCCTACTTCTTCCGCCACTATCTCGGCGTAGTGGAGTGCCGATCTGCGAGTGCACTGAATGATTGGTCTAGCGGTTGGGTGGATGTTCAATTGGTGACAGATGAAGCTTAGGTTAATGCCAGGCATATCATACGGCGTCCCGGCAAACACTTCGATGTTAGAGATCAAGAATTCCATAACCTCTATTCTCTCAGTGCTGGACATAGATGAGCCAAGCAAAAAGAACTTATCCGGGTTCTTTTCATCTATTCTTACCTGTACCAACTCTTCCACTACCTTCTGTTTAGCAGCTTTGCCAACATCCGCGAACAATTCATTGCTCTCTGGTTCTTCTACCATTTGTACAAACCCCTTGGCAGCTCGGCTGTTATTTACTGTGACGAAGTATTGTTTGGACATAATTTGGTCTCCGTAGACCTCTTCAATTACTCCGGCTTCGTTGGGAAACCGCATTACTTGATGATAGGTTGATGCTACTGATCGCATGGCATGCAGCCATGTTCTGCCTAAGATAATGTTATAAGTGGAAAGGACTTTCAATACCCAGAATTCCACTTGTTTCGTCATGCTTCCTGCTCTGACTGGGAGGATTATCTTGCCAACTAGCCACTCTGGCATTGAGTTGAATCCGATTAGGGGAGATACGGCCGGTGCCAAGTCCTTGTTATTCAGTTTCAATTGTTTAAAGGTTTCGTAGTACATTATCTCGCATGAGCTCCCTTAGTCAATCAAAATTCGCTTGATGTCGTAATCCTTGCACGGAGAGTGACAACCAGTGCATCATTGTGAGGGCAATATATCATTGCCAAGTCTTTGTCCGAAAAAGACAT
The DNA here is from genome assembly GCA_025200525.1 of Camellia lanceoleosa. NCBI lineage: Eukaryota > Viridiplantae > Streptophyta > Magnoliopsida > Ericales > Theaceae > Camellia > Camellia lanceoleosa. The sequence continues at coordinate 124,315,773 of CM045763.1, read as the reverse complement.
GACGTTCGTGGCCTCTGTTCTCCCCTTTTTAATGGTAGGTTGTGCATTTAATACCTCTCTCAAGTGCTCATCCTTCTTGATCGTTCCCCTGAGCTTACATACCCGCTCAGGTTCGAATACCCCATGTATTATGTTAATCACTCCTTGAGGTGGGGCGTCGATCGGCACACCGTTTGGATGGTCGTGGTTCTGGGGGGCTAGTTGTGTCCCTCCTTCTATGTACTTGTCTAGATGCCCAGCTGCCACTAACTCCTCCAAGTGTTGCCTTAATGGTGTGCAATTTTCAGTGCGGTGCCCCTTTTCCTTATAGAAGGTGCACCTAGATCTTTCGTCGTAGTCCTTTTGTGCTTCTCCCAGCTTAGCTGGCCATCTGACGAAAGGTTCATCACGTATCTCACTGAGAATTCGGTAGATTCGTTTCTTGAATACCATGGTAATGGCAGTGCGGACTCCCAACCATCTTTTATCTCGGTCCTCTTCGTTGTCTCGCCTGCCTCGTCCATTCTTGCTTGGACGTTCTACCATGTTGACTTTTGCCGTAGTTTTCTAATCTGGTGCTGCTGTTGCACCAGATTTTGCTTTAGCACGGGCGTCATCTTCCTCCACCCGAATATGTTGGTGCACCCTCTCCATTAAGGCTTCTATTGTGAGGGGGGCATCATGGTAATTGAGTCCCTCAGCCTGTTTCCGACTGGCAGACCTCTTTTGTACTATGCGATAGCGAGATTTGTGGGGCAATCTCCTATCTGGTTAAAGGTCTCCCAATAAAGACTGTTGTATGACCTTAACGTCTCCTTGTCGCCCATGTCAATGGAGAGTAGTTGGTCGATCTCTACTGGCGTCTTGGTGTTTGTTCTGAACCTTGTCATGAACGCCTCTGCCAATTACACCCAGGAGGCGATACTTCCTTCTAGTAGCCTTTCGAACCAGGTTAAACCTAGGTTGCCAAGGCTGGATGGGAATAGAATACACATTAAAGCTTCGTTCCGTCGGTATACTGCCATGACCTGGCGAAAGTGGCTTAAGTGCGAGTAGGGGTCTGTTTTTCCCTCATACGTGGTAAATTTGGGCTGAAGGTAGGGGTGCATTCTCAATTGCCGAAATGAACGGCGAGGTCTGTAGTCTTGCCAAGGCTTTGTCTGTCGGTTCGTAAGTAGAGCGCGCTATTGGCATTCCTACCTCGACGCTTCCATGCATCCAAGGAGCCAACCGCTGAAGGGCTGAAACTCTGTACGGGTCGTACACCCTGATATCCTCTTTCCATCGTGCCCTTTCTTCTAGTACAGTTCGTAAGTCAAATGACCTAGGCAATTCCGTTTGCCTGGATGATGTCTGGTGTGTGTGCGAGGGCCAATAGGTGCTTCTCTCAGTGTATGACCTCTCAGTTCTCGTTCTCTCAAACCTGGAGCAATGAGTCCTGGAAGTCCTGGATTGAGTATCGCCTGTTCTGAAGCTCCTACTCTCTGCTTGTGATGGTGTGGTATGCCTACCATGATTTTCCGAGTGGCGAGGGGGCATCTTGCTTTTGCGCCCCTCTCCTATCGCCACCCCTTTCCCCTTAATCTGGCGCTTTATGGCCTCCATGTCCGCCGCCATCTTCCTTATTAGTTCATCATGCTCTTTTACGCGATCCTCCAAAGCATGAGGGTCGATTCTTCGCCTCTGCCTTTCAGGACTTTGAGAGTGACGGGGGCTGTTGTTCTGTCTCCCCCTTGCATCCCTCCAGGGGTTCTGTCGCTGGGGCTCTAAGTCCGCCATGAGAGGGATAGGAGGCAAACTTCGCGCCTCTCACCCCCCTCTGGGGTTTGTACGTCAATGGCGAACTGAGGCAACTCTTCAATGTGCGCCATTACTTCTAACTAGTAAGGAAAACTTAATCAAGAGGGTTTGTTCTTTCTGTTATTCCCACAGACGGCGCTAATTGTACAAGCAAGAAATGTTGTCCTCGTATAATCCTGTTGATCAAGTATACGCTCCTCCAAACGTCGTCGCTTTACTCCCTGAAAATACAAACATAAGCTAGCCGGCAGGTGTGTGCCGGATACCTCTCCGATGCCTAAGTCAGCAAAATAGACAGATAGACAAAAGCTCTGTGTATTCGAGAATCAAAATTGTGTTACCTCTCCCATAGGTTATGTTGTGAGCTTTTATAGGTTCCGCGTGGCACAATTCTAGTAAGACTCTTACTCCTCCATGCAGAGTCCTCCTAGGAATCACTTTCCAAAAAGATAATGCTTATTCTTCAACACCCCCCTCACTGCTTAAACAAAGTGAGATGGTCCTAACTCAGTGGTATGCCCAAACGACCGAGCTAGCATTGCCATGGTATGATGACAATGTAACCGAGCTAACAATATTCATGTTACTTTTATCTCGGTGCTTTATGTGTAACATATACCTCCGCTACACATGTAGACCGTGCTAACCATAGCATACTTGGACCGAGCTACTCAACAGCAAGGTCCTGAGAAGAAGCCAAAAATACCTTGGCTCAAGATAGTTTGACTGAGCTAACTATCACCGCGCCGACCATGATGACCGAGCTAACCATCAAGCTCTTGTGGCCCACAGAATGACCCAATACCTAGCTCGGCCTAATTTACATATAAATTATCCTCTCAATGTGAATGAGAGTTGTGGTAGCCTTGTTGTGCGTGAAAAATGTGTGATATTGCCTCAACTTAAAATTTATTGGTTAAAATTATAAAATTTAATATTTTTTATTAAGACTTTAAAAGAGAATTTGACAATTATCAAATAATAAAAGGTGTAAAATAATACTTAAAAACACCAAATAATCACTGATTGTCCACAACTTCGGAACAAGTTTGATTTGACCCCTTCTTAATTATCTCGATTTGGGCCTTTTACAAGCGTGGACATGGGTTTAGTTTCATTTGGTTGAGTTTTGAAAACAATATATATACATATATATATATATATATATTTAAAAATTTTAAATTTAATTTGACAAAAATAAATATGTGTGGTATAAAAAATTTATTTTTGCTTCGAAAAGAGAAAATAGTCCAATTTTCAAAATCAGAGTTTTCAATACATTTATTTGTATTTTTAGTTTTTTAACATTTTGGTCAGTTTTTATTTTTTAGATGTATCTAATTTAGATATACTCAAAAAGTAAAATATTTGAAAAGAAATGTTGAAAAAATTCAATAAATACTGTAAAATACAAACAAACAAAAATCTTTTTTTTTTGTATTTATTGAATTTTTAAAGATCTTTTACAAATATTTTACTATTTAAGTAAATTCAAATTAGATGTATTTATAAAAAAAAAATTATCAAAATATTAAAAAGATCACTAAAAATAAAAAGAATACAAATTCAAAATTCAAATTCTGATTTTAAAAACCGGATAACCAAACAGAATGACATGGTGAGAGAATATGTGCAGTAATCATATAGAATATAGGTCATATAGGTAGGTATAGGATCTACACACAGATTCTTGACATTATTGTGAGAGAATATGTGCAGCAATCATATAGCCTATAGGTCATATAGGTAGGTATAGGTTCTACATACAAATTCTTTCTCATTAGTTTGTAGAAAAATGCTTGGGACCTCTAATTTAGAGGTATCACTAGTGATGTGGCAGTGGGTCCTTCACTGCCACAGCCAATCATGTGTTTTGATTTTTTTTTTTTTCTTTTTTCTTTTCCACCTCATTAGAGGTGGGTTTAAAGATCCCTTTTTAGAGGTCTCTAGCATGGTTGTTAGTTTGTATGCAAGAAAAAAATGTTGAAAAATATTTGTTTAATTTGGATTTACAAGATTCAATTTTAAAAAAAATAAAAATTTTTTATTTTTTTATTTTTACTGAATTTTTTTAATATTTTAAATAATTTTTAAATTTTTAGATACATCAAACATAAATATAATTAAAAAGTTCAATATTTATGAAAAAAAATCTTTAGAAAATTTCCTACATACCAAAAATAAATAAATAAATAAATAAATAAATATATGAGAATTCAGTACAGTTTTCTTATTTTTGTGTATTTATTGATTTTTTAAAATATTTTTTATAAATATTTTACTTTTTTTATAAATCTAAGTAAGGTGCATATAAAAAAGTAAAAAAAAAAAAAAATTACTTAAAATTTTAAAAATATTTACTAAAAACAAAAAACTCAATTTTTAGAAACTTAAACGCAAAAAATTAAAACCAAATGCACTGAATATTGATTTTAAAAATTTTTATTTTTCAACAAAAGGTGGAAAATGTTTTTTGTAGCCACCTAATTTCCATTATAATTACATAAAATTAGATTTTATTGACTGATCATGTTCATTTTATTCCGATCTTTTGTCATGAGTATTATTGTATTTTTTAATAGATCACAATTTTTGTGTGCTTCCTAATTACTTGAAAGCTTTATCATTATCAACGATAAATATGGTTTCATATATACATAAAAAGGAAACTTTCTTCACATAATTGTTAGTTCAAATTTAGCAATTGAAATAGATTTCATTCTTTTTTTTCCTTTCATGCATTTGAGATATTGGTGAAAACCACAAATTTATTTTTAAAATTTTCAACTTAAAATCTCGGCATTAAAATCAATATGGATTGAGTCTGATTCACTACTTATTATGTACTGATATGTATTGATCACTTAGTGTGGTAAAAACAATAATCTTATAATCCAAGGGTTAATTGCGGTTTGAACCGGATTTGGAAGTTTCTAACCAAGTTTGATAAAGGTATTTCTCACTCTATTATGGCCGCGGATTATCTTGCAAAGATGGATCTTAAACTTAGTTATACTATTTGCGGCCTGTTGATTTTCCTGGCGTTGGGTTGTGTGCTGTGCAACTGGCCACAGACTGTTAAAATCACATCGTATTGATGTTGGTTGAACCTTTTCGCATGGTTGTGCACAACATTGATGGTTCTGTTTTGAAGTTAGTTGAACCCTTTCGCATGGTTGTAAACAACATTGATGCTTCTGTTTTTGGTTTTGATGAGTGGGTTGATTAAAATCACTTAGGCTTATTATAGGTACTCAATCCATTTATTTAAACAGTAATGTTAGGTATTATGAAATTTTTTTCATAAAAATAATCATGAAAGGTTTGTGACTCTTGGATTACACTTAGAATAAAGCACCACACACTAATCAAAGCAATCCAAAGATTATAAATTTTTTATGATTATTTTCATGACAATTTTTATGATCCCTAACTTTTCCCTTATTTAAAATAAGGTTAAATTTATTTTATTCTATTGTGGTTTGATATTGATGTACTTTATTTAAATATAATCAGAAAGTTTTCATATGACTTCATAATTCATATTTTTCAATTATATTTTTATAGTGTTTCATGTTCTAAAAAATTAAAAGTAAAATTAATACAAAAAGAAAATTTTACTCTCATTTTCTTCAAATCTAAAATTAGATTAATATGTTAATTAGAATAAAATAGAATATAATTAAGGAGAAATCACAACTCATATTAAATGGATTATCTCTCGTCTCACAACTAGCTAATAAAAATGAGTCATCATATCTTACTAGTAAGATTTTTCTCTACGCCATTAGTTTGAACACCATATAACTAATGTGATATGTATTTTGAGAATACCTAATGATTATGAAAAAAAATTACAAACTTAAAATATTTAACAAATTTGTGAAATATATAAATTATATAATGCTTATGAAGATCAAGCCATTTATTTTAAATAAATTAATTGAGTACAGCCTAAGTGATTTTAATTAATTAATCCATCAAAAATGAAAATATGAGTGTCAATGCTGAGCACAGCTTTGCGAAAAGTTCAACTAACATCAGTACAAAAGGTTCAACCAACATCAATACCACGTGGCTTTAACTCAGCACAACACGTACCCCATTCCATTTTCCGGATAGCCTTATTAATATTATCAAGGAGGATGCTGATGGAAAATGATATTGTAGACGCAAAAAATATTAAGGGTTGATTTGGGATATTCTAAAAAAGTGTATTTTTTGACTTATTAGTTTATATAGGTTGGATTTGAATTGGGTTTGATGTGATGTGTTAGAGAGGTGATGTGATTTAAATAAGATGATGTGACTTAAATAAGATAGTGACTTTTTAACTTTTTGTATTATTTAGTAAATGCCAAACTTGACCTAATTATGGTCAAGCATGGAATTAGGTGCCTGCTATGCATAAAGCATGTCAGGTACTGTTGTGTGTTTGTTGATGCACACTTTAATACTTATTTCAACAATGATAAAGACCACTAATTTTGGAACTTTAAAAAGATCACTAATGACATGGCATTTAATAAAAAAAGAAAAAAAATACAACACTAAGGCCAAAATATCAAATCATTCATGCTGGGACTCACTGCCACATCATTAGTGACAGCACTAATTAGTGCTCTCACTCATTTTCCTACTTATTTTGATAATTTGAAGTATTTAATTTTTAAATTACATCGTGTATAATGTAACTATAAAAACTTAAGTTGATCGGATACTATTAGCTTATTCATCAAAGTACATTTTGTATCGAAAAAAAATGAATGGTAAGTGCTATTTTCAAATATAAAACTGAATATAAATGTGTTTTGATGAAAATGCTACCGATATTCGATCAATTTGTATTTTTGCAGGGATATTCTACACGATGTATTTTAAAATTTGAACGTTTCGGATTATCGAAACAAGTCCCGAAACGTGTCTCAACGAGCGTACAACAGTGTCTGTTGTGCTTAACACATAGCAAGCACCCCCATCTCCGTGTTGAGAGGTCACCCCATATGAAAGGGGTGATCCTCTTTCTTCTCGTCTTCCTTCATGTGAAACCAGTAATGGCAGAGAGTCAAGGAAAGCTGTGAAGAAGCTAGGAGAAGCTTTAAGGCGGTCAACAATAGCAGGACACCAAACCTGCCAAACTTGCCACCGACCAGTCGTAGGCAGTTGCCAACCTAACATTCACTCTCTCATGTTATGTGTATAAATAGAGACGGGGGGAGAGAGTTAAATGTGAGAAAATCAGTGGCAAAATGTAGAGAGAGAGAGAGAGAGAGAGAGAGAGAGAGAGACTGTGACAGAAAGGGAGCCCTCTCGAAGAGGGAGCTCTGAGTGTTGAGTGGAGTGAAAGAGAGTCTCCTCTTCCATTGTAATCTTTTTGTATTCTTTTCATTGTTATAGTGAAAATTAGTTTATCTCCCGTAGACATAGGTATTGGGTTGAATCATGTTAAATTTGTTTGTGTTCTTTATGTGTGGTTTGTTCTGAACATCCTGGGCAGAATCTCATATCCCCAACACTCCGGTCTGGTGTTATGTAGCTAATTTGATGAAGACTAAATGCACTTATAACTATTTGTAATCCGTTTGGATATGATTATAAAATCATAATTGATACGGTATGTAACTCATCAAATTTGAATATAAATATTAAGTGTGGTTGGCCATTTGATTTTATTTGTATAATTATGATATTTTCACTATATAACTCATCAAATTTGAATATAAATATTTAGTATGGTTGGCCTTTTGATTTTGTTTGTATAATTTGTTATTTTCGCTAAATAACTCATCAAATTTGAATATAAATATTAAGTGTGGTTGGCCATGTGATTTTGTTTGTATAATTTTGTTATTTTCACTCCTTATACTGTTCATGTTTGTATGTGCTAGTGAAAAAACCAGAAAAAATATATTTTATTGATAAATAATGCAAAGAAAAAGATATACAAATAGATCAGGCTAAGGCACGGATATCTCGTTTTCTTTAAGGAGATCAAGCCCACTGCGGGTGGAAGAACCCAAAATACCGATGCAGCAGTCACAAAAGTATGACATGTCCCTTCCAGGATACAACAGCCCGACCACTTGTCGTATGGTTCAAGCTAACTCTGCACAAGATGGTGAACCCAAAACTCCACCAAGAAAAACACCCTTCTTTGCTAGTAATCTCTCTTGTATAGAAAATAGTTGATGAGTTGATTTGTTGTTGAAGAAAAAATAGAAGAGAGAACTATTTATAGGCCTCAAGGACATTACAAAATACATCAACAATAATAATGGCCAAGAACCTAGAGAAAATGAAGAATGTACCCAAACATAAATTCACCACCAAGTTCATAAATTATAATTAATATTAATTCATAAACAAAACCAAAGCAATGAATCTCCATTCAAGAACAAAATAAAATTCATGAATAAGAACCAGGGAAGTTTCATGAACAAAATGAATACATAAATAAATGATATTAAAATGAACCAACAATTCCCCACTCATTTTAATATCAACAAGGACAAGAGAGATTACCAAACAAAGATAGATTAGTATGCATCATGAAGGTGTGCTCTGCATTAAACCTTCATTAATGAAACAGCAGCCTCTACTCCAGAGTCAGAAGTGGTCTCAGACTTGAACTATGACTGCTTAGGGGAAATAAAGTATTACTGCTCACACATAATAATCCAGGTGTTGACATGAGCTTTAATAGCCAGCACATTACGGCCTTGTGCTTATCCTAGTTTTCATGAGCATATTTGAGAATAAGCCTTGTTCTCATAGAAAGCGGCCCCACTTTCATGCTCACATAAGTGAAATCTGTTAAGGATGTTCCTGTAATTGACACACCCCACTCAACAAGAGCTACAGAGTTTCATTAAGAGTATAAAAACTCAACCCTCCAACATTACAGGACAAATGCACTTACATCATAGGGATGGATAACAAAATATTAAGGAGTGCATTTTTGACAACCACCATATGATTCGTTCTTTCCTTTGAACCTAGTTACAGGATCTCTGGTCCCTAGGTTGGGTATCCTCATACATGGTTTTTGATTTTATAGGCTTCAAACCCATCCCCCTCGATGTATTCCAGACTCTATCTCTCGCCAAGGCCTTGATTAACGAATCCGCAAGATTATCACAAGATCTTACATAATTCACAGTTATGATGCCATTACTCAAATAGGATCTCACATTACTGTGTTTCCTTCGAATAGGTCTAGATTTACCATTATAAAAATGGTTATCCACTCTACCAATAGCAGCAGTGCTATCATAACGAATTAACACAGGAGGAATTGGTTTTTCCCAAAAAAGGGATTTCATGTAACAAATCTCTCAACCAATTCGTTTCCTCACATGTTGAAGCTAATGCTATAAGCTCAGCTTCCATTATAGAATTAACAATTATAGTCTATTTTTTAGACTTCCAACATATAGCACCACCACCCAAGATAAAAATAAAACCCGAAGTAGAGAGAGAATCACCTGACAAAGTGTTCCAATCGGCATCACTATATCCCTCAAGTACCGCAAGATACTTGTTATAAAACAAACCATAATTTGTGGTACCAGATAAAATATCTCATAATTCTTCTCATGGCTAGCCAATGATCTTGACTTGGCTTGCTAGTAAACCTGCTAAGTACTCCACCAGCATATGCAATGTCAGGTCTAATACAGTCGAGTAGCATATCTCAAACTACCAATCATGCTAGCATATTCCTTTTGATTAATCACTTCTTTTTCATTTGTTACAACAGATAAATGTATGCTTGCATCAAAAGCAGTAGTAACATGTTTACAGTCTAGAAAATTATATTTCTTTAAAAATTTCTCAACATAATGTGACTGATCAAGAAAAATATCATCATTAGTCTTGGTAATTTTAATTCCCAAAATAAAATTGGCTTCACCAAGATCTTTCATATCAAAATGGCTATTAAGCATATTTTTAGTCTCATTTATAATATGCAAATTAGAGTCAAAGATAAGTAAATCATCCACATATAAGCTAATAATTACATGTGCATTCTCAGAAGTTTTATAATATATGCACTTATCACATTCATTAGTCTTATAGCCACTCTCAAGCATGCAGGAATCAAATTTCTCATGCCACTGTTTAGGAGCTTGTTTTAAACCATAAAGGGATTTAGTTAGCTTACACACCTTGTTTTCTTGGCCAGGCTCCACAAAGCCTTCGGGTTGGTCCATGTAAATCTCCTCATCTAGATCTCCATTTAAAAATATTATTTTCACATCCATTTGATGAATTTTTAAATCATGAATTGCAGCCATAGCTATCAACAGTCTAATAGATGTAATTCTAGTAACCGGAGACAAAGTATCAAAGAAATCAAGATCAACTTATTGCTTAAAACCTTTAGCGACAAGCCTTGCTTTATATTTATCTATAGTTCCATCTGGTTTAAGTTTTTTACGAAGGACCCATTTACACTCAATAGTTTTACAATCTGGAGGTAAATCCACTAGCTTCCATGTTTTATTTGAAAGTAGTGAATCTATCTCATCATTTACAGCCTCTTTCCAGAAAATAGCATCAGGTGATGATAAAGCTTCTTGCACCGTAAGAGGAATTTCTTCCACATTGTAAAGATAATAGTCAGGGCCAAAATCCTTTTTAACATAGCTCGTTTACTCCTCCTTGGTTGGATTTGAAAAAAAAATTTTGGATTCTTCTCGGTAAGAACATATGCAACTTTTAAAAGACTAAGGTAAAAAAGAACTTTTCCTTTCCACCTCTTAAAATGAACTCCCTTGAACTTGAAAGACTTGTTGAGATCTCCAATTCCATCATTGGTTTTTTATGGTACTTGAACCATGGTTTGTTCTCCTTAAAATTGTTGGTGAAAATACCAGAAAAAATATATTTTATTGATAAATAATGCAAAGAAAAAAAGATACAAATAGATCAGGCTGAGGCACGGATATCTTGTTTTCTTTAAGGAGATCAAGCCCAATGCGGTTGGAAGAACCCAAAATACCGATGCAGCAGTCACAAAACTATGACCTGTCCCCTCCAGGATACAACAACCCGACCACTTGTCGTATGGTTCAAGCCAACTTTGCACAAGATGGTGAACCCAAAGCTCCACCAAGAAAAACACCCTTCTTTGCTAGTAATCTCTCTTGTATAGAAAATAGTTGGTGAGTTGATTTGTTGTTGAAGAAAAGAGTAGAAGAGAGAACTATTTATAGGCCTCAAGGACATTACAAAATACATCAACAATAATAATGGCCAAGAACCTAGAGAAAAGGGAGAATGTACCCAAACATAAATTCACCACCACGTTCATGAATTATAATTAATATTAATTCATGAATAAGAACCAAGGAAGATTCATGAACAAAATAAATAAATAAATAAATGATATTAAAATGAACCAACACTATGTTTCTAGGTAGTCCAACCATGACTGGAAATCAAATGAGATGGAGGCACCTCCAATTAGGGGTGTAATTTGAGTGAGCTCAACCCAAGCAATTCGAGTTTAATGTAAATTTTTTTAGGATTTGGATAAGATATCTTTGAATTCGGTACAGACTTGGGCAAAAAATAAAAAGCCTGAATTAAATTTGAACGAGTTTAAACAAAGACATCAAACAATCCGAGTAACTCAAAGCCCGACTTATACATATATAGATATATAAAAATATTAAATATAAATTATTAGTCATTGTAAGAGGGGTTAACTTGAGCCCACTAAATTAATTGGGCCCAATCGAAAAACCCAAAATTAATGGGTTTGGATAAATTATTGCCAAATGAAACCAAGTGAAATCTATTGGACGGGCCCACGAGAAGGCCAACAAATTAGGCCGAAGAAGACCCATCAAGCAAATATTTCTAAAGAGAGTCTAACAAGCCCATCTGAGGAGGCCCAGATCATACGAGTGCTCGAGGAGGTTAACCGTTGCTTTCAAAAGAGATGACACCCTCGGAGGAAATCCATTCTCTGAGGTATTGGCTAAGTCTTGAAAGGGTTCGAAACCATGAACTTAGAGACCTATTTGAACTTAGACTCGAAAGGGTTTGGATCCACAAACCTAGAGATCAGAAGCGCTTGGCTTCGAACAGATTTGAATGCAATCTAGAAGTCGCTTTGTTAATGAGTCCCAGAACACTTGCGGGCTCGGAGTTTTCCGAGATCTACGCACCAGAACCATGGGTGTTATGGAGTCTGAACAAAGGATCCAATCCCGAGGACTATGAGTGGAAATAAATTCACTCTTCGGTTAAACTAGCCTATACCCGAGTCGAGGTGGCACGATCTGGGGAGTCCCTAGGACTCAGCAATATTTGCGGCAGGGTGTTCTCTTGAACTAACCCTGACCCTTCTGCGGCACGGCATCCTCTAGGATTACCCCTAACCCCTTGGGATGATTGGGGATCATTGGTTAGGTGTGGCTAAGAAAAAGGGTTCGCTGAGAGGTTGATCTCCTCTTCGGGGTTTTCCTCATCATCGGAGAGGTCACCTCCTCGAACAAGGTGGTTAAAGAGAATATTCCTAATGTGCCTTGCACATGGTCTCCATCCTCCATCATGAGATGCCATAACTTTACAAGGGAAGGATTTTAGAGAGATAACTCTTGGAAAAGAACTAATTTCCCTTCTCTATTATCAACCTTGAGAGTGAAAGTGGGAGATCCATGGAAGAGCCTTGCCATTATTCTATATCTAACTACTTTGTGTTTTTCTTCACCCAATCTCTTATCTCCATCATCTCTTTTCTATTTTGTTCCTAGTTGTGACTTTTGAAGAATCTAAGCCTCTTATCATTTCTAGAGAATTTGGAATTTTCTTCAAATATCTTCGAATTTTCTAACAATGTTCTTGAACCCCCTGATTCATTTGGCGACTCTGCTGGGGAGGCAGATTGGTTAATGGTCTCAACAAGATCCAAAATCTACATAACTCTGGTGAAGATGGCAAGAGAAGAAGAAGTTCATCAACAAGGCTCTTCCAATGGTGGTGATGAGAGGACTCAAGTTCAAGACTCACCTCTCATCCTTGAAGCCATTCAAGGACTCCAACACACTCAACAAGAAATTCTCACGACCCTTTAAAATCTCACCCATACCATGTTGGTGATGGGTTCGCATTTCGCACCACCAACAACAAATGGAGGTCAAGTCAGCGCCAGCAAGCATCAACAACTTGATAGTGATGTTAGGAATGGTCAAAATCATCAAAACCCACCCCAAATTCTCCTTGAAGTTGCTCAAAATGGTGTGCAAAATCAAGTGCTAGAAGGAAAAAGTCATGGCCAACCTATGGCCCATGGAGTGCAAAATCACGCAACCGGAGGATCGAGCCATGGTCCATCAGTGGTTGAAAGAGTCTCTGGCACGATGAACAGTGTTCCAGCAGTGGTGGAAGTTCATGGAAGGCCCACGGAAATTTCTCTGCCAAATGGTGCGCCACCCATGCCTAATTTTGTTCCACCAATTGTAAATGCTACTCATGTACAGAGCGGGTCTCCTTTGGTTCTGACGACGAGTTTACAAGTCCAACTCGGTATAGCCACGGCATGTAATGGATTTTGTGGGACCTAATTCAATGTCCCATCACCAAATGACTTATTCACAGGTGCCGATGGCCAATATCGTCATGTGTATTCACCGATGATGAATTCTCAAAACCCAAATGGCCAAGTCATTCTAAGCTCGGTCTTCGGGTCCACAAGCCAAGTTCCAGGAATACCACCATCAACTTCTCTTCCTCAACAATTTCTTACTCTTGCCAATGAGCAAGCCATGTTCGATCTCAAACGGGACAAGAGAACTTTACCCTCTTTTTCCGATCTGGATGTCAAGCCACCATACCCTATCGAGATTTTAAGTTATCCATACCCGAAGGGGTACAAGGTGCCAAAGTTGTCATGACCCGAACCCGCCCCCATGGATTAAGGACATAACCGGCCAGTAATCATGAGATTACCTACGGCCTTAAACCAAATCAAATATATTTTAACAGAGTTAAGGGGGCCAAACGGAAGCAATTTCAAACTTTTATCCATAAAGTTGTGCTTACATGGAACGTTGTAACATTTCACAAACATACATTAATAACTCACATCAAGGAAAGTTAACATATAAGCTTTACACAACAGAATCATTCAAGTCATGGTCAGCCAATCAAAACTATATACAACCGTAATCCAAAGTTCTCGCCAACATGACAAAAAAATAATATAACAAAATAGCAAAAGGGCAAAAACAAGTCTCGTGCGTGAGATGTATGGGCTGACTCTTCAAAACCTTGACTGTTTTACACAAACTTCACTGAGGCTGGGTTTGGACCTCCCTTGGCTCACCTACAGACACATGAATGAGCGTAAGTGAAAGCCTAGTGAATAATATCAAATAAAGAAGATACACGAACAGTATTTAGAACAACATACATCAGACGGCCTTGGGCCCAATTCATATTTCTATCTAGTATATATATATAGGTCAAGTGACTGCGGTTCCAAACACATCAAACGGCCTTGAGCCCAATTCATTCATAGCCGACGGCCTTTGGCCCAATCATTCCTGTCTAATAGCCTTTGGCCCAATCATTCGTGTCAAACGGCCTTCGGCCCATTCATTCGTGTCAAACGGCCTTCGGTCCATTCATTCATATCAAACGGCCTTTGGCCCAATCATTCATATCAAACGGCCTTTGGCCCAACCTTTAATGTCAAACAACCTTTGGCCCAACCTTTCATGTCAAACGACCTTCGGCCCAGTCATTTGTATCCAACGGCCTTTGGCCCAACCATATGGCATAACAGATATTTGTCCACAATTCAAATTAACAAACTTATAAGACTGATATGGAAATAAGCAATTGGACAAATAACATACTTCAAATATCTCTATCAAGATATTACTCACAGTGATCTGCCGGTGAATTTGCCCTCGTGCTTGACCCTACACATTTCATGAACATAATGGGTCACAAACGATTCATTTCGTTCTTAAATCATATATTCCTCTTAGGCTTCGTTCTTATCCTTTTAACTCATTTACAATGCTTAATGCATGCCTAAGAGTGCTTAAAGAAGAGAAAATGAAACACGAAACATCTTTATAAAATTTCAGAAACAGGGTTCCCCGCTCGATCGTGGGTTCCGCCGCTCGAGCGGACCCTCATGGTCTACAAAAGTACTAATTGCCTCATTTTTACGCTTGAGCGTGAATGTCCCCGCTCGAGCGGACATCAATGTCTGCAAAAATTTCTAGGAGCTCGCATTTCACGCTCGAGCGGCGCTTTCGCCGCTCGAGCGGACATGCAAATTTCTGGGTTTTCCAGAATTGTTCTTCAAGTGCAACCTTGATATTCAAAGGTCCAACATTCATGTTTTTAACGTGGAGACACAATATATAACATGAGGATGTAAGCAATATGGGGCCAATTATTCAAAATCATGGTCACATTCTCAAATTATTCAACATTTCTTTTGTGTAATCAAAACTCATGCATTCAAACCTCATATAAGCTCCATATCTTCAATAATCAAACATGCATGTCAATTTTTGACT
The DNA here is from genome assembly GCA_025200525.1 of Camellia lanceoleosa. Taxonomy (NCBI): domain Eukaryota; kingdom Viridiplantae; phylum Streptophyta; class Magnoliopsida; order Ericales; family Theaceae; genus Camellia; species Camellia lanceoleosa. The sequence continues at coordinate 124,300,444 of CM045763.1, read as the reverse complement.
TCATTTCTATTTCAAATCTTACAAATGACACTTATTATTATGAAACCCATGAAAATTATGCATGCATGTGAAGATTGGTACCCAATTTTCCATGTTCAACATTATTCATGCTAGCTTATGCAATTTCATAGCAATTCATGGTGATTCATAGTAATTTCATGCATGCATGTGCATTCTAACTTCATATTCAACTCCATCTTTGCCATGAGCTACCATACCACTTGAATTCACAAAATTACATACTCAACTCATTAATTAAGAGTTGATTACTCACCTAGGAGCTTCAAACACTCAAGTTCTTTGAGTTTAACTCTAATTCTTAAGCCTTGAGCCAAAATTGCACAATTCTCCCTCTTTCTCTCTCTAGAGCCGACCTTCTCCCTCTCTAGAGTGTAAAATCTGATTTTGAGCTCAAAACTAAAGAAATGTGGGTGTATAATGGCCCTTTTATAGCCTTTCTTAATCAAATTCCATTAACACTAATTAATTGAGCACTATTTCATCAATTTAATCTATTTAATTTGATCCGAATCAATTTTCAATTAAATTTCACCGTAGGCTCTAAAAATTACGCCAATCATAATGGCACAATTAATTTCGGTTTCTGTGGCCGATAAGACCTTCAATTTTTCAGTTTATAACAGTAAGTTGAACAAATTTTCCTACGGCAAATAGATAAAAATTCAAAACCACATATATTCATATAAATGGCACTCAAAATCATATCAAATACATAATCACACTCATAATAAAAATCAATTAGCATAATACGGAACTGGATTATCACAAAAGTTCATCAAATTCGATAACAAGCAAGGAAATGCTCGAGAATATGTTGTTCGGTTCATTGAGACTTTGAGGATTCACGGTTCAAATAATGTCCTCCGACTGAGAGAATTCTCAAAGTCTCTCACCGACTAAGCATATAATTGGTATGTTAACTTGGCCCCAAACTCTATCCGAAGTTGGAAAGAGATGGTCAACAAATTTCATGCCAAATTCTTTCAAGTGGCCGAGAAAGTGACCACACTTATCCTGTGTAAAGAAAAACAACGAGAGGGTGAAGACATTCTCGAATATGTGAAGAGATTCCAAGACAAAGCCGTGGACTGTCATGAGGTTATGGAGGAAAGCTACTTGGTCCAAATCTGTGTTGAAACGGCTTTGAATGGGCACAAGATGCTTATTGTTAATCATAAGCTACCCACCTTTTTAGCACTAATTGAAGCATCTCAAAACGTCAACATACCTCAATCTTAGGAGATCGGGTTCGAGACCAGTTATGAACCCAACTTCAAGTCATCCCGAGGACCTTCTGTCACTACGACTTCTGCGTCTTCTACCCAAAAGTTGCAAGGGGAGGAATTCAAAGGTCAAAAGAGAAAAAACTGCAAAGATGACACTTATTTTTCGTGTAGTGTTGAGGAGGTGAAGGCCTTAGTTAAAGAATGGCTAGCAAACGGGGAACTGAAGTTGCCTCGTGTTGAAGAGCTTTTGCCAAAGAAAGACCAGAAGGGCCCTAATTATTGTGTTTTCCATCGATCACTAGGATATCCTACAGAAAAGTGTCGGACGATTAAGAAGATCTTTAGAAAGAAAGTCGATGCAGATGAGCTAAAGTTCAAAGAACATGAGCCTCAGGATATCTTAGAAGACATGGCTATGATGGCGTATGACGGCCCCGAGCCGCTGGTGAAAGTTTTCAGAATGACCTTGCAACTCTGAGGGCAAATGTCAACATTAAGTAGAATAAGTCTATCTATGACATTTACAATTTGTATTTACTGCATTGTCCAAGAAGTTTTATCTTTCTTTCTTATGTTATGAAGAAATTTATTTTCTGCACATTGTGTATCTCTATTAGAAGTTTATTTTCTCCATGTTGTGTATCTTCATTATGTTATGTTGCTTGAGGCAATTTTCAATTTTTGTTGCCCCTCGAAGAAGAAAGAGGAATAGTAGACTCAGTTACCAACTTGAAAGGACCTTTCTTGACACACTAGAAGTGTATTCCCACTCAGACTTCCAAGGGACAACCTTTGCTTCCATTAGTTGCCAAAGTAGAGTGTACTCCCACTTGGACTTCCGAGAGACATCCTTCATTAGTTGTCAAAATAGTGCATGCTCACACTCGAACCTCCGAAGAGTAGCCATTACTTCTATCAATGCAAGCTTTGAGGGTCTTTCTTGCTGAAGTAGAGTATGTGCTCCCACTCGGACTTCCGAAGAACAGCCCGTACTTCCATCGGTGTAAGCTTTGAGGGTCTTTCTTGTTAAAGTAGAGTGTGTGTTTCCACTCGAACTTCTGAAGAATAGCCCTTGCTGCCATCAGTGCGAGCTTTGAGGATCTTTCTTGCCAAAGAAATGAGTGTGCTTCTACCTGAACTTCTGAGGGACAGCCCTTGCTTCCATTTGGACTTCCGAGGGATAACCCTTATTTCCATCAGTGCGAGCTTTGAGGATCTTTCTTGTTGAAGTAGAGTATGTGCTCCCACTCGGGCTTTCGAAGAATAGCCCTTGCTGCCATCAGTGCGAGCTTCCAGGATCTTTCTTGCCAAAAGAAAGGAGTGTGCTTCCACCCGGACTTCCGAGGGACAGCCCTTGCTTCCATTTGGACTTTTGAGGGACAACCCTTGTAATGACCCCAAAATGCGTATAAGAAATCATCTTTATTTACCTATGAGAGGATGTGTTTTAATTTAATTATATCTATTAGAATTGACGCATTATCTGTTAAGTTACGGACTTCAAATTGAAATTATCGACCTTTATGGGTTCAGAAATCAAAATTGAGTACTTGGGTATGTTAATGGGAATTTTTAGAACTATTGGGGAAAATTAATTGGAAATCTAATTTGTCTGATTCGTTAATGCACGTTTGGGTGGTTAACTTTGTACTGCAAATTGAAGACCCTAGAGACTTCAGAAACCAAAACAGGGGACATATTTATGATCGGCACAATTTTTAGAGTCACCTGAGAACTTTAATTGAAATTTGATTTTGCGCAATTCGTAAGGTCACGTTTGGTTCTCCCTATTGTGTTAAGCCTTGTGTGTGTGTGTTTATTTAGATATATAGATATGTTTGTGAGTGTTTGGTCTCATCTTTTGGAAGCCAAAATATCTAAAAGAGAGAGAGGAGAACCGTGGGGGAGAAAAGAGAGGGGAGACCAAGAAAAGCTTAACAATCATGGTGGTTTGAAGGGAATTGAAGATAGAGAAAGGAGAACAACCATGGAAGCTTGGAGAAATCAAAGAGTGAACTAAGGTAAGATTAATTATCTTGAATCCTTGTGTTTGAGACATCAATTTCATGAAATCATGATAATAAAGGAAGCTTTGAACCCATTTGAGTTAGGGTTTATGTATATATATTGATTGAACCTTGATTTCCTTAGAATTTCTTGATTGAAGAAGTATAGGCATTATATTTGTTTATTTTAAGGTTATGATGGTTGATGGAGAATAAAAATGTGAAATTGGTCATGTATTAAAGGGTTTTGGGCTTTGATTTATATGTAATTAAGGTTTGATTTTGAAAATGAGAAGTCCCAAATTTTCAGCCATTTTCGGATCAAGAACCTGCCAGACGTCATTCTTCTGACGTCTGCGACAGCTCTATCCAGCCAACTTTGAACAAGCTTATCTTTTGTATCCGGACTCCGTTTTGAGTGATTCTTGAGCCTAAAATCAAGCCCCGGAAGTCTAGTTTCTAATGGCATGGTCTCACACCCAAATTCTAAATACATAAATAGTTATACCCAAATTAGTGACGACTGTTCACTTTCTGTCAACCAGTTTTGTACCATTTCTTCACCTAAACCATTTCCCATCGATTTCTCCTATTTTCTGAGACATGGATTATAACTTATTAAAGAATAATGAGCTTGGTACCACCATGGCTAATTGATTGAATGATCAAAGAGAATAAGTAAAGGATCGAGTATAATCTCATATAATGTGTTATACAATGTACTTGTAAGTCGAGACAAGGACATCATCCCAGTACTACCGGGAGCTGATCACTGTGAGTAATAGTACTACAAATGTACATTATTTACCGTTAAGAAATATTGTTAACAACATTCTATTCTCTGTGAGCTAATATGTTAACATGTGTGTTGATTGGGAATTGATGTAAACATTGAAAGAGTTAGCACACATCGGTATGACTCTGAACTTACTCCGTATTTTGGGCTATGGCTAATGATTATTGTCAATGTACTATCCTAAGAATTACCTATGATTCTGTATAAGAATTTCATACAAACTATTAACACTGTGAAGTTGGTTAATAGAAAAGAATTGCGTATCAACGACATTATTATGTAATTCATGTTATGATATGAATTGTTCTGGCCTGTTGATGTAATGGTACATTTACCTTTGGATTATTGGTAATGTTAAGGTTCTGTTAATTACAAAACAGGTATGTCTACTTACAAAGAACCATGAGGAAATCTAAACGCATCATTGTACCATATGTTTTGTTTGCTATTGACAATTAATGTTACCATTCTGTTATCTGCTAGTTAGTGGCATTGAAACATGATAAGCAAATGGCATGTATATGCATTATGGAACGGTGGTATCTACGTATTTCTAAAAGCGTTCATGCTGTAAAATATGTTTACCTTTTGCTAACAATTATCGGTAACGTTCTGTTAAACTTATGTTATCTATGTTTATTCATGTGATTAATGGGAAGAATGTGTTTATCTATTTTAATATGTTCTGATGTTTTCTGGTATGGAACAAAGTGTTGTACGGAACTAAGTGATACACCTTAGTGGGAGCCACCTCTAGGATCCGTACGAGCCACTTCTTGAGTCCATACATCTGTTATTTCTGGGCCGATGGTCGTTTTGTTATTTTTGGGCCGATAGCCGTTCTGTTATTTCTGTTATTTCTAGGCCGATGGCCATTCTGTTATTTCTGGGCCGATGGCCATTCTGTTATTTCTGGGCCGATGGTCGTTCTGATATTTCTGGGCCAATAGCCGTTCTGATATTTCTAGACCCATGGTCGTTCTGCATCTGTAGGCCTATGGATGTTCTATATATGCTGGGCTTAAAGCCACTCTGTCACGGAAACTGGACCCATGGCTGTTTTGGAAATAATTACGGAATGTAGTTAATCATATGTATCTGCAGTTATATGTTTTATTATTCAGGTTAAACATTATATTATTTATGTACTATTATTCACTGAGTTCGCTCATTCTGTATTTTGTCTGTCTATTTCTGTAGGTAATCAACCGGGAGTTCAGTCCTAACCTTTAAGGCTCGTCTTTCTCTTGTCAACTTTGATGCGTCCAGGAACCTACCTGAAGCCGTGCATTTTGTAAAGTGTTGTTAGGTTATTGGCTTATGTTTTGATTGTCTTTCATTAATATTTTCGTTACACGCCCAATTGTGGGTCTAAGTATGAATGTATAAGTGTGTAACCGAAGTTCAGGTGTATGTTTCTATATATTATGTACCTAATGCAATGTGTGTGGTCCTGGCATGGTAGTGGTAGCTCAATGGATGATGTTTTATGTTATTTTATAATGGTAATACTTCCACTCAGGTCCCGTATGTTATGTATAACAGGTTAAGTGTCCGTTTCTGAATAGGTCATGCCCAAAACTTTTAGGGGCGGGTTTGGGGTGTGACAACCCTTGTTTCCAATAGTGCGAGCTTCGAGGGTCTTTCTTGTTAAAGTTGAGTGTGTGCTCTCACTCAACTTCCGAAGGATAACCCTTGTTTCCATCAGTGTGAGCTTCGAAGATCTTTCTTGTTGAAATAGAGTGTGTGCTCCCACGCAGACTTTTGAAGAACAAACCCTTACTTCCATCAATGCAAGCTTCGAGGGTCATTCTTGTTGAAGCAAGGTGTGTGTTCCTACTCGGACTTCCGAAGAACAGCCTTTGCTTCTATTAATGCGAGCTTCGAGGATCTTTCTTGTCAAAGTAAAGTGTACTCCTACTCGGACTTTCGAGGGATAGCCTTTGCTTCCATTAGTTACCAAAGAAGAAAGTGTACATCCACTCGGACTTCCAAGAGACAGCTTTGCCTCCACTCAAACTTCCGAAGAACAATCTTTACTTCCATTAGTACGAGCTTGGTAGACTCAGTTGCCTGCCAGAAGGGATCTTTCTTGCCGAAGTAGAGTGTATGCTACTTTCGGACTTCTGAGGGATAATTTTGCTTCCGTTCAGACTTCCGAGAGACAACCCTTGTTCTCATTAGTGCAGGTTCTGAGGGCCCTAGGGTCGTGGATTTCGCACAAGAATCCATTCGCCTGAAATAGCAAAGCCAACAAACAAGATGAGCAATATCAATTTCAGATCATGATTTAGGCATTATCAAAATAGGGCAAAATCAACGAATAATAATGATCTACTTAGGCTACAACAATTCTATCCTATCGAACAAGTTCATAAAAATACAACAATCAAAGTTTTCTCTCTCCGGGCCAGTTCCTCTCAAGCCAACGTAAAGCAACAATGTTCAAACAAGATTTCGGCATCAACTATTTATTTCTCCGATGATCTATGAGTTCAACAAAAAAAAATATATCATTTTTTATTCTTCGACAAGGTATGTCATCATATCAACAAATTCTACGAGAAATTCTACGTCAAGAGTTTTTGAGCATGACATCCACTATCCTTGAAGCTAACAACAACAATCATTCCTATAACATCTCTACCCTCGACATCAATAGCTTAATGCTAGCATCAAATATGCTATTAATATCAGATTTATCAACACAAGGTCAAGTTTCAAAACATGAATTTCAAGACTACATTTCTCATGCAAATCAAGATTCAACAAAAGCTCTATTTCCCTCAATAACCAACCACTAGCTATTTCAGAAGTAAAGAACACAAATCCTAAATACATTTTTTGCAAGCCCAAGTTCATGAACAATAATATATATATATATATATATAAGAATGGGGTTTCGGCAATCTAAAATAGCAACACAAATGAAGATAGGTCAATGGAATGCTAGAATCAACATCGACACAAAGACGATGGGCCGATGGCAAGCTGAATCTGGTGTTGGTCACTGCCAAATCCAAGAAAAAGAGACACCGAAGTAAAATCCGAGGTTGAAGAGAGTGATAGCCGAAGCTGTGGCCGCCGACGGTGTGCAAGGCGGCGTGGGTCTTTGGTGACGATGACGGTGCCGGAGCCTAGAGCTACAGCAGCAGGCAATGAGCAAATGGTGGTGGTCTCTGGTATTATAGAAACAGAGCCTCCTTGAAGAAGATGAAGTGTGGTCTCTCGGTCCTGAAAGATGATATGCTGAGTATTTTGGTAACGCCAAGTGGATAAGGACTATAATTTTTTTTTTTTTTTTTTGTCCCTTCTGTAAGACAAAATGATGATGCTAATGGTCCCTTGAATAGCCGAAGCATGCATATATATATATATATATATAAAGTGGAAAGTGGGACTGTTGTATTAAAAAAAATTTAGCCTTATCTTTTCAAGAATAAAGAAATGGATTCTTTAATTCTTATTTCTTTGACTTCAAACAACAAAGTTTTGCGTTTTCTAATATTTGGAGAGATGAAAATTTAATTGTCAACATTCTGAGTTGTTGGAGCCATCATAATAAAATAAAATAAAATAAATATTTGATTATTTCTTGGAGAGAAGTATATTCTTGGTGGAGCATTAAAGAAGTCAAGTTTTAATTCTTTTTTTTTTTAAAAAAAAGAAAAAAGAAAAGAAAAATTAAAGGCACAAAAGTGTATTTGCCAAACATGACATGAGGACAAAATATTCTCGAGGGTGTGATGCGAAGCATGGCCAAAGAAGTGAAAATATGCATTTTCGAGAAATTTAAAATTTCTCATACAGGCAAGGGGCAAAACGTAAGAGGGGTTAACTTGAGCCCGCTAAATTAATTGGGCCCAATGGGAAAGCCCAAAATTAATGGGTTCGGAGAAATTATTGCCAAATGAGCCCAAGTGAAATCTATTGGACGGGCCCACGAGAAGGTCAACAAATTAGGCCGAAGAAGACCCATCAAGCAGATATTTCTAAAAAGAGTCCAACAAGCCCATCTGAGGAGGCCCAGATCATACGGGTGTCTGAGGAGGTTAACCGTTACTTTCAAAAAAGATGAAACCCTCAGAGGAGATCTATTCTTCGAGGTATTGGCTAAGTCTTGAAAGGGTTCGGAACCATGAACTTAGAGACCTATTTGAACTCGGACTCGAAAGGATTTGGATCCACGAACCTAGAGATCCGAAGCGCTTGGCTTAGAACATATTTGAATGCAACCTAGAAGTCGCTCTGTTAATGAGTCCCAGAACACTTGCGAGCTCAGAGCTTTCCGGGATCTACGCACCAGAACCATGGGCGTGATGGAGTCCGAACAAAGGATCCGATCCTGAGGATGGTGAGTGGAGATAAATTCACTCTTCGGTTAAACTAGCCTATACTCGGGTCGAGGTGGCACGATCTAGGGAGTCCCTAAGACTCGGTAATATTTGCGGCAGGATGTTCTCTTAAACTACCCCTGACCCTTCTGCGGCAAGGTGTCCTCTGGGACTACCCCTGACCCATTGGGATGATTGGGGATTATTGGTTAGGTGTGGCTAAGAAGAAGGGTTCACCAAGAGGTTGATCTCCTCTTCGGGGTTTTCCTCATCCTCGAAGAGGTCACCTCCTCGGATAAGGTGGTCAGAGAGAATATTCCCCATATGCCTTGCATATGGGCTCCATTCTACATCATAAGGTGCCTATAAATAGCACCCACCCATAGCTTTACAAGGGATGGATTTTGAAGATATAACTCTTGGAAAAGAACTAATTTCTCTGCTCCATTATCAACCTTAAGAGTGAAAGTGGAAGATTCGTGGGAGAGCCTTGCCATTATTTTCTCTCTAACTACTTTGCTTTCTTCTTCACCCAATCGCTTATCTTCATCATCTCTTTGCTATTTTGTTCCTAGTTGTGACTATTGAAGAATCTAAGCCTCTTATCATTTCTAGAGAATTTTGAATTTTCTTCAAAGATCTTCGAAGATCTTTAAATTTTCCAACAATGTTCTTGAACCCCCTCATACAGTCATTACATGATATTAAAATAATTTAAATTATTAAATCATATTGAATATATATTATATACGCAAATAATACAAAATCTTTTTTTATTATTTTAATTCTCACTCATAAATTGTAAAAACTATCATGGCAGCATCTCCCTTGCATTATATAAATTATTTATTTTGTTGTTATTAATGATTTTCTTAAAAAAAATGTAAATAGCATCTAATTTTAATAAATCAATAATTAATCTATAAAAATAAAAAATAAAAAATAAACTAAAATTCATGTACAATTCAGGGCCTTAGGCAAACAATTTTGGGTTACAATTAGGGTCTGAGCAAGTCTCAGCACAACTTGAGTTAAGTTTGAATAGCCTCCTAACTCGACCGAACCAGTCCAAGTTGCACCCCTAACTTATATGATCGGATAGTGGAAAAAAAAACTTGCTTTTCTGGTTTAATCTCTAACATTAGCTTTAAGGTTCTTTTTGTTGCAACTTTATTAATTAGTTAGCTTATTTTTCAGTTTATTTTTGGTCTTAGTGAATTTTTTTTATACTGAATTGAAATTTTACTTCTTGAGCATCTTCAAGAGACTCTTTAAAAGAGACTTGTTAGCTATTATAACTAGTTTCATACTATTTTACTCACTCCAATAGGCTAGTTAGTACATAGTTATTTTAATAAGATTTTTGCAGGCTAGCTACATTTAGAGAACGTTGAGAGGCTCTTTAAGTTAGTTTGTGCAGATACATATGTAAAATAAATAGTAGCATTGGAGAGCACATTGATGAAGAATTAGTTAGGTAAAATAAAGAGTAGCATTGAAGTTGCTCTAAGTTCGTGTAAATTTGATGATACTAGAAATTTAAAAACATTAAAAAAATTACTAAATTATTCAATTTATTATTATTATTATTGTTGTTGTTGTTGTTGTTGTTGTTGAGTGTGTTTTGATAAAGTTTGGTTCTTTTTGTCCTAAAATGAAACTATCAAAATACCGTTGTCTTTGTAACACCCCCAAAATAATGAAATCCAATTCGTCAAAATTAATTCATATTCATTAATCCAACCTCCAAGATCACCCTAACCTACAAGCAGAAGCAATGGATATTCTTGATAGTTAACAAATCAACACAAATACCAAATCTCCATATTTTATTCAGAGTTACATATGAGATTTAAAAAAATGAAACACATGCAATTACATATTCATATTCCCTAATAATTGAATCTACAGCATGTGAGTTCAAGTGTTAAAACTAAATATACCCTAAAGGTTACAAGTTTCAAGCTTAACCCAGTTACAACAAAAGTGAGTTTTACACCCCAAAACATATAAGCCCTTGGCCAAGCACAATAAGAAACAAAAGTGAGCCTTGCGCTCCAAAAATCCTTCATGGCCATCACCTCGGCAGAGGCACATCATCAACACCTAAAAAGTTGTTTCCATATATAGATGAACATAAAGCTCAACAGAGATAATCTAAATAAAATGTATGAAATTTAACAATATCATGAGGTGAATAACCATGAAATTTCATGCCAAAATATAAGTTTCATTTCGAAAATCTCATGTCATGCACATGCTCGAAATCAAACCCAAATCAATTATTCATTTGATAAACCGAAGGTTCGGTAAATACAAGACTAGTAATCCCTAAGCTGGTGTTTACAAGTAGGCTCTCAAAGCACTACCAAGAACCACTTTACCAAAAGAAAATTGGGACATACTTCACGCATGTTTTTGAACTTTCACTATGGACCTAAAGCCAACATAATTCACAACCATCTACACCTTTTACCCGAATTCACCAAGGTATTTTTTCAATAAAGCGATATCGAAAACATTTTCTAATTGCAATGCAAGAGTTTAATCATTGGAATATGAAATGCTCAATGTTATGCATGAGCTTTGTAAATGTTTCAATGTACCTAGTTTATATGCAATTTCTACAACAATTAATACACTCCTGCATTGTCAAAACAATTATCTCTATTTAAGAATATAAATTCCAAGAAGTAATAAATAGTGCATAATTCAATATCTTCAATGTTTCCAAAACTTGGAGTAACAATCCAAAATTACAACCTCCTCTTTCTTTGTAATGCCTCCAATAACAACATATAATCCTATATAGTACACTAGTCATGCAGAAACTCATAATGTTTCGTTCTTTCATTAATTCATTTGATAATCATTACAAAAAGAACCACATGTATTATACATTCACAAACCCTAGATTCTGAATCTATAGCATGTGACACAAAGCGATATACAAGAAATGAAACATGCTTTAGTGGCTATATATCTCTAAGACGATACTTGATTACAACAAAAGTGGGTCAAGCCCAAAACAAGTAAAAGCCGAGACTTATACAAAAGATATTTACAATAATAAAAATACATAAATAATGAGTCTTTAACTCCACAATCCTCTCAAGCTAAATCCTTAACGAAGGCATACCATCAGCACTTGAAAGTTGGTTTCCATATAAGGTGAGTTAAAACCCAGTAGAGAATACTTCAACACATTATATGATGCTTAACAAAGCCATATGGTGAATGCACATGCATGCCATTTACCAAAACATTACACTTGCTCTTTCAAAATAATGCAATGGCAAAATTATAAATCAATTCGTAAAACAATACTTTTAAAAATCAAGAAACAAGGTAGTGGATACACAACACTAAGAATCTCTAGGTACGTGTCTATCAGTAGACTATACAAGCACTACCAAAGCCATTTTACCTATACTAACTGGAAAAGTCGGTACCTAACCGCATAAGTTTTTGACCTTTCACCAAGGACACACAGGCCAACATAATTAATACCACAACCACGCCTCCTAACTAGATTCACCTAGGTATTTATCCTTTTTTCTCAAAACAATACATTTTCAATGTATAAATATGAAACAATGTTCAATGTAAGATGTATAAGTAGTTGGTTTCAATTAAATTAATCCTCATGCAATTTCTACAACAATCAAAACGATTCTCCATCGATTGCCTAAATAGATATCTTTATACAAAAGATAAATCTCCAACAACAATTATAATTTTATAATCTCAATATGGAAGTGATAATACATATTCAACTCCACTCTCATTACCAACAAATATATTCATACTATCATTTCAAAAACTCAACATCTTTTCCTTTATTCTGAGTTCAAAACCAATAATTGCCAACAAAGCATCTATTCCTTTCAAAAACACATTTAAAGGAGAAATTTCTGATATTTCAACACAACAATATACACATTTCCACAACATTTCCCATGAATCCATTTGAAAACCTCTCTTTTATATTTCCCAACCAAACCCTAAATCAAATCCACTACTCCCAAATCACTACATTTTTCAAGGAACATATAGCGAGGCTAAGAATCATACAAAAAGGTTGAAGAAATCCCTACCTCGAGGTTAGAATGAGAGAAGAACAAGACCCAACTTTTGATGGAGCCGAAAATGACTACTTTTTCAATTAGAATGTTCACCTTTACAAGCCCTACACTTTTCTCCAACGCACTAAGGCAACGAGACCAATAGATTTGAGTGTATAGGCGTGTTTAGATAAGAACTAGATAGAGAAAGTGAAGAAATTTGGTAAAGTTAACTTTTAGAGAGAAAGGGAGATCAAAAATCGAAAGAAAATATCTTTTTCAGTACTAATATATGCACAGACTGCTCGAGCATCAGACACAAGAAATTTCTCAAGCGACTAAGTCATGGCTCGAATGCACAATGACCCCCTCCTAGTAGTTCAGACTAGCAAAGAGACCGCTCGAGCGTCAAACACCAAATACCGCTCTAGCGACCAACTAATGGCTCGAGCAAAGAACACCTCACTCCCAAAAGTTCAGACTACAAACACAAATACTGAGAGAAACCAAAAACCGTTCAAGTTAAGGAAATAGACAGAAACCAACATGTTCAAATGAACCTAAAGAAAAACCAAAAACCGTTCAAGTGAACCTGAAGAAAAACAGATAGAAACTCTTTTGAAAAACTAATTCCCAACATGTTCAAAACACAACCGACAACACCAAACAACTAATCCCAATCAACAATAAGACCTCAAGAAGTCTAAATAATAATAATGAGTACCGGGTTTCGATTTAAAGAATACAAAATGGTCAAGTCTTAACCTGAGTCCCTATAATCTTCTCCCCTTAGGAAATTTCCTCTCCAAAATTTAACCAACACAACAACACAATAAATTATTAACAACAACAATAACTCATGTTAACAAACAGTAGATAGACATAGCAATCCATTCCAAAATACTTTGATTACAATCCTCCAAAACATTCATAATGTTTATATATTACAACTCAAGTGAAATCTACTACAAAAGATTCAAACATCAACAAACAGGTCCGAGCACTTCTTACAGACTTTAGCCTCACACTCCCAAGTCACCTTCTCGACTCCATGTGTTGCCACAACACCTTAACCAATGGAATAGTCTTACCGTTAAGACTTCAACCTAAGTATCTAACACTCGAATCGGTCTCTCTTCATACGAGGCATCATCGTTTACCTCTAAATAGTCCAATCCAACATGTATGAAGGATCGGGCTCATATTTCTAGAGCAGGCAAATATAAAACACGTCGTGAACCCTGGAAAGTTGGGGTGGCAAGGCCAAACGATAAGCTATTTTCCCAATCCGTTCTAGAATCTTAAAGGGCCCAATAAACCTGGGAGACAACTTTCCACTCTTCCCAAATCTCATCAAACCCCATCTTGGCAAGATTTTAAGAAACATGTGATCCCTCACCTCAAAAGACAAAGGTCTTCTCCTTCGGTTGACATAGCTCTTTTGACGACTCTAAGCCGAGACCAACCTCTTACGGATAAGTGCGACCTTCTATATCGTTTCCCGAACAAATTTCGAACCTAACGTTAATGCATTACCTACCTCAGCCTAACACACAAGAAATCTACACAGTCAGCCATACAAGGCCTTAAAAAGGGCCATTCCAATACTCACTTGAAAGTTGATATTATAGGCAAACTCTACCAAAGGCAAATGTCTCTCCCATGACCCTTTAAAATCAAGAACGCAAGCCCGAAGCATGTCCTCTAGAATTTGAACGGTGCGATCAAACTGCCCATCAGTTTGAGGATGATAGGCGATGCTAAAAGTCAACTTAGTGCCTGAGGCACACTGTAGGCTCTACCACAACTGAGCCGTAAAATGCGGATCCCTGTACAAAACAATAGTCACCGAGACTCCATGAAATCGCACTATGTCGCTAATATATAGATCGACAAGATAGTCCATCGAGTTATTCGTGCGCATAGGTATAAAGTGTGCAGATTTTATTAACCGGTCGACCACTACCCACACAACATCATTACCCCGTTGAGTCCTCGGAAGACCCACAACAAAATTCATCGTAATATGCTTCCACTTCTACTCGACTATAGGTAAGGGTTGCAACAAACCTGCTGGTCACTGATGTTCGGCCTTCATGTGTTGACAAGTAAGATACCTCAAAACAAGCAAAGCCACATCTTTCTTTATCTCCCTCCACCAAAACTGGCAGCAAAGGTTGTGATACATCTTCGTGCCTCTCAAGTATACCGCAAGGTGTGAATGGTGGAACTCTCAAAGTACCTCTTCTCTATAAGAATCTGGCACAAAAGGGCAATCTAGATATCTCACGCTCGAATCCAAATGAACATTTAAACCTTTCTCTACCTTTCCACTAGAGATCTTCCCTCGAGTAGTCTCTACTTCATAATCATATTTTTGTGCCTCTATAACCCGGCTAATTAAGGTAGGTTGTGCAACTGCAGTAAATAAAGTGGCTAACTCAATGAACTCGCCAAGGTGCAAGTCAAACTCACTGATAGCACCCAACATCTCCAATTCTCAGATAGCAATGCTTGCCACTCTATTCACAAACTTCCTACTCAAAACATCGGCCACTACATTAGCCTTCCCTGGATGATATTGGGCTTGGTTTCAATTTTCTATATTTAATTTTCTGACATTGCATTTTTTATTTTTCATATTTTTTTGTTTTTAGTGAATATTTTTTAAATTTTAAGTAATTTTTTAACTTTTTTAGATGCACCTTACTTAGATGTATCTAAAAAGTAAAATATTTGTAAAAAAAATATTTTTAAAAATCAATAAATACACAAAAAAATGAAAAATGTACTGAATTTTTTTTAGTGAATTTTTAAAGATTTTTTTCATAAATATTATACTTTTTAAGTGTATTTATGTTAGGTGTATCTAAAAATTAAAAGCATTACTTAAAATATTAAAAAAAATTAGAGAAAACAAAAACGTACAATTTTCTGAAAAATGAATTTAGAAAACTCAAACCAAACAAGCTGATGCAACTCAAAATTGTAATCATCCATAAACACCATTAATCTCCTTTGCCTCAAATTCGAGTCTTTTTGTGAGAATAGATATTTCATACTCTTATGATCGGAAAACACCTCAATTCTCTCCCCGTACAGATAATGCCTTTAGATTTTTAAGGCAAAAATCACCGCCGCTAGCTCTAAGTCGTGCATAGGATAATTTCTCATAGGTTTTCAATTGCTGTGAACCATAGGCTACAACTATTCCTTCCTGCATCAATACACAACCCAAACCTTCTCGAGACGCATCACAATAAACCGAATAACCCAAACCTCTCTCTGGAATAATCAAAACTAGAACAGTGGTGAGTCTAACCTTAATCTCTTAGAATGACTTTTTGCAAGCTTCATCCCACACGAATCTAACTCATTTTCTTGTCAACCTAGTCAATGGCGAAGACAATCTAGAGAAATCTTTTACAAAACATCGGTAATAGCAAGTTAAGCCTAAGAAACTCAGGATCTCCAATGTATTCTTAGGTTGTTCCCAATCTTGCACTGCGTTTATCTTAGATAATTCTACAATCACCCCTTCCCCGGACACCACATGACCTAAAAACTTAACTTCATTGAGCCAAAACTCACTCTTCTCGAACTTAGCATGCAGTGTGCTCTAAGTAACTCAAGTACGACCCATAAGTGTTCCTCTTCGGAGGGTGAGTGGACTAGGATGTCGTTGACGAAGACGACCATGAACTGATCTAAGAACTCACGAAAGACTCAATTCATCAAGTCCATAAACAAAGTCAGTGCATTGGTTAGCCCAAAAGGCATTACTAAGAACTCATAATGGTCATACCACGTACGGAATGTCATTTTCTGAATATCCTCCTCCTTCATCCTCAACTAGTGATACCTCAATCTCAAATCAATCTTAAAAAAGCAATGCGACCCCTTCAATTGATCAAACATATCATTTATTTTCAGTAATGGGTACTTGTTCTTAACAGTTATCCAGTTCACCTTTCAATAATCAATTCACAGCCGCAATGTGCCATCTTTCTTCTTTGCAAAAAGAGTCGTTGCTCCCTAAGGCGAGATACTAGGGCTAATGAAGCCCTTATCTAATAATTCCTGAAGTTGCACCTTCAACTCACACAACTCGACTGGCACAAACCTATATGGTGCTATGGAAATCGGAGCCGTGCTTGGCGCTAAATTGATAAAGTACTCAATCTCTCTATATGGTGATAACTTTGTAAGATCCTTCGAAAAAACATCTAAATACTCTCGAACTACTCTTGGCGAATCACCCTAAACCGTACTAGCCTCATCAGCTACCAAGATGGCAAAAAGGAAACTCAACTCTCCTCGACCCTTAAGGTCATATAACAAAGGAATAAGACTATCACCCTGATCATACGTAAAGTAGAAACATTCTCTTGATGATGTACACACCAACACCCTCCTACGAAAGTGTCACGACCAAACCTGCCCTTATGGGTTTAGCGTCGTAACTGACCAATAATCCTTAGATTACCAAAGGCCTCCGAACAGAATGTCATATGATTAGGGGCTGAGGAAGCACATATACATAAAACATACATAGTCCATTGAGCTGTGCAGACATACATGGGACAAATGAACTTAAACTTTCTAAGCATACATGTGACGTTGACGTCATAAAGATACAATAGTTACACATCATCCCATGTACAAATAAGCATAAATTTGTTCATAAACCAAAAGGACAAAGTCTTAAACAATCACAAAACATGGCCACAAGACTTGACTTAATTTGGAACCTCCTTGGGCGGCACAAAAGGGTGGTTGACAAACACAAAACTCTTCAGGCATTATCTTAAGCCTGGCCGTGCGCCTACTCGCCTACATACATAATAATAAATAGTGAGCGAAAGCCCAATGAATAATAACAAAGTAAAGAGGTAAATGAATGATGTCCCAAAACCAATTCAGAAACCAGAGTTCATATCAAAAATGGATTCATATTCATGTTCTTGTTCAGAGCATATACAAAAATGAGAGTTCATGCTTAATTATCCGTGATACATCCGTTAGCGCTAACAGATCACATACAGAGTATCAAAAATCATACTTGTCAATTCCATAGAGGAACCTCCAGCCGGGTACGGATAACTTGTCAATTCCATAAAGGAACCTCCAGACTAGAAACAAATAACTTGTCAATTCCATAAAGAAACCTCCAACCGGGTGCAAATAACTTGTCAGTTCCACAAAGGAACCTCCGGACTGGGAACAGATAACATACTTGTGTCACAAATACTTATCGAAAATTGGACAATCATTCATAGTATAGAACATAACATTTCATAAAAAAAATCTTATTTCATATACAGGAAAAAAAAATTAACTTGAACATAACTTTACTAAGTTCTTACTCACATATGACTCCACTTGCAGAACAAACAAATTAGATAACTTGTGGCGCGTGACCTATACACACACATAACAGAAACACATAATGAAACACACACTCGATTGGTACTTAACTTCTTTCTTTTCATTGTAATGTGTTTCTAAGTCTTAACCTCTTATTGTGTCTTAATCATGGTCTTGGAATGTCTAGGATGCAATGAAGATGCTAAAATGTACTTGGAAACACTTAACAAAAATTGCTGAAAACAGGGATCCCGCTCGAGCGCAACTTTCTTTGCTCAAGTGGACATGCAAAAATGTGACTTGTCACTCGAGAAAAACTTCTGTTACTCAAGCGGCCTGTAAACTCTGCAAAAGTATTGGTTGTGTGATTTTTCCGCTCGATGGTCGCTCAAGCATGAGACTTAGTTCATTGCTCGAGCGCAACTCTTGTCGCTCGAGCAGTCTGCAAAAACATGAAACTTCTGGGAGCTTGCATTTCACGCTCGAGCCAACTTTTGGTCGCTCGAGCGGAAGCGCAAGATCACAGAGTGGTCGCCCAAGCACAGGTTCTGTCACTTGAGTGGAGGGTGTAAATTCTGGAATTTTCAAATTTGCCTTCAAGCTTCAAAACTCATATTCAAAGCCACAAATCATGTTCTTTGGGGCCAAAAACTCAAGAAAACATGGCTAAACTTGAAAAACATTGAGAATTAAAGATCATTTCATGAAATCAAGGCCCATAAGCTTGTCAATTGAGCAAACCCAAACTTGAATTATGAAAACATAACATGAATATGACATGCATGGAGTGATTTGAGCTCCAAGTTTCCAAATCATAAGCAAATGAGATGTTTAGGTCAAAAACATGTTGGGTTCCTTGAACAAAACTCAAGTATAGACATGCATATGGAAATTCTTGAAAATCAACTTACCAAATTATGAGGATTATGCATGTATGCATAATACACTCCCAAGGTCAACTATCTAAGCTCAATTCTTGCCTTCCTATAGGATTTCTTTTGAATTCCTGAGTTGGTTAACTTAATTACATTATCAAAAGCTTGGGTTCTCACCTAAACTTCTCAATTGAGCTTCAAGTGGACCAATTCTTGAGTAATCAAGCTAATCCTCCTTAGTTCTCTTCAATTTTCTAGCAAATCCTTTTTGGTTGAACTCAAGTCTTCCTCTCTCTCTCTCTCTCTCTCTCTCTCTCTCTCTCACGTGTAGTCTTCAAAGATGAGGGATTGAGGGTGTAAAGTGTATTAAAGGTGTTGGAAGTGGCCTTATATAGGCTTAATTAAGAAGGCTAATTAATTTAAGTTAAGGGTAACTAATTAAGATCATTTATTCTAATTATTCGGCTCCAAATTGAATTTCAATCCAAGCTACCATAAATTCCTAAAAATTCCAATTAACAGGTAAGTCAAGTCAATTTCTTGATCAGATGTTGATAAGGCCGTCAACTTGTAGAACAAAACAATAACATGAACAGATCTTTCTATGATGAACAGATATGAATACAAATAATGCCACACACTCGCAATTAATGCAAATTTCCACTTTAATTACTTATTAAGCCTTCTTAATCATGGATTATACGTTAATCATGGGTTTGTTACAAATAGCAATCTAATGAAGCCCGAAAATAAGTCAATCAATCTATACCCAAAATCACATCAAACGCATGTATGTCAAGAACAAAAAAAAAAATCAAAAGAGAGTCGACGATCTACAACCTCAATCATACAGGAGTGGCATACTCGACCCATTGCCACTCTACCCCCAACAGGTGTCTCGACAAACAGAGAAGACTCCAACTAATCAAACTCTAACTCTAAAACGGATGCAAAAAAAGATGAAATGAAGGAATGAGATGCACCAATATCAATCAACACATTAGCTAAGGAATTAAATATCAAAAAGTTACCTCTCACAACAGGAGGTACCAATAACTGCTCCAATGTGGTCACAGCATACATACGCCCCGGATGCCTCTAATCAACTTGTTGACCCCTCGAGTCATAGGCGTAAAGAATTGACTGAGCCAAAGTGGCTCCCTGATTGGCCCTCGAGGCCTAAATAGACTGAGTTAGCTGATAGGTCTGTGTTTGCCTTGAACCAGACGCACCAAATGCACCACTCGACTGAGGGCAAAACCTCCTCAAATGCCCAGACTGCCTATACTGATAACAGGTAAGCAGCAGCCCTCTCCATTGGCTCTGACTTTGAGAACGAGTCAAAGACAGTGCAGACTGTAGCCCTTCTTTTCTCTGTAAGCAAACTGGAGACTTGTGGCCCAACTGACCACACTTGAAGCACGAGAACCCAACTTGGTTACCTCTCCCCGAACTCGAACTCCAACTCGACACAAGAAAGATGGACCTAAACTAAAAGGCTTAGGACTGCTACGGGGTTGAACCCCTCTGCCTTTTGCTGTCCCTAGCATCCCCCTGAGACTCCTACCCTCTCTACTTGGAGCCTCTCTTCCGCTCTTTCTCCACCTAAATCAACACCTCCAAATGAGCTGCCGATTCAACAAGCCACCCATAATTCCAAATCATAGATCCAGCCATCTTGAAAAAGAGCTCGATCCTCAATCTCTTTTCAAACTTGATACAATGGTGTTCTTCTTTTGCCACCCTAATTTTTGGTAATTACACGTGAAACCCTGAGTGTCACACCCCAAACGCGGGTATGACCGGTCGTGGCCCACAAGGCCTTAGCCCAAAGAACACATAAGCCTAAGCACAAATCCATAATCACATTGAACAACTATACAAAAGTTCAGTAATAAATAACCAAACTCAATCCAGTGATATGCCACAAGTATAAACGGCAAAACCAACCGTAATCAATACCACCCAAACTTATGGGATATAAACCGCCCACATATCAAAATAATCCTAAATGAACCTCAATAAAAATAAAAAGAAATATGTACAAACTTGACATAACAATCTAAAACAAAATAAATGAATATCCTAAAGGTCCATGCAATTGAGTCCCTACTACGCCATGAGTCCACTCTAAGTCCTTTTAACACCTGAAAATGATAAACAATTAAGTCAGTTGATAGCTCAGTGAGTAGCAACATGGATAGTAAATACAGTTTTGAAAACATGGTTCAATTCCAAAATAAGATATCTATCACAGAACTAGATTGGCGTACGGTTTTGATAAAGATAATCTGTTTCAAAAAGAAGGTTCCACAGTTCAACCGTTAAAATACTCATGTCTCTCAAGAACATGATAAATGACATTTTTCACTTAAAATAGATTATAACATGAACACTAATAATTTTTTGGGTACCAAGAATAACAAGTAACATGCCACACAGTTCTCAATGCAATAAGCCCGTTGGATCCAATACCGAACTAAAAGTCATCCTCAGAGTGGCAACTCAGACCTTTTCTCTCAGACGAATTAAAGGTCACCTAGCCTAACCCAGGTCTTTTCCTTACAATCGTTGAGTACTAAAGTCATCACGGCCCAACCCGGATCTTTTCCCTAGTGACCAGAGTCACCACACACAATGGAATAATTTCCCTGGACTAAATATATAGATGGTCCCGATAATCAATACAATTCAGTTTCACAAAACATGGTAGTTCACCATTATCAATATGAGACCATAACAAATAGATTACAGTATGCCAAGTTTACATATGTTTTAGAAATAATTTAATTCTATTGATAATATAATAATTTATCAAAACAGTTTAGTCCTAAAACAACAATTTAATTTTCCAACAGTTCAAGGAAGGGGAACATTTATTAAAATATGTAGAACTCTTCTTTTGAACTCTTTACCTGTAAAAGAGTTAGAACTCTTCTTTTGATTGACCAAGTAACAACTTGGAAAAATGTAAGCCCACAGGGCATTCTATTATTGTTGTAAACATTTGTTACTTATATGAAATTCTCTTTTGTAACATTAATTCTAATGTATGTATGGAAATGTGATCTATTTATCATGTATATAGAACTGTTGGGTGTTGGGATTATGTGTTATTTTGAGGGCGTTACACATCTCATGTTAATTCTTTTGTCAAAATTTAAAATTCTGAGTCCTATTTCCAACAAAATTTATTTGGGTGAAAATTATCTGCTAGATTGAGAGGAAAGCTAGTTTTCCCAAAGGGTGACAAATCTGGACAAGTTTTCAAACAGAGCTTGTAAATGAATTTCTGGATGTGCTGTGAAGATTCTGAAAATTGGAACTGAAAATAGACATGTTGCTTATTGTTTCTGTGCAATTTCAGCCCCTAATATGACCCAAAAATATTTTTACCAAAGCATTCTTTTTAACTCTGCAGTTCTAAGAAGTGCTAGAAATTGTGTCTTATTGTGTTATTTGTCTCTAAGTATTTCAAAGCATGCCTAATGTTGTTTGCTTGCTTTACCATAGTTATGTATGATTATCATGGGCTATATTTCCTCTCTTATGTTGTCTCGTGCTCTTTTATATTACCGAATGTGACTAACTTACTTATTAAAAGATCTAATAAACGGAAAATGATAAGAGGTTGGCAATAGGCGACGTTTACACTGGTGTTTCGGAATAATTTGTACATATGAATGACATGAATTATGATGGGATTAATACTAAATGAGTTAATCAAGTTGTGACGCCCCAAATTTTGAAAACATCGATAATATAATACAACGATACACCGGGGGTTTAGCTAGAGGATACACAACATTTTTAAACACAAAATACAAATAATTACACTAAAAGAAAATAATAATAATAGTTACAGATAAAATTCTTCAAGTCTTTAAACACATATCAGTTTCTTGATACAAAAAGATTATCCAAAATACAAGAAATATAAAATCTAATCTCTAAGACAACCATAGTTCCTCAAAGCTTTCAGGGATTTTGTTCTCAGTGTAAAACTTCACCTGGCATAAAACACCATGATCTTGGAATGCCCCAGTAAATACACACACCCTGTCCATTTTCCCATTTCAAATACACAAGTAAAATAACGGCATGATCATAACATACAGCAAAAACAATAATTAAGCAAAGCTTATAATAAATTTCAGTTCTTATGAATAATGGTCAATTTCAATTCTCATGAATAACAGTTAATTAAGTTAGTTCTAGGCAACTCCCCACGGAATGCCATTCTTACCCAACCACTAACACTGGCCACAGGTAATTTTGACTCCCCCTTGGTTAATACAATACCAATGTGTCGCTTATCGCATAATCACCAGTGCATCGCTTACCGCACAATTACCAATGATGGCCAGGCACCTAGGTTCCATACCCGAGTGGTGACATCACGATCTGTCCCAAGGGGACAGGCTTCCGGGGATACTCTCCCTGTGTGAGACCCTCACTGCAACCCTTATACCTCCCAATTCTATTAAGCAGCTAGAATACCTCCCGTGCCATGTTAGGGTTCAAAAACACACTTGCACAAGACTTCACCAAAATGGAATACATTCCACTATATTGTACTTTTGAATCCATCATTCATTATCCCATAAAATTTATTACAATGATCGTAACCCATTACTATCCCATGTGATTTTCCCTTTATTAAATGCATTATGTTCTCGGTTATAGCAAAGCTTGGTTAAGATAATTACAAAGACAAACTAAACATAAAGTTATTTAAGCATGGTATAACAAATTCACAATTTATCATAGTTTACATATCAAGACTTAAACATTCAAGAAACATTGCATATAAGAGTTGCAAGCCAATTAAGAGCACATTAACACAAATTTCCAAATTTTCATATTTGAACTAGTTGGGAAATAATTATGGAAAAATACTTTTATTTGCCCTAAGTACCTGGTCTCATGTACATTTCAAGATAAATGAGTCTAGTTTCAAACTCAATTTACAAAAGTAGGATAGGTATTTTATATTTTAAGATAATGCAGAATTAAAAAGATCTATCCAGATTCGTTGACTGTTACACAAATCGATTTATCTCTCAAACCTCTCACTCTCTTGAGTTCAAACAAATTTTAATTGGAATATAACACCAAGATTAAAATTTTGACATAAAAGTGGACTCAAGATTATATTTCTAGAATTTTCTAAAAATAGATAAAGTTGACTGTTTTTCTGGTTTTGTAAGTAACAAACTTAGAAAAATTATTTAGATTATAAAAATACATCCTTAGGTCCTACCAAAATTATCACATACTCTAGACATACCAAATATTATCCCATAAAAACATATTTTGAGTTTATGGAGTTTTGATGGGAAAATAAATTCAAGAGAGAAAAAAGAATTGACGTTGGAAATTTAAGAAAGAAAGAGAAGCACACCATATCTTAATTAATACACATTTATACAAGAGTGTAGGCCTAGACTACAATATATATATATATATATACAAATAGCATATATTAGGAGAGGAAAAACAAGTGGTAAAAGAACTTGAGAGAAGAGGTGATGTAAGTTTACCTTTGTTGTACAAGACTCAACACAATTTTTCTTTTTTTCTTCTCTTCTCTCTCTCTCTCTCTCTCTCTCTTTTCCAAGATCACTCTCTCTCACTCCTCTACTACATGGCTGAAAATGTGTAAAATGAGGGGTAGAAGTGTGCATATATATAGAGAAAGGATTGGGAGGTTTCTTAAGGACTAAGTTCCATAAGTGTAATTTGTCAAAGTTGTCCATCAATCCCATCAAGGCCCTTTCATTCATCACATAGCCAACTACTTGGGCTCCAAGATATATATATATATATATATAGGAGATATTTCTATTTATAAACATAAATAATAGGCACAAGTATATTAATTAATAAAATATTACAATTAAGGTTTGGAATGAAATAAAATAGAAGTATATAGGGACCAAGTCTAAATTTATGAAACCTTGATATTTATTAGTAATATACTAACATTAAAAAATAGTTAAAATAATAAATTCGGGTCCCGTTAGATTAAAACGCAAAGAAAGGCGAGAAATTGAGCGAAAACGGATAATTAAAATTTTAAAGTAATTAATCCATAATTATAGGCTTTAATAATTAATACCAGGGTTTTAAAGGTGATCATTAATCTACCGAGATTAATTAGGATTTACTCAAATTAATCTACGATGTTTCCCGATTCTAATTAAGCAAAAATTCAAGGGCTTTATTGAAATAAGCTCAAGGTTAGGAATTTAATGGTAATTACAAAAATTAGGGTCTCTACAACCTATCCCCCTTACAAATTTCGTCCTTGAAATTTTAAGCCGTCGAAAAGTTGTGGATAATTTGCCCGCATTCATCATTATGCTTCTAGGTAGATTCCATCAACATATTTTAATCATCTAGATGTTTTTTTTTTCCCCCCTTTCACATCCTTCTTCCTTCTATCCAGAGCACCCTTTATTCTCATTTTACTAGTAACGTTGTAAATTGAATTTCTTCCCAATTAATGACGTGAGAGAGTGCAAATTTTTTTTTTTCCCCTAAAATTTTGAACTACTCGTTGTATAAGCAATGATGTCATTGTTTCACTGTGAAAACCCCTATTGCCAATTTCTGATGTGGTAGTCCACTTACTCACTATGAATGTATCCTGATGATATCAAATGAGTTAAGTCTTCCGCAAGTGGTCTAAGCGAACCCCTAGGATGACACGGACGTATTCAGACTCTACGCGGTGCTTCAAGGTGTAAGCGAGCCCTTTGGTATAGTATGTGCAGGGTGTAAGCAAGCCCTAGGCATAATTTGGGTGTAAGCGAGCCCACATGTTTGGCCGTCTCTTTTGAGATCCATCAATGTCATCGACCGGTAAATAACCAGGAGGTGGGCATAAATGGTAAGGTCTGCAAAGCAACAAAAGGGGGAGTTCTGAATAGTCCGATGTTCAATCCTTGTGGTTGGGTAGAAGGATCTCTTTGGGAGATTCTACATGTCTAGTATAACCACTAATTCACAGAACCTTATTGTAGTATTGTATGTTATGTTACCCGATTTGTTCTGTATATGGTTGATTGGTTGATAGAAGGTATGGGGGTGTGTGGGGGTGTGTATGTTTTTATTGAGCATTCCAAGCTCATGGCGTGTCATACCAGGTAAGGAAGTAATTTACGATGGTAAAGGTTATCCCCGAAGGCAATCAAGATGAAATGTTGGAGCCATGGTTCACTTGAAGACTTAGACTAGTAGTTTTTTTTTTTTTTCTTTTGACTTTTGGCGTGACAGTGTTGTGTAATCCTATAGCGGAACACAAATGAATTATCTAAGCTATTAACTCTGCTTATATGTGCATATTAAAATATTTTGGTTATCTATCCTGTTTGAGTTGTATTTTGTACCCATTTTTTTACGATCTTGAATTTTGGGACGTGACAAATTGGTATCAAAGCCATAGGTTCAACCCTTAACCCACGCGTATCGACTTGTGATTTTAGATATCCTTGCTTCCCACACTATTATATTCTATTAATATTATACTATATCATCTAAAAAGTGGACTAAAAAAAAATTGTTCACCTGCCGTAAGATGGATTTTAAGCCGGAAAACATTAATAACTGAAGAGTTTTTCTTTTTCAGAATAGACGGGCTATCATTGTTAGTCCACAAAGACTTAATCGATGACGTCAAATAGGAGCGGAGCGCGTGATAAAGAAAGCTATTCAAAAGACGAAGGAGGACTTTTCATACCACACCACACAGGGAAAACGGGCATTGGTACACCGGCGCCTCTAGTGTAAATACCGGGAACTTAGGTTCGCTTTACAAATGGAGCGGAATGATCAAACTTTTGCCAAGTTTAGGCAAGAAGTATTGGCTGAAGATTCGTATCCTGTGATGTGTTGCGTTAGACCAGAGAGCCTTGGCTTTCATCATCCTAAGTTAGAGGTTCCATTTGTCTCAGTACTTCCCGAAGCTTTCCCTGCATTCCCTATAAAGGTGTCATCAGAGTACTCCCCTACACCATCTCAGCAGTTTTTGATCTTCCCGATATATGCTCTTTTACCACCCGAGGACCCCGATAAGGATTCCGAAAAAGACCCAGAGGAATCGTTTGGCTTAGGGATGCAGTGTTTTAGTAGTCGTGGGACAAACCTTTTTGTGCACTTTTGAAAATATTGTTTTGTGTAGTTGAAGCATGTTTTGTTTTGGTGTATACACGCTAACCTAAATAGTGTAACCTTTTTGTAAGAAGTTGTTTATATATAGAATTTCTAGTTGGTTATTCTAGTTTATTTTATTTGCTTGCATTAATTGAATTGTCCCATTAGAACTATTACACCTCAAAACCACATTAAATTAGCCCATTTATTCAATGCCTCGTCGTCTTTACAACAACCTTAGGCTTTTATTACCCACATACTTGGCAGATGGCGAACAATATAGAAGTAAACGATCAAATAAGATGCCGAGACGGACGTCCAGCTCACAATCAAGGCGTTAATCGCAGTGGACTTGTACCTGTACCTGTACCTGCTGAGGAGTTACCAAGACCAGTCGAAAACTAGATTCTTGAAAATTTAGGAAGTCTTAGAAGAACGCAACCAAACAAGCGGATATATTTGTTATCTGAGTTTAGAAAGCAAAGACCACCAGTGTTCACTGGTGAACCTGACCAAAGAATCGCTGAAAGCTGGATCCGTCAAATAGAAAAGATGTTGGAAACCATAGACATTACTATGCATATAGACAAGATCACCTTGGCAAGTTACCAGCTAGAAGGAGAAGCGGATCATTGGTGGTCCTTTATAAAAGCTTCCCGGGACACGACAAACATGACTTGGGCTCAATTCAACGAGCTATTTCTAAGAAAGTATTTCCAAATACAGTTAGGCGGGAGCGAATTTGGCAATTTCAAACTTTGAAACAGGGTGAGATGATAGTGACTCAGTATGTGGCCAAGTTTAGCACAATATGCAACCCGATACGTCACAGACGAGAGAGAGAAAGCATGAAAATTCAAGTGGGTTTAGACCCTATCATCAGAGGCAAAGTGTTACCCTTGTGTCTTTCTACATTTGTCGATGTGGTAGATACGGCATTAGATGTCAAAAGGGAGTGGGCAGACTCAAAAAGAACCTGGCTGACGAAGACAAAGAAAGGGGGGTCAATCCTTTGTAGGACCAAAAAGAAATGACCAAAGGAATGTGGCACGGACACCATACACCAGGCCATCGCAATAGCTGCAATAACAAAGCCAAAAAGGAAATTTACAAACCAAGCCTGTTACACAAGTCTAATGCTTTCACTGTCATCAGATAGGGCACAAGAAGTCGGAATGTCCCCAACTTACTGGGATAGGAAATCAAGTAGGGGGTTCTAGCGTGAATGCTCAAGCTATTGGTAGACGAAGGCCATAATAAACAAGTCAAGAAGGGCAATAGAACAAAACCGAAAGGTCTGACAAACCAACAATCAAAAAGCCACAAGCAGAATTTTTGCTCTCCAAGAGGAAGAGGATGAAGACCGGTCAGTAATTAAAAGTAACATTGTATTCTATAATTCTTGGGTTCACGTTCTATTCGATTCTGGCACATCACATTGTTTTATATCAACATCTTGTGTTAAATCGCTAGGTCTTGAATGTGAGCCTTTAGAAACTATTTTACGTATTGTATCACCTTTTTAAGGAAGTATTAGGGTAGGATTAATCTGTCGAGGGTGTGAGTTAGAAGTGTCAAGGTTATAGTTGAGTTACAACCTTCGAATCATGAACATGTCCGATTTTGACATAATGTTGGGTATGGATTGGTTATCCGCCCACCAAGTAGTGATTGATTGCTACCAGAAGAAGGTGATGGCTTGCACACCTAGTGGACGTGTTTCCAATTTAAGGGGGATAGAGAGGATTCCTTGAGCACGACAAATCGTAAAACATGGTGGCATAATCAATTTGCTGGGCGGTTAACAAGTTTGATCATTAATGAAGAAGCCCGATCAGAATTAAATCTTCTACGTGTAGTTTGTAAATATGCTAATGTTTTTCCCGAGGAATTGCCAGGATTACTGCCACATCGTGATGTAGATTTTAGTATCAAGTTACAAGCAGGTACTGAACCCATATCCATGACGCCCCACCGTATGGGTCCTACTGAACTTCGAGAATTGAAAATGCAACTATAAGAATTACTAGAAAAAGGATTTATCTGACCAAGTACCTCACCATGAGAAGCACCAGTTCTCTTTGCAAAGAAAAATGATGGAACACTGAGATTGTGCATAAATTATCGGCAACTTAATCGGGTGATGATCAAGAACCAATATCCACTTCCACGGATTGATGACCTATTTGACCAACTTTAAGGTTCAAAGTATTATTCAAAGATTGATCTTAGATCTGATTATCACCAATTGTGGATCACGGATGATGATATACCAAAGACTACTTTCCAAACCCGATATGGCCACTACGAATTTGTGGTAATGCCCTTTGGATTAACCAATGCACCGGTCGTGTTCATGAGCTTGATGAATAAGATTTTTACTCCGTACTTGGACCAGTTTGTGGTAGTGTTCATTGATGACATTCTAGTCTATTCACCGTCTGAAGAAGAACACGAGCAATACTTGAGAATGGTTCTCCAGGTTTTAAGAGATAACCAGCTATACTCGAAAGCAAGTAAATGCGAGTTCTGGTTGACAGAAGTCAAATTTTTGGGACACGCTGTGTTTTGGCACAGGATTGCGATGAACTCGCCAAGATAAAAGTAGTATTAGATTGGAAGCGACCAACCTCGATGATTCGGTTCGTAGTTTCTTAAGGTTGGCCATTATTACCAACGGTTTAATAAAGACTTTTCCAAACTAGCCAAACCGATGACTTGTCTAACGCAAAAGGATAAAATTCTGTTAGAATGAAGCATGTGAACGATCCTTTCAAGAACTCAAGAGGAGATTGACTAGTGCCCCAATACTCATCATTCCGGAGTGAAACGTAAGACATACAGTGTATTGCAACGCATCTAAGGATGGGCTAGGCTGTGTGTTAATGCAAAATGGAAAGGTAGTGGCTTACGGCTCCAGGCAACTGAAACCACATGAAAGAAATTATCCGATACACGATCTGGAGCTAGTAGCGATGGTTTTTACGCTAAAGCAATGGTGTCATTATTTGTATAGTGAACAATTTGAGATTTTCACAGACCATAAGAGCTTGAAATACTTGTTCACGCAGAAGGACTTGAACATGAGACAAAGACGGTGGCTAGAATATCTCGATGATTACCATTTTACTCTATCTTACTGTCCTAGCAAAGCTAATGTGGTGGCGGATGTCCTAAGTCATAAGAACCGAGGAATTATTGCTAGCCTGCACAAAAGGAATGGAACATGGTCGGAACACTTAATGAGTTCGAAGTACAGATGAAAGCTCAGGATGAGAAAGTATACCTTGGTGCTCAAATCGCTACGCCTAAGTTACTGAACAAGGTAATAAAGTCACAGAAGTATGATCAGGAGGTGGCGTGCATAAAAGCGCAAATAGCATTTGGCGATCCTATTCATGATTGGATGATTCACTTAGATGGAAGTTTGAGACATTAGGGCAGAGTGTTTGTGCCACAAGATGAGTCGCTTAGAGAAAAAGTTCTAAAAGAGTTCCATCATTTAGTGTTCGCAGTACACCCAGGAGGGACGAAAATGTACCAAGACTTAAACGCCAATACTGGTGGAATGGAATAAAGAAAGATGTGGCTCAATTCGTAGCCAGATGCCTTATGTGTCAGCAAGTAAATACAGAACACCAGCGACCTGGAGGGATGCTTCATTCTTTGTCGATATCATAATGGAAATGAAAGTATATAACAATGGACTTCATCACTGGATTACCCAGGTCACCCAGGGAACACGATGCTATATGGGTCATAGTTGATCGTTTGACGAAAACTACACACTTTTTGCCATATAAAATCTCAGACACTTTGACATCGCTGAGTCATCTCTACATTAAAGAAATTTTCTGACTATACGAAATTCCTGTATCAATTGTGTCAAACCGAGACCCGCGTTTCACCTCCCAATTTTGGGGGGAGCTTACAAGAAGCGTTAAGGATCAAATTATGTTTTAGTACCGCCTTTCATCCTCAAGCTGATGGACAGTCGGAATGCACCATTCAAACTTTGGAGGACATGTTGAGAGCTTGTGTGATGGATTTCAAAAGGAGTTGGGAGGGACACCTACCGTTGGTGGAGTTCTCGTACAACAACAATTTCCAGGCCAGCATTGGCATGGCTCCATTCGAAGCACTATACGGTCAGCCTTGCAGATCACCAGTTTGTTGGACTAAAGTTGGAGAAGCTAGCTTATTGGGCCCAGAGATCGTGCAAGAAGCCACAGAAAATGTGAAACTTATTCAACAAAGATTGTGGCAGCTCAAGATCGTCAGAAGAGTTATGTAGATAAAGGGAGAAGACCTCTAACTTTTGCCATCGGTGATCATGTTTTCTTGAAAATTCAATCCCATCGAGGGATCATTCATTTTGGAAAGAAAGGAAAATTATCACATCGATATATCAGACCCTTCGAGATACTTTAAAAAATTGGAGAGGTTGCGTACAAATTGGCTTTACCCCCACAGTTGGCTAAAATACATGATGTTTTCCATGTATCTATGTTGTGGAAGTACATAATGCACCCTTCTCATATCATCAACTAGGAAGAAATCCAACTCAACGAAGATGCTACCTTTGAAGATTGATAACATGATTCAACACTTAAAACTAAATGTATTAAGTGATAATCAATTAAGTCCGATTGATAACCACAATTGATATCAGTTAAAAATTTAAGTTCAAAAGAATGAAAGAAAAGAACTTGCAAGGAAAGACAATTCAACTTCTTAAGATACTCTAGCGTCACCATGGTATTGAAGAGTTCACCCGAGAACGTGAAGACGCAACGCGGGTAAATTATCCACAATTATTTGAGACGTGAGGTATGATTTAATTTCAATGATGAAATTTATTTAAAAGGGATAGGTTGTAGAGACCCTAATTTTTGGTAATTACATGTGAAACCCTGAGCATTAGATTAATAGCACTTTAGCCCCTAGTTTCATAAAAGTCTTCAAAATGGCCTAATAAAAAATAAATTTCCCTTAGATTATCATAATTAAGTCCTAGAACACCACTTTGTAATTGAAAATACCCTAAAACTTGGTTTTTATTTATTTTACCTCCTAGTTTCTAAATTAATTTATACATTTTATTTTTTTTGTTCTTTAATTTATTATTTATTTGACTATTTATTATTTATTTGAACATGAATATTTACATAGGTATTATAAATATTATTTTGTGAAAAATTGGTTGAGAAAAAAATATTTAGATATTTACAACTTCCCTTAGTCATTGAGTTAGAGAGTAAAAGGGTCTTTTCAACCCAAACTCATTGCCTATAAATTGAGAGCATTGCCTTAATTCCTTGGTCACATTTCAGCAGCCAAGGAGAGGGTGAGAGAAGGAGAGTGTGACTAGGGGGAAGTAGAAAAGAAAAGGAAGAAAAGGTGTCTTCTTGAGTCAAGGTAAGAACACATCTCTTCCTTGTCTTCTCCAATTCTTTCACCCATCTCATTCTATTTTCTAGTATGCCCTCTTATGTTGCATATTAATGGTAAATAGGGTTTTTGGTATGTATGAAAGTGTGGATATCATCTAGTGACTTTGTCTTGCAATTTTTTCAAACTATGCACTACTGACTTCTCTAATTTAAAAGAGATATCCAATTTATTTATTTCTCAAATCTGAATTTACTATAAGATATTTCGTATGTATAGAGCTTGTGATAATTTTATTAGCCCCTCATTGTGTGTTTTTAGGGCTTGGATATTTTGTTTTAAAAATATGGTTCTGAGTCTCCAAAAACAGTCCAATTCTTACAATTTTATAAACTTCCAAAAAACTCATCTCATGTTGGTTCTTCTGTCAAAATTTAGAATTCTAAGTTCTCTTTCCAACAGAATTTATTTGGGTGATGATCATCGGGTAGATTGAGAGGAAAGCTAGTTTTCCCAAAGGGTGACAAATATGGACAGGTTTTCGAACAGAGCTTGTCTATGAATTTTTGGATGTGCTGTACAAATTCTGAAAATTGGAACTGAAAATAGACATGTTGTTTATTGTTTCTATGCAATTTCAGCCCCTAATATGACCAGGAAGTATTTTTACCAAAGCATTCTTTTTAACTCTGCAGTTCTGAAAAGTGCTGGAAATTGTGTCTTATTGTGTTATTTGTCTCTAAATATTTCAAAGCATGCCTAATGTTGTTTGCTTGCTTTACCATACTTATGTATGATTATCGTGGGCTATATTTCCTCTCTTATGTTGTATCATACTCTTTTATATTACCGAATGTGACTAACTTACTTATCAAAAGATCTAATAAATGGGAACTAATAAGGGGTTGGCAATGGGTGTCATTCACACTGGTGTTTCGGAATAATTTGTATATATGAATGACATGAATTATGATGGGATTAATACCAAATGAGTTAAGTCTTGCGCAAACAGTCTAAGCGAACCCCTAGGATGACACAAATGTATTTAGACTCTACACTTAGGGTGTAACCGAGCCCTTTGGTATGGTATGTGCAGGGTGTAAGTGAGCCCTAGACACAATTTGGGAGTAAGCGAGCCCACTTGTTTGGCTATAGCGACCCCGGTCTTTTCCCATTTATTTATTGTATCCGGACTTGGGTTCCGCAGATTCTGTCATTATATAATTGTTGTTGTCCTTTAAATCCTTATTCTTAAGCTATGGGTTGTGTTGGGCAGGTTTGTTACAGGTTGGTTGAATCCGGAAACCAAGTGTTGCTGTTCAGTTTTTGGTTTGGTCGCTCGAGCGAGAGTTTGGTCGCTCGAGCGAGGGTTGAGTTTTGTCTCTGGAGGCTCGAGCCAGGGTTTCTTCGCTCGAGCGAGCGATTGCGTCTAGTATAGACCTGAGAGTAGTGTTTCTTCGCTCGAGCGAGCGAGGTGTATGTTTTCGAGTTCTTCGCTCGAGCGAGCATTCTGTCGCTCGAGCATGCTTCGTTGCGCACTGAAGCATTGCATTCTTGGCTCGAGCGAGCTTTTCTTCGCTCGAGCGAGTCTTTTTTGTGTCTGGTCACTCGAGCGACCATGTCTTCGCTCGAGCGAGCCTGTCCAGTTTAAATAGACAGCAGCGGGAATTTAATCAGTTTTTCATATCCTTTTTGATTCCAAACCCTAGTTCCGAGTTCTCTCTCTCTCAACTCACCTTTTCTCTTAGGTTTAATCTATTTAGAGTGTGTTTCTACCCTAGTTGCTTTATTAAAAAGGTAGTGTGGGTCGAGGGCTTCAGTTTAATCTGAACAATCTTGGAGTTGGAGCACTTTGAGTTTGGGTCATCATCTTCGTCTTCTCTTTTTGGGATATTTCTTCGAGGTAGGGATTTCCTACTCCAATGTATATGTTTTGTTCTAAGTGTATGGCATTTTAATATATTGGGGGTATTTTGGTAATTTTGGGAAAAACCCTAGTTGTTTAAATAAATTGAATTGTATATTTAATTTGAGGAACATTGGGGGAATTAATTAAATTCATTAGATTGAAGAATTTATCGATTAAATGGGGTAGTTGGTTAATTTAAATCACTCCTCTATCGAATTATTGATTTATTTATTTTCAGTCTAGAGATAACTGTTTTGGGCTATCGGTGGAGGATAGTCATGATTGTTGTAGACATTGCATGTGGATTAGGGATAACTGAAACTAATCACATTGGCTAAGTCATTAATTTTGACTGTTGAATTAACACAGACATTATGTGTATTGATTGTTTGTTGTATATGTTATGTGCTTACATACATGTATTGGTTGAGCATTGCATATGCATATTGTGTGGGAAGAGATAGGGGATGTACTCCACGATTTAGGAGAAGATAGGGGATGGACCTCTAAACCGATTTTGTTTGGGAGAAGATAGGATGGACTCCATTAGCATCACTTTTATGTGTGCTTATTATATTGAAGTGTTTTATTGTTTGGGAGGAGATAGGGGATGGACTCCATTAGCATCACTTTTATGTGTGCTTAATTATATTGAAGTGTTTTCTTGATACAGCACTACAATGTGTATCAATCTGGAAGTATGAAGTGTTCTGATATGAGCCTGAGTCTCATTTGTGTAGTTGATATTGGAAGTAATGTGAATATGCTATATAGTTCACCATTGTAAGTTTGGCCAGGTTCTGAGCCACATTGAGAATAATGGATATTGATAAGTGTCATAGACATTAGTGTCTTAAGATTGTATATTGATATAACTGGTTATCATTGTTAACCATCTATTAAGTGTTATTGCTTTATTCAATGCTTATATTTGGTTTAGTATATTTCTACTGGGCTATGGCTCACCCTATATGGGAACATCATTTTCAGGTCCAGGTGATTCACTACCTCCAAGGACTTAGCTTGGAAGGATTTGGACAATGAAGTCTTGTCTTTAGTTATTTGTTTTTATTTGAATTACATGTAAACATTCAAGCCTAGGGCTTTATTTGTATTTGAGGTAGAACTCATACTTTTGTGTCCAAGTGTTGGCTTGGCAAGATGTAAGCCCCTAGGGCATTTATTTTGATGTTCCATGTAATGTCTTTATTTAGAAATACTCTGATGAGTGAATTGTGATTTATTTATTTCAGTAATGTATCTTATTATTGTGTACGTTGGGTTATTATTTTGAGGGCGTTACATTGGCTGTCCCTTTTGAGGTCCATCAATGTCACTGACTGGTAAATAATCGAGAGGTAGGCATAGGTGGTAAGGTCTACAAAGCAGCAAAAGGGGAAGTTCTGAATATTCCGGTGTTCAATCCTTATGGTTGGGTAGAAGGATCTCTTTGGGGGATTCTAGATGTCTAATCTAACTACTAATTCACAAAACCTTATTGTAGTATTGTATATTATGTTACTCGATTTGTTTTGTGTATGGTTGATTGGTTGATATAATGTATGGGGGTGTGTATTTTTTTACTAGGTATTCTAAGCTCATGGCGTGTTATGCTAGGTGAGGAAGCAGTTTACAATGGTGAAGGTTATCCCACAGGCAATCAAGATGAAGTGTTGAAACCGTGGTTCACTTGAAGACTTAGATTAGTAGTTTTTTTTTCTTTTGTACTTTTGGCGTGACAGTGTTTTGTAATCCTATAGCGGAACACAAATGAATTATCTATGCCATTAACTCTGCTTATATGTGTATATTAAAATACTTTGGTTATCTATCATGTTTGAGTTGTATTTTGTACCCATTTTTTTACGATCTCGAATTTTGGGGCGTGACATGCAAACCTCAAAAGGCTAGTGAATGTCGACTCAAACTCGGCTACAGGTGTGCTCAATTGCTTGGGCTTCAAAAACTACTCTCTCAACTTCTCCCTCGCTGTGGGTGATTAAAACTTGTCCTCGAAGACAGTAACGAAAGCCTCTCGAGTCACCCCAACACTACCCCTCGCAAACTTCCACCATTGACCCGCGTCACCCTTCAGTTGAAAGGTTGCCAATGTCACCCTCAAACCATTATCTTCGATGCTAAGCATCTCAAACGTCTTCACCATCTACTTAAGCCACTCATTGGCCTTTAGTGGCTCTTTCGGAGCCCTGATAAACTCATCTGGATTTGACCAGAAGAACTTCCTCTTCAGGAAAGATGGCACTGTCTCTACAACATGGGTCTAGACTTAATTCTCAGCTCTGAGAATGTCCATGGATTTCTACAATGCTCCTGTCATTTCATGGGCTAACGCCCTCATGGCTTGTTGACCTACTAGCTCAGCTACGTTGGCCTGGCCAACCCCCTCCTCATGTGCCAGGATTTCATCTAGAATCAGCACTTCCTGCCGCCTAGGCCCGCCACGCCTACCACCACCATGTCCACGTCCTAACATACTAATACAAGTAACACAAAATTTAGCACATTCACAAGGTGCCATAATTAATTCTCATGTCTTAAAACAGTGGACTACACAATAATTTCATCTCATGTAAGCACCGAATCATGTATTCACAAACAAATTTATTTTATAGATAATGATCATTCCAAGACATTGCCAGAGTTCCTATTAGAATAAGCAGTGATCAAGTGCTCTTCTAACAGGACTTCTAGGAATTCGTAGACATAACCAATATCTTAGAAACTAAATTCAATACTCATTTAATCACATAAACATGTTATCATATAGCATACCAGCTATATGTCTATTATTATAAAGTGAGACAAACCCATTGTGGTAATAACCACTCACCACAAGCTTAAAATATTCAAACCCTGTAAGCTCTAATACCAAGTTGTAACACCCCCAAATAACAACAGATAATCTCATACAGTACGCTAGTCATGCGAAAACTCATAATATTTTTTTTTTCATTAATTCATTTGATAATCATTACAAAAGGTACCACATGCATTATACATTCACAAACCCTAGATTCTAAATCTATTGCATGTGACACAAAGTGATATACAACAAATGAAATGAAATTCGAAGAAGTTTATTCTTTAGTGGCTACATATTTCCAAGACAATACTTGGTTATAACAGAAGTGAGTCAAGCCCAAAACAAGTAAAAGCCCGAGGCTTATACAAAAGATATTTACAATAATATAAATAAATAATTAAGTCTTCAGTTTCACAATCCTCCCAAGCTAAGTTCTTAGCGGAGGCATACCATCAACACCTGAAAGTTGATTTCCACATAGGGTGAGCTAAAACCTAATAAAGACTACTTGAACACACTGTATGATGCTTAACAAAATCATATAGTAAATGCACCTATATACCATTTACCAAAACGTTACACTTTCTCTTCAAAACAATGCAATGCCAAAATTATAAATCAATTAAGAAACATACTTTTAAAAATCAAGAAACAGGGTAGTGGATACACAACACTGGGAATCTCTAGGTACGTGTCAACCAGTAGGCTATACAAGCATAGCCAAAGCCATTTTACCAACACTAACAAGAAGGATCGGCACCTAACCACATGGGTTTTAGACTTTCACTAAGGTCACATAGGCCAACATAACTAATACCACAACCACACCCTCTAACCAAATTCACCAAGTTATTCACCATTTTTTCTCAAAACAATACATTTCCAATGTATAGATATAAAACATCGATCAATGTAAGATGTGTGGGTAGTTGGTTTTAATTAACCTAATCCTCATGCAATTTCTACAACAATCAAAACTATCCTCCACCGATAGCCTAAAACAGATATCTCTATACAAAAGATAAATCTCCAACAACAAATTACAATTTTATAATCTTAATATAGAAGTGATAATACATATCCAACTCCACTCTCATCGTCAACAAATATATTCATACTATCATTTCAAAATCTCAATATCTTTCCCTTTATTCTTAGTTCAAAACCAATGATTTCCAATAAAGCATCTATTCCTTTCAAAAACACATTTAAAGAAGAAATTTTTGATGTTTCAATACAACTTAACAATATACTCATTTCCACAACATTTCCCACGGATCCATTTGAAAACCCCTCTTTTATATTTCCATAACCAAACCCTAAATCAAATCCACTACTCCCAAATCACTGCACTTTTCAAGGAACACATAACATGGCCAAGAATCATACAAAAAGATTGAAGAAATCCCAACCTCGAGGTTAGAATGAGAGAAGAACAAGACCCAACTTTTGACGGAAGCCAAAAATGACAACTTTTTTTTATTAGAATGTTCACCTTTACGAGTTCTACACTTTTCTCCAAAGCACTACGGTGGCAAGACCAACGGATTTGAGTGTATAGGGGTGTTCGGACAAGAACTAAACAGAGAAAGTTAAGAAATTTGGTAAAGTTATCTTTTAGAGAGATAGAGAGAGAGAGAGATCAAAAAATAAAAGAAAAGATCTTGTTCCTTTATTGTCTCTTCTTATCCCTCTCCTTTTTACTCCTACAATCAAGCACCAACCAACAAATCGACTATTTTGTGTATAATTTTGTGATTGTGTTGAACATTTGGATATAAATTGAAATGGAAATCTTTGTAATTTCAAAAAATCATCAATGCTACAAACCTTCACCATGAACATCACCGGACCAACATCAAACTTGTTAGCAAAGAGAGGTTGCAAGGGAAGATTTCAGGGTAGTGGCAGAAGAAAGAAAAAAACAGGGGATGGAAGGAATTAGAAGATATGTGATAAGGGGCATAGTGGTAGTTGATGGGGAGAAAGAAAGGGAAATGATAGGAGAAGGCAATCGTCGATGGTAGTGGCCGAGAGAAGGGACGGTGGTTAGCCGATGGTAGTGTCTAGAAGAGAGAGAAAGAAAAAAGATAGGGCAGTAATCAGTAGACGTGACTGTAGAGAGAGAAGGGTAAGTGACAGATTAGATAATGGTGGGTGTATATGTCTGTGGATGGAAATTTTGGGACCCCAATAATACTACACACAGAGATATCCAAACACAAAATTAAACATAAAAACTTTTTATCCGAACAATTGCCCGAATGACCGAGTGGTCGACTAATCGACAAGATGACAGCCGTAGTGGAAAAGATGATAGCCGCGGTCAACAAACTCTAGCCGATTAACAATCCGGTCATCCAGATGAACGATTTCTATGTTTAATTATGTGTTTGGTCATGTGTGTGCGCGTAGCATTATTGTTTGGGACCTACGTAATCTGGTTGATGTGATCAATTTCTATTGGTTGACCGTGTATAAAACTTAATTGGGTAAATTACAGTAACACTCCTTGAGGTTTCTATTTAATACAGATCTTTCCTCACTTTTGAAAAATTATACTTATCCCCTTGTCATATTAAAATGACATATTTATCCCTTAACCTTTATACATATAAAATAATAAAATAATACAGATATTTTATTCATGTCATTTTAAGATAAATAACAATCATCTTCTTTGGTTTAACTCACACAAAAAATTATTTTTTATTTTTTTTATTTTCACTGAATTTTTTTAATATTTAAAAAAAAATTATTTTTTAGATACACCTTGTACGGGAAAGAAATATACCTTCTCGTATAATCCTGTTGATCAAGTCTGCGTTCCTCTGTACGACGTCGTTCAATCACCTGAAAGCACAAACATGAGCTAGCCGGCGGGTGTGTGCCGGAAACCTCTCCGATGCCTAAGTCAGTCAGCAAGACAAGTAGGCAAAAGCTCTATGTATTCAGGGAGCAAGAGTTGCATTACCTCTCCAAAGGTGATATTGGTGAGCTTATATAGGTTTCGCGTAGCACAATCCTGTTAGGACTCTTTTTCCTCCAATTGTAGAGTCCTTCTAGGATTACTCCTCCTTGCATAGAGTCCTCCTTGGATTCATATTCCTGGAAGACAATGCTTATCCTCCAACACCCCCCTCACTGCTTAAACCAAGTGAGATGGTTCTTCTTATGGCCGGACTACTTCAGGACCGAAGTAACTATTAAGTCAGCCCTTACCTCACTCTTCCTTACCTCGGTTTTCCCATACTGAGACCGAGCTAGACATAAGGGAATTAAAACCGAGCTATCTTTAAATCCATAGCTACTTCGGTTCCTCACATGCTATAACCGAAGTAACCATCGAAGGCCGAAACCTCCGCGCTACTTCCCTCAACCGGAGTAGAGCTCAGCCCTTCCACAACCGAGCTAACCACCTCGGCTGTGTGACCGGTCTATCTTCCAAGTTACTTCTCCAAACCGGAGTATCCTACATGGACCTTCCACTCGACCCTCTTTATTTCGGCCCTAAGGCCCAATACCCAGCTCGGCCCAATTTGCGTATAAATTGCCCTCTCAATTGCCCCTTAATTCCATCTGCAAAGCATGATTAGGATTACATGCCTACGAACCGAACTAAAGTTTTAGCTTATCCAGCCGAGCTACAATCCTTTAGCTACTCCGGCCGAGCTGAAAACCTTTTTAGCTTCTCTAGAAAGCTAAACTTAAGCCGAAGCTAAGCACGTCGGTCAAACGTCTCTTGATCCACACAAGAATCAAGCGTTTCTTCTCCCAAGGACACGTGGCAAGCCCCTATTGGCCATTCACAGCTGTTGCGCCGTCCTCGTACTTCGCAATTTTTGAACAGTCCCGCGTTTTTTCCCTCCTTCTACTTACACAAAACAAACCCTTTCATTTTTCAAATCATTCACCCAACTATTCATTTCCCTCTCACTCTCTTCGAATCCTCCAACCTCTGAGCTTTCTGAGTTCGTGATCTTCATTACTGCTTGTTGCTCTCACCTCCAGTTTCTTCCTTTCTACCTG
This sequence comes from Camellia lanceoleosa, assembly GCA_025200525.1. NCBI lineage: Eukaryota > Viridiplantae > Streptophyta > Magnoliopsida > Ericales > Theaceae > Camellia > Camellia lanceoleosa. The sequence goes on along the minus strand of CM045763.1, from coordinate 124,259,445 downwards.
GTAAGCATCTCAAATCTGTTTTGTTTTTTGCATTTGTATACTCTTCAATCCATAGCTTCTTATTTCTATTTTTGAAAAACACCTTTCTGCTTCCATATGCGTTCCTGCTTGAAAAACTTAGCCATAGAACATATGAATGCACATGATAAACCTGTAGAATACCAATTTTGATCCAAAATCACGAAGCAACCGTAATAGGACACTGTTTGTGATGTATGTAAAGATATAGGTGAACTGAAACCGAACTAGCACTTGTACTCATAACAGTAGTTCCAATAGGTTACCAACTGATCCACAATAGCCGAAACAAAACCCACCAAACTAGAAACAAAAGCACTTGACCGAGCTAAAACTTCAGGGGCCATGCCAGCATTCTTAGTTCCTAAACCGAACTTAGAAAGCTGCCCCTTTGGCGTTCAGCCGGAATAACAAAACAAAGAGTAGAATCGAAATAACCCAAACGACTAGCCAAAACCTAGATAACATGCTCCTGTCTAAGACCGAGATAGATCCCGCAGCAATCCATCTAACCGAAGTAAAGCTTCCTTTCCTTGTTTTGTTTTTTATAGCACGGTCGATGATCTGTGCTTAATACCTTGTTTTTCCAATTTGCAGGCTTAGGTTGCCCAGATACTTCCTCCGTGCGCTCAACCGAGCTCCCGAGTCCAAATCCCCAGCCGAACTAAATTATTTATAAGTTATTCAATAAATGGGAAGTCTGATTTTGGTAGAAACCCGGTGACTTAGCGAATTTAGGAAGGATTACAATATTCCAGCCGATGTAAATCTCACTTTAGCCGAACCAGATGTAGATCCATGGGGCAACCCAGGCTTTGTCCCTTTCACCATTCAATCAATAATAGAGACCGGACTACGATTCCCAGTCCAGCCTTTAATCTGCGAGTTTCTAAGGCAAACCAGACTATGCCCAACCCAACTCTCAACCAACACATACCGTATAATAATGGGCATAGACGCCCTAAACCGCCAAACCGGTCTTAACTTAGGCTTAGCCGAAATACTCCATCAGTACTCATTAGGATCCAAAAACGAAGGCTGGTGTTATTACTTGAGAATACGCCGAGGCCGAGAAAAAATAATTAAGGACACACCGGACAAAGACCTAAATGATGATGACTTTTTCTGGGTGTCTGGCAACTTCGAAGACCATCAAGCCCAGATTCCTGGCCGAACCATAAATTGGAATAAAGGAGAACCCGGTATATATACTCCGGTTGCCTTTCTCACTTTTCTTTATCTCGGCTTTTCTCTCTTGAACCGAACTAACAGTTTGTTTTTCTTTTTACAGATTCAGCTCATCTTCACTCTCTTTACAACTACCCCAACCTAGGCGTTCTGCGCGCCGCACTGCGGGTTCGGGAAAGAAGTTGGGCTAAATTGCTAGACTTCGAACCGACATACCGCTACTCCGGTCGCCGAAAAGCGAGGGTGACCGACTTTTTACTTGAAGAAGCACGAGCAGGACCCATCCTTTGGGAGATCATCCTTGTTCCACTCACCGCCGAGAGAGATGGCGAAGAAAAACAAATTGAAGGCTCTGCTCACCGCAACAACTAGGGCCGAGGTGCCACAGACCGGCCAAACAACTGAAGCCGTGGTGGCACTCCCAACTCAACAACCATCATCATCCCGCCGAAACAAGCGCCCGGACTAGCAGGCAGCCACGCCTTGTTGATGAGGATAATTCACCGCCACCAAGCCCCACCTAGCACTCAGCGAGCCCCAAATGTAGCAATCAGACCGGGCTGACACCAACAAATGGGCTCCACCATTTGTCTTCCAAAACCGGGATATCCACGATAGTGACTCGGTCGTGGCTGAGAAGGATCACTTGCTGGCCTTCAACCTGGCCAGGGGCGTTTGTCTTCCAAAAGACATGGAGCACCACAGCAAGCAGCTCAATACCGAGCTTAAGTCCATCCGGTCATCCACAAAATCCATGATCTTGGTACGTAGCACGGTCCTCTTTTGATCAGTCTAATTTTTTTTTTTTTTAACTCTCAACTCGGCTAAAAAAGGAACTTACTATTCTTTTGCAGGCCATTCAGAAGAACACCATCGCTCACAGGCAAGTGCTAGAACTCCGAAAAAACACAAGGCAAGCCATGAAGGAAGCCGAAACCAAAACTGCCGAGCTAGCTCAATCTCGGCAGAGGTCGGCCGAGATGGAGGCCGAGGTAGCACGTCTGTGGGACTAGTTGCCTCGGTGACGGTGACAAACAAATACCGTGGCCGAGGTGAAAGACCGATTACTTGTGAGAGATGGCGCTGGAGAGCAAAAAGACGCGAAATAGCGGAGTGGAAGAAGAAAGTGAGGGCGCTTCTAAAGAAGGTTTCAAAGAAGCCGGTGGCTATACCCAACAATGCGAAGCGACCAAAGATTTGTTCTTCAAGTGTGGTGGAGAAGTCACGGGAGAAGATCGGTTGTGGACTGAAACCGAGGGTCTAACGCTCCCGAGTACTTCATTCGGCTTCCTTTGCAAGACTATCTTGTGATATCGAAGCAATTTTTGGGGTCATCGATGACGAAGAAGGCGATGAGGACGAGTCAGCGGATACTCGGCCGTCGATGATCGTCGAACGAGCAACGATCCGGTCGGAGCCGGTTGTTGAGGTCTCATCAAGCGCTAACCTGGAGCCGATGTGCTTCTTTATGCCGGACTCCCCTCGGACCGTCCCCACCAACACGGACTCAGACGGATCTTTGTCGACGACTTTGACGCCGAATTTGAAGATCTCCTACGTTGATTGTCTTTTTCCTTTGATTTCTTTTGAACCTTTTGTAACCAGGCTGAAGCCCCCAAATTGTACTTCTCTGTTTTTGAATGAAAAATTTCCTTCAACTCTTATTCCGGTTTTGTGTATGTATGCTTGCATCTGTTATGAATTTTCCATCTGAACTATTTTGTACAACTGTGATCTCGTCTAGCTAGCTAGCTCACTAGCCAACCACTCTTCAGCAGATATAACCTACTCCGGCTGAAGAGTAACAAGAGTTGGTTTCATCCAGCCAACCACTCTTCAGCCGATATAACCAACTTCGGCTGAAGAGTAACATGAGTTGGTTTAATCCAGCCAACCACTCTTCAGCCATACACTTACTTCGGCTGAAGAGTATAAAGAGTCGGTTTAATCGACCAACCACTCTTGGTAGATATAACCTACTTGGTGAAGAGTAACATGAGTTGGTTTAATCCAGCCAACCACTCTTCAGCCATACACTTACTTCGGCTGAAGAGTATAAAGAGTTGGTTTAATCCAGCCAACCACTCTTCAGCCGATATAACCTACTTCGGCTGAAGAGTAACATGAGTTGGTTTAATCCAGCCAACCTATAGGTTGGTTTTTCCAGCCAACCTAGAATACAGTGTTTGGTTATTCCGACCAAACGTCTTGCAGCCTGGATCCTTATCCTGGGCTTAGGGGGGGTTATAGTTGGTTTAATCCGGCCAACTATGTTTACAATGCTACTAACTTACAAAAGTTACTTTCTACTACAAACAAATATGCTGAAAAAGAATCGATTTGTTTTATTTGATGAAGGGAAAACTTACATATATTTAAAGGGAAAAAAGAAAAAGTTAAAAGTAAAATAACTTAAGATTGGCAGTGTTCCATGGCCTAGGAATTGCTTGGCCGTCCTTATCTTCCAAGTGGTACGCCCCTTTTCCTGCTAGTCCGACCACTTTGTAAGGACCTTCCCAGTTAGGCCCTAACTTGCCGTCTCCTGGGACCAACGTGTTGCCCATAACTTTGCGAAGTACCCAATCGCCGATCTTGAATTGTCTCGGATGCACTGCTTTATTATACTTCCCGGATAGTTCTTGTTGGTAGGCGGCGATGTGAACCAATGCTCTGTCTCTTCTTTCTTCCGCAAGGTCAAGTTCCAGTGCTATAACTTCTCCATTTAGGTCTGGATCAAAATTTTCGCTCCGGATTGTGGGGAGTCCGACTTCTAATGGGATGACTACTTCCATGCCATAGGCTAAGGAGAATGGAGTTTCACCCGTGGGTCCCCGTGGTGTGGTGCGATAAGCCCATAAAACATGAGGGAGCTCTTACGCCCTTGCCTTTGGCTTTCTCCAACCTTTTCTTCAATCGTCCAAAACTACCTTGTTTGGCCTTACTGACCGTTTGCTTGGGGATCTGCCGGTGTAGGGTAGAACTCTATCTTGTATTCTTCAAAAGCCTCAAAATTTTACCATCAAAGCGAGTGTCGTTATGCGAAATCGCTTTTGGTATGCCAAAGCAAGTAATGATGTTACGCGGACAAACTTCTTCACATCTTTCTCCTTGATCGACGCCTTAAGGCTTCGCTTCCACCCACTTTGTGAAATGTCTGTTGCAAGAAAGAACTTCCTGTTGCTGGTCTTTGTTGGAAGTGGACCTACTATGTCTAAGCCTCACATTGCGAAAGGCCATGGACTAGTCAAAGGTAGGAGTTCTCTTGCGAGGTTGGTGTATTTGGTCATAAACTTCTGACACTTTTCGCATTTTTTGACATACTTCTCTGAATCTGCTTGCATGTATGGCCACCAGTATCCTTGTGAGATTGCTCGGTATGCCAATGACCTCCCTCCTTGATGGCTGCCACATACCCCCTCATGTATTTCGAACAGGAATGCCTCCACTTTGCTGGGGTGGACACACTTTAAGTAAGGTCCTGTGAACGATTTCTTGTACAATGCCAAAGATGGAGAGCCAAAACATTGCGACTTTGCTCTTATTTTGTTGGCTTCTTTCTTCTCTTTTGGGAGGGTGCCGTCCTTTAGGAATAGTATGATGGGATCCATCCAAGAAGGACCTAACTCTGCACAACATACTTCTTCAGCTTCTGGGTCTTCAATGCTTGGTCTTGGTAGATAGTCGATTAGCAGCGGATGGGGAATGGAGGTGTCTGCCATTGAGGCGAAGCCTGCGAGTTCATCTGCTCTGCTGTTTTCCTCTCTGCCAATCTGTTCAATCCTCACTACTTCGAACTTCTTTATCTCTGTTCTGACCAAGTCTTGGTACTTGGCCATCCTATCATCTTTTGCCTCGTAGTCGCCCGATATTTGGTTTACCACCAGCTGTGAGTCGCTGTAGACCATTAGTTCGGTGGCCTTCATGTAGAATGCTGACTTGAGACCAGCCAGAAACGCTTCATACTCTGCTTCGTTGTTTGACGCTGGGAAGCCAAGGTTGATTGCTTGCTCCACTACTAGGCCGTCTGGAGAGATGAGGACTATGCCAAGTCCTGCTCCATGCCTATTGGATGCTCCATCCACGAAGAACTTCCACATCTCTCCAACGAACAACTTCCAGCAGGTGGAGGGATCGGATGATGTCTTGGGGTCTTCCACACTGCTGGTGGCTTCTTCAGAGTCGATGCTTGCTGTCTGTCCCTTGTTCTCTGTTTGCACCAAGTCTTTGTTTGTTGGTGAGTTCTGACTTGATGTAGCATGGTTCACTTCTTCCTCCCTTTCTTTACTTTGGACCGCCTTGGGGCCTGACTGAGCAACCAGTATTAGGGGTTGCGTTATTCCGACGTCAACATCCATCCTTAATTCGGCTGTTTCAGTCAGGTCAACTGGGCAGATGTGATGACTTCCAGGGGTGAACTCTGCGACAAAATCTGCTAGTGCTTGTGCCTTTATAGCAGTTCTGGGTTGGAACTTGATGTCGTACTGTCCCAATTCCACTGCCCATTTCAAAATTCGCCCAGAAAAGTTTGCCCTTTCAAATAAAGCCTTGAGTGGGAAAGCAGTGAGAACAACTATAATGTGGGCGTGAAAGTAATGCGACAATTTCCTTGAAGCCATCATCAAGGCCAATGCCAGTTTCTCCAGTGGCAAGTACCTTGTTTCGGCGCCCAGTAACATCTTACTGACATAATAGATGGGCAAGTGTTAGATCCCTTCTGCGCGGACCAACACTACACTAATTGCATGCTGCGACACTGCCAAGTAAAGGAAGAGTTCTTCTCCAGGTATTGGAGTGACAAGTAGTGGTAGAGAAGACATGTATTCCTTCAAACTCTCCAGAGCTCGGTCGCATTCTTCGTCCCACTCAAACTTAGCTTTTAATGACTGAAAGAATGGACGCAATCTGTCTGAAGACCGGCTGATGAATCGGTTAAGCGCTGCTGCCATGCCAGTGAGATGCTGTACTTCCTTTACTGAGTTAGGCCTCTCTAACTCCTGAATTGCTTTGATTTGGGAGGGGTCTGCCTCAATGCCCCGGTTGGTCACCAGGAAACCCAGAAACTTGCCAGACCCTACACCGAATGCGCACTTAGAAGCGTTAAGCCGCAGCTTGTGTTTCTTCAGGATCTGGAACATCTCATCTAGGTCCTTTAGATGGTCATCCGCGTCCTTGCTTTTGACCACCATGTCGTCGATGTAAGCCTCCATTGTTCTGCCTAACAATGGCTCAAACATCTTGGTGACCATTCTTTGAAACGTTGCCCCTGCATTCTTCAGGCCAAAAGGTATGACCTTGTAGCGATCTGATCCTCTTGGAGTGGTGAAGGATGTTACTTCCTGATCTGGTTCGTGCATGGCTATCTGATGGTAGCCTCTGTGTCGTCAAGGAAGCTAAACTCTTGTGTCCAGTTAGGTCCACCAATTAATCTATCCTTGGTAGGGAAGCTATCCTTGGGCATGCTTTATTGGCCGTCTTATGTCGGCATAAGCAGCGCCACTTGCCATTCTTCTTTGGCACTACGGCGTGTTGGAGATCCATTTGGGGTAATGTACCTCTCGATTGCCCTGCTTCCAGTGAGTTTCCCACTCTTCTGCTACTATTTACTGCGTGGTGGAGTGCGTCTGCGTGTGCGTTGTATGGCCGGTCTAGCGAGCGGGTGGACATTGAGTTGGTGGCAAATGAAGTTGGGATCAATGCCTGGCATGTCGTATGGGGTCCAGGCGAACACTTCGATGTTGGAGGTCAAGAATTCCAAGACTTCCAATCTCTCGGTGCTGAACAAAGACGAAACAAGTAAGAAGAACTTATCCGGGTTCTTCTCATCTATCCTGACTTCCACCAAGTCCTCCACTGCTTTCTGACTAGCCGCTTTGCCAACATGGCGAATAGTTCATTACTTTCGGTTCTTCCTTGAATGAACATATCGTTTGGCGGCTCATTTGCCGTTCCACAAAACCTTTGTTTTGACATGATCGATCCCCATAAACCTCCTCTATTACTCGGTGTCGTTGGGGAACCTCATCACTTGATGGTAGGAGGATGCTACGGCGCATGGCATGCGACCATGTTACGCCTAGGATGATGTTGTAAGTGGAGGGACCTTGACACCGAACTCCACTTGCCGTCACACTTCCTACCTTGATGGAAGGATGATTTTTGCCGGTAGCCACTTCGGCATAAATTGAATCAATCAAAGGGATCTGGCGGGGCTAAGTCCTTGTCTTGAAGCTTCAGTTGCTTGAAGGTTTCATAGTACATGATTTCACATGAACTACCTTGGTCGATCAAAATCCGCTTGACGTCAAAATCCTTGACTCGGAGAGTGACGACCAAGGCATCGTTGTGAGGGCAATAAATTCTTGCCAAGTCTTTATTCAAAAAAGACATGACATTTGTGGCCTCCGTTTTTCCCTTCTTAACAACCGGTTGTGCACTTAGCACCTCCCTTAAGTGCGCAGCTTTTTTAATTGAACCTCTGAGCTCGCATACACGCTCAGGTTCAAAGACTCCATGTATTACGTTGATGACGCCTTGGGGTGGGGCGTCGATCGGTATCCCATTGGGGTTGTTGTAGTCTGGAAATTTGGCTGCGCCCTCCTCTATGTATTTGTCGGTGGCTCTTTGCCGCAATTCTTCGAATCTTTGCCTCAGCGGCGTGCAATTCTCGATCTGGTGTCCCTTTTCTTTGTGGAAGGTGCATCTGGATCTGTCATCATAGTCCTTTTGGGCCTCGCCTAGCTTGGTAGCCACTTGGCGAAAGGTTCGTCTCGAATCTCACTAAGTATCTGATAGATTGGCTTTTTGAATCACGTGGTTATGGTGGTGGATTCTTAACCATCTCTTGTCTGGTCCTCGCCATTGTCTCGCTTTGCCTCGTCGTTTTAGGTTTTGGCGATCAACGCATTGACCTTTGCTAAGGTCTTCTTCTCTGGTGCTGTGGTGGCGCCCGATTTCGCTTTAACGAAGCGCCATCTTCTTCCACGATGTCTTGATGCACTCTCTCCATCGAGGCCTCCATGGTGAGGTGGCGTCATGGTGATAGAGTCCTCGATCATTCCCGGAAGGCCTCTTTTGTATTAGCGATGGCGAGGTTGGTTAGGCGATCCCCAATCTGGTTGAATGTCTCCCGATGCGTTGTTGTATGACCTCGGGGTTTCCTTGTCGCCCGTGTCGATGGAGCGATGGCGTCGATCTCCATGGGGTTTTGTGTTTGTTCTAAACCGCGTTACAAGCGCCTCGCCAATTGCGCCCGAGGCTATCTTTGCCCTCTAGAAGCTTCTCAAACCAAGTCAAACCAAGGTCGTAGGGCTTGAAGGGAATAAGATGCACATCGGGGCCTCATTCGCCGGTATCTGACCATGACTGGCGAAAGTGGCTTAAGTCTTGATGAGGTCCGTCTTCTCCTCATCGTTGTGAATTTAGGAAATTTGTCTGGCTTTGGGGAAGCGCGTTCTCTATTCTTTGGGACGAATGGTGGTCTGCTGACCTCGCCAATGCCTTGTCCATTTCATCTGGCCGCGATATTGGCATTCAACCTCGGCAGCTTCCATGCGTCAGAGAATAACCGCAAGGCGGGAACCACTGTGGGGATCGCGCCCTAAGCGTCCTCCTCCATCTTGCTTTCTCTTCTAGCATGGAACGCAGGTCGGTCGATCTGGGTAAGTCCGTCTATCTAGACCTTGTTTGGTGTGTATGTGAAGGCCAATAAGTGCTCCCTTCAGGTGTAGGACCTCTCGAGATCTCGCCTCTCGGGCTGGGTGGCGAGTCTGGAAGATCTGGATCGCGTGTCGCTGTCACGAGGCTTCTGTTCTCTGGTCGAGATGGTGTAGAATTCCTACTACGACCCTCTGAGTGGCGAGGGGGCGTCTTATTGTTGCGCCCATCTCCTGTCGCCACTTCTTTACCGTTCATCTGGCGCTTTAAGGATTCCATGTCCGCTGCCATCCGCCGTATTAATTCGTCTTGTTCCCTGACGCGATCCTCCAGAGCTTGAGGATCTACCCTACGCCTTTGTCTTTCTGGGCTCTGCGAACGAGAGGGATGAGGGCTGTTATTCCTCCTTCTACCCCTGGCATCCCTCCTGGGGGTTTGTCGTTGCTCCAGGTTCGCCATGGGAAAGACCAAGGGTAGGCCCTCGCGCCTTACACCCCCATCTGGAGTCTGTCCGTCAATGGCGGACTGGGGTGGCTCTTCGTTGTTCGCCATTGATCTTCGAGAGAAAGCTTGATCAAGAGGTTGTTCTTGTCTGTTGTTTCCCTGAGGCGCCAATTGTCTGAAAGAAATATACCTTCTCGTATAATCCTGTTGATCAAGTCTGTGTTCCTCTGTACAACGTCGTTCAATCACTGAAAACCTGGCGTGAGCTAAGCCGTGGTGTGTCTGAAACCTCTCGATGCCTAAGTCGGTCGGCCAAGACAAGTAGGCAAAAAGCTCTATGTATTCGAGGAGCAAGAGTTGCATTACCTCTCCAAGGTGATATTGGTGAGCTTATATAGGTTTTGTAGCACAATCCTAGAAGGACTCTACAATTGGAGGAAAAAGAGTCCTACTTGTGCTTGCTGACTTAAGCATCGGAGAGGTTTCAGGCACACCAGCTAGCTGACGTCGTCTGCAGACTTAATCAACAGGATTATACGAAAAGGTATATTTCTTTCCCGTACACACCTAATCTAGATATATTGAAGAAGTATAATATTTTGTGATTTTTTTTTTAAAATTCATCAAATACAAATATATATATATATATACAAAAATACAAAAATTCAATACATCTTATTTTATTGTATTTAATGGATTTTTTATATAAAAAAAATTTTGTACGAACTTTATACTTTTTAAGTATATATATATTAAATTGATCTAATCTAAATATAATGGTAGAAATAAAAACGAAAAATTATACTCATATATAAAAATTTATACAAAAAATGTTATGATAATGGTATTGTTGAAAATATTAATCATGTTTATGTGTGTTTTGTTTTAAAGTAAAAGTTCACCATTAAGTCTTACCATTGTGTTTGAAAATTATACATAAAATTTATGTTTGTATATCATCACTCAATAAGAATATGTTCAAATAGAATTTAATGATAAAAGGTATAAAATGTAATCACGATGATATGAAGAAAAAATTGTAAAAAAGGACAAGATGGTCATTTAAAAATTTAAGACATAACATCATAAATTTAAGAAATAATTTGTAGAGATTACAAATCTCAAAAATATATATACATATATAAATTTTTAAATGTGATGAGAGAATACGTATTAAAGAGAGCGTCGTGAGAGTGTCGATTAATTTACCCAGCGTAATTAGTTTATGTGATTACACCGATCAAATAACCAATCTCCACAGGGCTAATGAACAACTTCAAGTGGATAGCGGGCATATAAGGCAGCGGACAAGAAATATCTGAGTTGTCGGGCCGTCGGCGGTTATGTCTAAGTTTAACATCTTCCATTCTTCAAATGGCCACCCAAGATGGTGGGACCTCCCGAAACGATGAGGCGAGATAGGCGGTGCGAATATCACAAACACCACGATCATGATACCGATAGTTGTTATGCGTTAAAGATCACCTTGAGGAGTTGATACAAAGCGATTGCTTAATCAACACGTCAGAAAGAACAACTCAACAAAATAGTTGTTTCTGGCGGAGATGGTTGAATTTTTTATAGTTGAATGTGATATTTGTAATAAAAAAATAAAATAATTATAGATTTAATGTGACATTTTATCTTATTAACTATTTTAACTTATTTTATTTTATTTATTTTTTTTATAAATTTTAATTTAAAAAATCAAATTTTAGCGTTTGCCAAACAAGGTACAGTACCAAACCGTAGATGATAAAAGGATGGACTTTGGAGAGAGAGAGAGAGTCTTTTCAAGGAACGGCTATTTTTATCGTTTGGCTAAAGAAGAAGATGAAACCCACAAAGCCATCTTCATGTTGATTCTCTCCTCAACTCTCCCCACTCCATTTTCTACATGTAACTTCTCTCTCTCTCTCTCTCTCTCTCTCTAACACACACACAAGTTGTACAAGTTTTAGGCATTGAAATTGTAATTGGGGTTTCTAGAAATCGTCAATTCTCTGTACCGGGTGTTGTGATGTTTGGTGCTGGGGAAAATTGTATGAGTTTCAGGAAGAAAAAAAAAAGGGTAAAAAGATTCGGCATGTGAATGAATATGTGTGATAGAGGTCTAAATCTACAATTCTCAAATTTCCAAAGTCAAAGCTTGTTCTAGGTTGTAAAATATCTTTAAACTTGATAAGTTTTTGGAGAATTTGTGGGTTTTTAATACATATTTTGCATATGTGATATGTGCATTCACAATATTAAGGGTTTTGCTCTTTTTGAGGCATGTTATCTTATCTGTTCTCTCTCTCTCTCTCTCTCTCTCTCTCTCTCTCTCTCGAGTTAAAAGTCGAAATTGGTTGTTAGCTTTTTGTGCTATGTTTGGATCTAAGATTTCTTGAGGGAAAAATGAAAATCCTGTATATGGTTAATGCATTTTTGAGAAATTTCCATCATTTTCTTAGCCCAACCACACCCCAAATTATCTCCTCCATTTTCCTTTCTTTTCTTTTTCCTTTTTCCTCAACAAATCCTAGAGCCAAACAAACAAAGTATTAGTTTGTAGCTTTTAACTCTTAAAATTTGCAAGTCTTGTAGCTACTACACTAATCCTTTTTCCCAGGAAGTACATGTATGAAGCTCTGATATAACATAATACACATTAAGGTTCCGTTTGGATAGATGGATTTTAAATGAAGGTATTTGAGCGAGGTTGAACTTTATTAAAAAAAATATAGGAATTTAGGAAAGCTACTATAGATAGATTGAGAAACTAAAGGGCAAGATAAATTAGAGACATAAGAGAATTATTTTGTTATGGTAGATTAGATTGAGAAACTAAAAAGCAAGATAAATGAGAACTATTTTATTCTGGTCTTTGTTTTGTACAACTATAATTCTTGGCATGAAAGATTTTAGAAACTTTTATTTAGTTGTTTTGAATCCCTAACTGTGAAGATCTAAAATTCAATTTTAAAATCCATATCTAAACCATAATATCTAAATTTGACTTATTCTTCTTGAACTATTAGTGCTCAAATCCTTTCATTTCAAAATCTGTAAATCCATATGCATCCTAAAAATTCTTATTACGGCATTCTCATGTCCATTGCTCTGTATTAGTACATTTCACCCATCTTTTATTTTTTTTCCTTTTTAAATCCTACTTAAATCCATGATCCAAACATAGTCTTAGTAGATTCCATGTAAAAATTATTTATCTTGATATAGACTAAATCCTTGGACCTCACCATTTTGCAATTTTAGTGTTGTTTTATTTATTAGCTTAGAGGGTAGGATGAAAAGAAGAAATAGATGGATTGTTGAATTATCTTGGTTGGAGTGATTGTTGTAGGCATGACATCCTCTCGTTTCACGAGTCTCATCATATGCTTCCCTCTTCTGAACCTAAATGAGTTTTTTTTTTTCTTTTTTTTTTTGTAATGGATTTTAGCTATTTAAAACGTTTTAAAGCAATACTTATTTATAAGACAAATAATTTATTGTGGTTTACTTACCAATAATGGTGAACTAGTATTATGTCGTTGCGCACTTTATTCATAGATTCGCATGAAGATAATTTACCTTGATATAGAATAAATCTTTGGAGCTTGGTATATTTGCACTTTCAATGCTTACTCTATTTGTTAGCTTAGAAGGTAGGATGAAATGAAGAAATAAATGGATTGTTACAATTATTTGGGTTGGAGTGGTTTTTGTAAGCATGCCATATTCTCATTTACCGAGTCTCATCATATGCTTCAAAGGAAAGTCCCAATGCATGAGACTCCTTTCATTGAAGTGTATGGGAGAGTCAAATGTATGTAGCCTTATCCCTATATGCGGAGAGACAGGTTGCTCTTCTGAAAGTGAATTGAGAGATTTTTTATGGATTTTAGCTGCTTAAACCTTTATAAGCAATACTTATATATAAGACAAATTTTGAAATAGTTCATTAGAATTTTCAGTCATCTTTAAAGTAATTTTCCATTGTTGTGTTTCCCGTGTTCTTCTCTGATAATACTCTTCAGGTTCTTTGTTCCTCTGAGTTAAGGTAAACTAAATAAAACATGAAGCAAATGACGTTTCTTCTACGTACACCTCATGACAACAAATAAGGTTTCAAACACGAATCAAATAAGGTTTCTTGTATTCATGTTTCTATTTACACTTCATGCAGACAGAAGCCACAGAATACTCAGCTTCTCCCACATTTGGATCTCTTTTTCTTCAAAAGAAGCTCGTCACATGTTCTTTCTCAAGGTGCAACATAAATGATGATGGGTAGGACTGATTATTAATTTGCATTCAATCATTTTTATTTCCCAGATTATGTTTTACATTTCTAAATTGTTTTTAGTTTCTTATAACAACCATTTTATGTATGGCTAGAGTCCAGAATGCAGATGTTCTGCATTATAACGAGAACTTGAGGCGGACATTTCTATTCCTTTTGGTGTCGTGAGGATTTTTTTCGACTTTGCCTTCTTCTGGAAAGACAAAAAAAAAAAACCCATTTGATGGCAAAGCTTACTAGAACAGAACAAGAGGGTAGAGAGAAAACAATGCTCGAAGACTTCCCAAATTTTGTTAGAAGGTTTGTTTAAGCCTTTGATTGCAATCAACGTATTTTTGTTATAAACATTCTCGTTGTGTGTAATTTGACAATATTTGGGGATCTAAATCAGGTTTTCAAGTCAATGTAGTGACAACAGAAAATTATGTAAAGCGTGACTCTGGGCTTATATACCGGGATTTTGAAGTTGGTAAAGGTGATTGCCCAAAGGATGGTCAACAGGTTTTTCTTTTGTTTATTTATTTATTTATTTATTTTTAATCTTTGAGTGCAATGGTTTTCCTTTCTGAACTCTAGCATGGATATTGATGTTTAAGTGACCTTTAAACATTTGGGAGATGAATATAAGGATTAGAGGTGCGACCAAGTGTGATGGTAAATAGTATTGCTTAGGTCCACGAAAAAAGTTGCCTGCCTATTTCCTCTCCCGAAACTTACCACATACCCTCTTTGTTAGGTTGTAGTTCTACCTAGTAACTAGCTGGTTGGGGAAGGGGCACGATACGCTACCGGTCATGGCCTTTGGACCAATAGGAGGATGTCCATACACCGCTCAAAATTCTACGACCAGTAGCATTGGGATTAAATTTTTGTATTCGTTGTGTTGCAATATTCTGAACATGGAAGCTTTTTGATGCCTTCTAAAGAAAAATGTCAAAAAATAAAATAAAAAGAAGTGGTAACAAAGTGTTGTTTTTTGTTTTTAAGTGACCAACTCCCCTGCTCACTAGTCCAAGAATCTCTCTCTCTCTCTCTCTCTCTCTCTCTCTCTGCGGAAATCTTTTCAAGTTATCAATAGTAAGAATAATTTCCCAATTCCTTGGTAGTTATCCAAGCAAAGAAAGCTACTTTAGGAGTCTTTGGATGTTGTACCCCTCCCAAGGAAAGTTGTGGTCTCCTCACCCAATGAAGCGTCAATAGCAAGGCGCCAAATAAATCAACTTGTAACATGATAGTCTCTCTAGAGCAAGCGAATTAACTCCACCAGTCACCATTGAGCTATGAAGCACGGTGCAGTGCAGTACTAATGCGATCACGAATGCGTCGTCTGTAAAATCAAAAAAAAAAAAAATGCAGTGCAGATTAGTGCGTTTGTAAAAAAAATATTTTTTTTTAATTTAGAGTAATCTAAAAATTAATTAAATGGTTTAATTTGTTGGGATCCAACCTATAATTAACATTTAATGCCAAAAATAAAGGTATATATCAAAATTAAATGCCAATATATTAAATAACTTATAAACCATAATTTAATTTTAAAATCATACTAAGCATAAAACTAAAAACAAAAAGAAATCTAGTGAAAAGAGTTTTATCTCTATAATAGAAGAAAATATTGTTTCAATTAAAGATGCGATCTGACTTGAGTATATACGATACGGTTTGGGTATATACTAGATACACAGATGCGTAAAAATTAAAAAGAAAAAATTTAGAATCGTATTTTGTATACGGTACATATGTAGAAGTACTATATACCGAAGTACCGGCACATACGGCATATTTTTGAAGTATCCATACTTCATAGTCCTTTGAGCCAATCATGTAACAATCTCTAAACAACAGAATCTATAACGACACCTTCTAAATCTAAAGTCTGCAATCCACAATAAGAGCATCCTTGTCCACTGCAATGCTAAAGAGGTCTGGAAATGCTTCCCTTAGCAGTCTATGCCCACACCAAAAGTGTTGTCAAAACCACACTCTCTGCCCATTACTTATCTTAAGAGAGGTGATCTTAAACTTTAAGTCATCCACTCATTCTAGACCCTCACGATTCTTTTCCGCACCCACCCCATAGGGCCCTTTAATAGACCCCCTTGCACCACTCCCCCCTATAACACCCATACTTAACCACTTCCGTAGAGAATCTAACAGCCACTTCCGTAGCAAGGTCTTGGTAAACAGACACATCTTTTATGCCCAACACACCCCCCCTTCCTTGGGCACATGCAAAACCTTCAATCTATGAGGTGATTCTTAAAACTCATTCCCCAAACCTCCCCAAAGGAAATCCCTCAGCAATTTTTCCAATCTATAAACCACCTAAATGGGATAGTAAGCAAGGAATTGAATTAGGAAGGCTAGACAACATGCTCTTAATAAGAGTCACCCCACCATTAGACAATTATTCCTTTTTTCCATGTGGTCAACCTCCTCTCAAATCTCTCAACCACGGACCTAAACTGTTGTAGCTTTAAAAGCGCCAAGCGAAGACCCAAATAAGATGAAGGTAAAAGCCTCAACCCAACACCTGAAATACAGAGCCAAAATTTCTACATTCTCCGCATGGCCCACTGAGATGAGCTCATTTATACCCAAGTTAACCTGTGATGTGGAGACTGCCTCAAAGTAGAGTAAAACACAGCTCAGAAATCTCAAATGCACCTCAATAGCTCCACAAAATATCATAGTATCATCTGCAAATGGCATATGAGAATGATAGCTTTACCAAAGCTCAAGTATTGTTGTACATCATGATGCCTATTTTCCACATTGCTGTATGTGGAAAACAGTGTGAAAGGAAAGCAAAAGGCATATGGGAATGATAGCTTTGCAAAGCTCAAATATTGTTGTATATCATAATGCCTATTTTCACACTATCGTATGTGGAAAACAGTGCAAAGGAAATACTTCCTCATATTCTGACTGCCAACTTGCCTGCATCGTTTCTCAGCTGAAATATGCTCTTAGAGGGTTTCTCTTTTTGAACACCACTGCCTATTCATTGGTCTAGTCTCCAAATATGTGTCCACTTATCTACAATGTCATGTCAGTACTGAAATCCTTTTCAACATCTTTGTTCACTATCCAATTTATTTCTATCTGTAAACAACCATCATATTTCTGTTACTTCAGCCAAGTATCACCATATATTCTTGATGTAGGACAGCTTGCTGAATTTTCAGAATAGAGGTCATTTAAGAGCCAAAATAGTGAGTAATTTAGGGTTTGAATGGTAAATTGAAGGCTAAGAAGCCGGAGGAGGCGATTAGGGTTAATTTGGGGGTGATGGGATGTGATTATTGGGGCTGAACAGTGCACTTTTAGAGGGCGTTGAATAGTAATTAGGGCATGTGTGCAAAGAGGAGAGAGAGAGAGAGAGAGAGAGAAATAGGTGCTTCACCCTCACAAGGGTTAGACCAATCACACAAAAACATAATATTTAATTTTCATAAATTAATATTAACTCTTTTGAATCATTAAGATTACACATATATTTATAGGCTAAAACATAATATAATAATATAAACCTGTCTAGCAATGTAATGCATTATCATAAATACAAATAAGACTCAAAATTATTTCAAAACTTCAATCATTGATGGCCCAAACATGCTTTATATGAAATTCCAAATTTGTCCTTTTTCTTCTTCCATGATCTTCATCAATTCTTTCTAATCAAATGGATACATCCGAAAATGCTATTAAAGCACACAAATCCTACTAAAGTCTATTTGTCAAGGGTTCAGGTCAATGGCATTAACCCGTCCTTTCTCAGAAATGGCCTCTAAACAGTAATGGTGCAATTTTGACCTAGCAATCTTTTCACTGATGTCCATAATGAATTTTTCCAGTAAAACTGGTGCTCGTGGAGTGAAATTACTTTAAGTCTTCAATAACTTGTGACATGTGAATGAAAGCTAGACCACTTAAAAAAATTAAAAAAAATAGAACACAAGAATACTGATTTACTAATGAATCATTAGCTGCATTACTGAATTGAAGTGTCTTGGCAGGTGACTTTTCACTATGTTGGTTATAATGAATCAGGCCGTCGTATTGACAGCACCTACTTACAGGGCACTCCTGCCAAAATTCGAATGGGGACTAAAGCACTTGTTCCAGGTGACCAAAATATGTTCTAGCAATTAATATTAGGTCATGTTGTGCAATTCAATTATGAATACAAAGAGAAGTAGCTAAAATGAAGATAATTTATGCAGGATTTGAAGAAGGAATTCAAGACATGAGGCCCGGAGGGAAAAGGAGAATAATTATTCCTCCAGAACTTGGACCGCCTGTGAGTGCCATGTACTTTTTTACTTATTTTTTGCCTTTTAACCTTGTTCATACTTTTTTTTTTTTGCTTCCTAATTTGTTATTGTTAACTAGGCAGTGTTAGGATGTCTTACTGCTTGTTTTAACTAGGCTTTCACATAATTTCTAGAAATTTTCACTTTACTTCTGCATTCCACGACAGTGTTGTTCCATCCACTGGTTTAATAAATCAAGATAATCCAAGTGCGTGTGTAGTCCAATGGCACAACCCCAACACTCACATGTGAGGTTGGGGGTTCAAACCCTGCCTCTGGCGAGGTTTAGGGTTTGTAAGAGCTTCATGAATTCTTATTTGTAACACTTGGCACTTGTTACAGGTTCACTCTGTAATTTAAGAGAATACAAAACTTGGGTGATGATTATGATATCATCACCTTTTATATTAATCAATCAACTGTTACAAAAGGAAGCCCTAAGGCACTAATTAAGGAATCACATTTTATATTGATTGATTGGTGGCAATTATGGAATCACAATATAATCCAAATAAGGAAATATTTTAACAAGGAAAATGTCTCGAGTTAGTGCGAAAATGTCTGCATGCCTAGCTTGTCTAGAATGTCATGAAATGGTTTACTCCCAACTCCTTTGGTGAGGATGTGCAAGTTGTTACTAACTTCACAAAAGAATCACATATCATGTTCTTTGGTGAGTTTATCCTTGATGAAGTGGTGATCAATCTCAACATATTTTATCTGTCATGTTGAGCGAGTTGTGAGCTATGTTGATGGTAGTCTTATTATCAAAATATAGCCGCATAAGTCTTCTGGCCTATCCCCAGATCACTCAACAACAGTCTAATCCTCAAGAGTTCACACACACCTTGTGCCATAGCTCTAAACTCAACTTCTGCACTTGATCTAGCCACACCACATTTTGTTTCTTACTCCTCCAAGTAACAAGATTGCCACCCAATCAGTACAATATCGATGTAGATTTCCTATCGATTATTGATCACCTTGTCGACATCTGTATAAACTTCCACTCTTACGTGATTATGTTTGGAAAAATAAAGGCCATTTCCTGAAGAAGATTTCAAACATCTCAGAATTTTCATAACAGCCTCTAAGTGAATTTGATGAGGAGCATGCATAAACTGGCGAACCATATTGACAACAATAACAATATCAAGACGAGAGTGAGATAAATAAATGAGCTTATCCACTAGTTGTTGATAACTCCCTTATCAACAGTGCTCCTCCATCATTACCAAGTTTACGATTAGGTTCGTGAGGTATCACAAGCCTTACATCCAAGCATCCATGTTTCTTTCAAAAGATCAAGAACATATTTCCTTTGTGAGATGAAAATCTCATCCTTTAGAAGCGAACAACTTTGATTCCTAGAAAATATTTCAACTTTGACTCACGAGGCAAATATTTCTTCAACGGGTATTTCCTCACTATCATTGCTTGTAAGCACTATGTCATCCACATAAACAATGAGAATTGTAGTCTTACCACATGAGAAATGTTTCACAAACAAAGTGTGATCTACCTAACTCTGTTTGAAACCATATTTAAGCATAGCCTGAATGAATCTCTTAAACCAAGCCCTTGGAGACTATTTGAAACCATATAACGACTTTCGAAACTTAAATACTTTGTTCTCCATCTAATGATCCTCAAAATCAAGAAAAATGTCCATATATACCTTTTCCTCTAGTTCACCATATAAGAAAGCATTCTTTACATCAACTCGCCCCTACCGCTTAGCTGCTCCCCTTTCTCATACCCGTAGGAGAAGACTAGATACATAACATGTATTTCAGTCCTCAAAAAGATAAATCAAGAGAATATATTATCTTCTTCAAATGAAACCTATATAGGAATCATGTGGGGACTAAAGTGAAAGTCTAGTCAAGGTTTCAATCCATCTCATGCCTAATGAGAATGAATCAAATCAGATGGTTATGTTTCTCAGTTGTTTATGATACAAGTAGTAATCCTATAGATTACGAATTGGATGTTTCTCAGTCTGGCACAAATTCTGTTACACTGTTTCTTGCTAATCGCAAACACAACACTACAGCACGCCCTAATCAATTAAAATCTTTCCACCCTTTGCGAGTAGTGAGATAGAATGCAAGAATGTGTGCTTTTTTCTTTTTACTAGATATAATGCATAAACATTTGAAACACAACATGATAAAAGAAATGCCTATATGTTCTACAGGTTGGACCTTCCACCTTTTTCAGTGCAAAGCAATTTGAAGTTTTTGACGTGGAATTGCTAAGCATTCAGGACTGTCAAAGGCGGACTATTGGTTTTTACTCTGATGTGGTGTGCAGTTGAGTGATGAGAATGTGTTCCAATGTATAATGCTATGACATTTGCAAATGTTAAAATGCACGATGGGTTGGATACTGGGCATCACTTGAAATATATTAGGTTTGCTCCAGGAAGAATTTAATTAACCAAAATACCTAATCCCCTCAACCATTAGAAGATAAACAAAACATATATACATATAAGAAAAAGCTTGGATTTGGTAATTTTGGAAAGTGAAGTAAGGATGGAAGGTCATTCTGTCTAGCTAAAATCTTAACGAGTATGTGAAGTAACTAAAAACTAATAAGTTGGGAAAGGGAGGCAGAATTCTAAGTATTAGCCGAATATAAGTTAAAACATAAAAAAACTAGATTAAATTACATTTTAACCTAGTACAACCAGAACACTGGGATTAGATTGTTGGCCCTTTTTAGACCTTTTTCCTGTGCTCTTTTGTTGTTATGCTTGACTCGGATAAAAGAGCCTTGTTAGTCCATATATCTGCCACAAAAATAAAAATAAAAAAAGAAAAAAAAAAGGAGAGAAGAAGAAGAAAGGATTATATTAATAAGGAAATTTGAGCTACATCTAAATAAGGAAATTTGCAAAAATAATAAGGCTGACTTAAAAACATAGGAATTTGAAAACTAGATTTTGTGCATATACTTTGGGTCGGTATACAATTTCATCCATTCAAATTGCTTTGTTCATATGAATGCAAAACCACCATCCTAATATGGTTACATAAAAAGATAAATTACTTTGGGATATATATATCATCAATCAGAAAGCCTCTCATTGATTTAGGGGTCCATCCATTCAAATTGCTTTGTTCATATGAATGCAGAACCACCACCCTAATACGGTTACATGAAAAGAACTACTACGCTACCTCAAAGCAATTTTTTCCGTCACTTTCTTAAAAAATGCTTTCACTTTTAACAAAATTTTCATTGAAAGTTCTGATGTTTTTTTTATTCATGTCTCATTTTGTTTACTTAGATTCTAAAAATTTTTACTTTACTATGTAATATTCTTAAAATATCTTAGTCCCATGATTTTAAATATAATCCAAAAGTAAATATAATTTGTATATTATTGTCATTTAAAAAAAAAAAAAAAATTGACACTATCGATAATTCCTGTTATTGTGTCATGCTTATATTTCAATCTAGTAAAATTGATTTAGTATTCTCATTATATGATTAGTGGGAAACACAAGTCATAAACCTAAAATTCATTACTACTCACTTTTTACTATAAGCATTCTCTAATTATTCCAAATATACGAGATATGCTTCTAGTCATCATGATGCTTATATCACTAGACTTTTAACCATTTTTCATGTTGATCCCCAAAGTTCTAATTTTGTCACTCTGGTTCTACAGCTTTTCAATTTGCGTTTAAATGGTCCAATCACTAACTTCTAACTAACAGAAGGAAATTATGTTAATGACATAAGAAGAAGAAACAATGGGATGGAGAAAAAAGGGGCAAATGAATACCCATGACATATTGCAATGCTCTGAGGTGCCATCCAAAGACCAAAACATGCATACCATACATGTGTTTGGTTTTCCAACAGTCTTGACCAAGTCATACTCGGCCTTCAGAACCCTATCAAAGAGAAATACAAGGAAAAAAAAACACAGTGAGGTTTTATGGTGCGCTCGTAAGAGTGCATTTCCAGATCTCCGTGAAAATCAAACCAACAATTTTATTTGCAGGTCATGAGGCAGGACTGAACCAACAATCATCAGCACCATATGCTACTCACTACATCAAAACATGCCAAGTCAACTCTGGCAGCTTCAATAGATTAAAGTCAATACAGAACAAAAACTGAATCACAACAAAAGAAAATTTGGAAGCATCAAACTGGAGCGGGATATCTCAAATTTCTAAAATGATTGCAGCTTGTTGAAAACTGATCTTTAAAATGTTTTTCGAAGTAAAATATGAGTTTACATTTGTATCATTGAACATCTCTTAATAGATGCATGTGTGGCAGTCTACCATGGCATTCAACATATACATGTCTTATAATACAGTTGAACGGAAACCTACTCAGGCAAATACAATACAATTAATACAACCGATAACAAGACACATGAAAATGCATCATATACCCCTAAATAGGTATTATTGAGTTTTCTTCCTTCAGGTGCCCTATGGTAAATAATTGTCGATTTGAACTTACAGGATCAGCATGATATTGCCCATAAAATGCATAAATTCCAATTGAAATGGCGCTGAGGACAATAAATCTCACTGCACGCCTCATGGTGTAACTGCAAAAAGAAAGTTTCTAGTCAGTACATTAACCATCCAGCTTTTTTTTTTTTTTTCATACTTTCCTTCTAAATCAAGCTTTCAATCACTGGGTCCAAGAGTTCAATTACAAAAAGCGGTGCTTTATGGGGCAAACCTGAGCAAACAGGAAAATACTGAAGAAGAAAGATGCAAACAGCCCGGCACAATTGGAACCCATGGACAAAGAGAATCCTGGTGGATCTGTATAACCCTGTGACAAAAGAGAATGTAAAGAAAGAAGGGGGGGTTGTTACCAAGCGAAAAACACTGTTATAAAAAAAAAATTTTTTAAAAAATTCTAAAACAGGCGATATTTTGGTAAGTCTACAAGTTAAAGGGAATTATTTTACTAATTTGATAATTATTTGGTATCTAGGTTCTTAGGTTGTTTTGATTATGAGTTTTGTTAAATCCTATATACTTTCCTGGAGTTAGTCAAACCTTGTAATTTTTTAGAAATCCTTTCCTAGTGGAAAAAGCTAATATACTTCTATACATGCAGCAGGTCTTTGCAGAGTGACAATAGACAAGTTGAGTAGCGATAATTCTCTAAAGATTTTTGTTTTTTCTTTTAATGAATGCGACTCTATTAGTTTCACCTAGGTGAGACTACTAGATAGAAAGCACTGGAAAGATTTCAAGGTATTACAGCTAGCTAGTGTTGGCAATTTCCGTATGAAACAAAACTTAGGTTCCGTTGTATTGGAGTTGAGTGTGTGTTGTAATGGAGCAAAGCCCTAAACCCTAAAACCCTAAAACCCTAAACCCTAAAAGCAGTTGGCTAGATTGAGTGTCTGAAAGTGTTTGACTTGAAGGCCAGCACTAAAAGATGCAAGGATTGCTCCGTTACATTCTCAGAGGTTTGGGAGGAAACTTGATTTGTAATTGCTCCAGAATTGGCCTACACCAAGTTATTTGTACTCCTAGTGCATCTAGACAATTTTTTTTTTTTTTTTTTTTTTTTTAAACTTATGCACATCTCCTGAAGAGCCATTCGAAGCCCAACCCGAAGGCTGCTCACGTGGCCTACCAAGCCTTTGGACTTTAGAAGACTCTGAAAAGGTGCCACCTGGAACTGACCGTCTTTTATTTTTTTGAAAAAAAGCCCTAATGTGAGAAAGCTCTGCACCTGGCTAGTTATTTTTTCCATTCCATCCAGAAAATTCAAGAATGCCCCACTCAATGTCAGCTCAAAAGGGGCTCCTAGGCCAGGCTGGTTATTTTTCTAGTCCAAAAGTGTGTGTGCCTGAAGAAGCACACCGAATCAGCTTGACGTACATGGAGACAACCCTAGTTTAATTAGGTGAAAATTCTGGATTGAGCTATACATATAAACCCTGATCTCTTTAGCATAGACTACACACATTATGTCTTTGAGAGGAAAACAGGAGAATAATGATTTTCATACATCTTTTTGAGCGCCAATTTTCTCATTCAATAAGTAGTTTTTTGTGAGGAAGATTTGGGAAAATTCATGTTTGAGAGTTTTTGCTAAAACCCACATCAAACCTGTATTGCCTACTCATCCATTGACTGGTAACAGAGCCACACAAGGGTGGAGACGAAGCAAAGAGTTCTATGGACCTAAAATTGGATCAAAAGTTTTTGCAGAATCAGAGCCACGTGGAGTGAGGTGCAAGGAGCTTTGCGAAAAGACTACTAGGCAGGAAATAAACAGGTGAGGAACTCTCTTGATTCATAGTGGTTATTTAGATTAGGCATGTCCGTAGTTTTGGCTTGCACAGAGTTTTCTTCAAGGTGTTCCATGTAAAAATTGCTTCTCTCTCTCTTGATTATAATTACGATTTGTTGTTTGTTCCTAAATGCTAACTAATCAATGCCAAGTAAATTAAACAAAATTAATCTGTAATCTTTTAAATGGGTTTGGCCTATTCACCCTCTAGGCACCAACAAGTAAGTTTGTCTCCTCTATTTCTAAAATTTCTACTCTCTTTCTACTTCTCTGTCTCTTTTAATTTATAGGGCCATTGTGCATAACTCCACAGCCACAAATCAACCTTCTTTCACCCTAAGGTAATCTAAAACTCTCAACCTTGAATCTCAAAACCTAACCTAGTCATCCTACCATTC
>CM045763.1:124056526-124234740 GCA_025200525.1 Camellia lanceoleosa | reverse complement strand
AAAACCCTAACTTTCTCTTACATGTTTTTTCAAAATCTCTTTCCAATGTGATATTTTATGTAATAGCAAAGTACCACACATCTATCTATCAAAGTATTAAAAGAAGTAAATAAATCCTACCTTAAGCATGAAGATAGGAAAGCCCATAAATCTAATTTCAACAAAAACATAATTTGCTCAGTTAAGCGAAGCTCGTAGTGCTCTATGTTTTTGTATAAGGAACTAGGGTGAGATTTTAATGGATGAAGATGAAATCAAGCTTGAAAGTTTAGGATTTTCATAAATGGATGAAAGAGAGAGAAGACAGGTCAAAAATGAGATAGATTTGACCCAAAATGACTTTTAAAGATCGATCCCAAAGAGCTGAGCTATCAAATCTGCTCTCGGCGGTGAATGAAATATCTAGTATCCATACTTTCTCGATGAAGCGGTCAAAAATGCGCTCGAGCAATGAATCAAGACTTGTAGTATTTAGACAATTTTGAAAAACATAGCTAGAAGGGTCTATGGACTGCTCGAGCAGTGAAATTTGAATTCGAGCAAACTATGTACACAACATAGATTTGCAAACTTCAAATGGGTATAAATCTCTTGTCCGAACTCCGTTTTTGGTAGTTCTTGTGTCCATATTAAAGCCTAAGAAATAATATTTCCAATGGTGCTAGCATCACATCAAGATTCAGAGTGTAGAGAGAGAAAATGATAAAAGAGTGAAGACTACTACGGAATAACTATTCGAATTTGGAGTTTCTGGTCTAAGGCTCCAATATCGACTAAGAAGGTTCTCAATTATGGTTTGAGTCAAATATAATTCCATTATACCAAGAATAATGAAGTGGTACAACCTCTCCACCTTAGGAAATTTTGTCCACAAAATTATGGTTACATCAAGACTCAAGGCAAACAATAAGAAAAAGAACTATAATTCTCACTCCAAAGTCTAGATCCACACTTGGGAAGAAGTCTTGGATGCCCGAATAATAAAATCAACAAGACAATGAATAGTGAGTCACTCCCGACTTGTTTACTATAATAGAAAATAAATTTATCAACCATATTAGAATTCCCATTATTTACGGGTTTTGGAACCATAACTCCAACAAAATAAAGATGTGAATGTCTCCACGACCCATAAAGCTCATCAGAGTTGACAAGACTAAAATTCCACTAGAATGGTTTCCATATGCATAAAGGCACGCTACCCATACCTCGACCATACACCAACACTCAACAATGATCGAGCATTCATCATCCCAAAACCGAAGGATGCTACCACACTCACAACAAGAAACTCTCAATTGACTAATAGAAGAAAGAGTTCACCAAGGCAACCCGGTTCACAAGGACCGCTCTTGGGCTGAACAAGCTTCAACCACGCTAATCTACTCAAACAGACACAAAATAGCCCTTAATGGTTAACACCTTAAACCCGAGGGTAAATCCACATTTACAATAAGAATTCTCAATCAATGCTCACAAAAGGAAAAGATTTCACCCAAGAGATTTAATTCACAAGAATAGTATTACAATGCAACATGTTTGACGGATACCAATTGCTATAACAGAACGACTAACCACAAAATCACCAATCTGTGCTCAATTCATTACACCACGCAAGGCTAGAAAATTAATTACTCATCTAAAAAAAAAAAATTTATTATTTTGAAATCTTTTTTTTAAGTACCAAAAAAATTCATTCAAAACTTTCCCAAAGGGTATACAAATTCATGTTGTATTTAAATAAAAAGATGTGTCCCAAATCCAATTTTAAGGTTCAATAGTTTTATAAACATTTTTTGAACATAATTAAGTGTAATCATAACAATAGTATTTTCAATTTCAATGCCACCAATGGCCATAGCACTAGTAAAAATTCACTTCCAACTGCATTGCCACATTACAATTGGCGACTCTCAACAGTCACCCACCCAAAATCACCCATCACTACTATGGTGATGCCAAACTCAATCATAATATTCCCACAATAAGGATTTAAGCAGTAAAAATTGAATTAATAAATGGCAATGCATATATGTTCTTACATATTTTAGGAGTTCCATCCCAACACAATTATCACAATTTATCCATTACATGTTAATACAATTATACTCACCAAGATCAAAATTTCCCCATGCCATCCCAACTTGAGAAATTTTCTTACGATATCAAGATTCTACTATACTACTCAAATTCAAAAGCTTTTCACGAAAGTCCACACGAAATATTGCACTCTCACAAGCAAGGTTCAATACCCTCGAGTGTATGTCAAGTACTCCTTAATCTCATGACTCCTTGCCCAATTCTAGACAATTCCTGAGGTGACTCCATATCGACCGATCTCCCAATACCAACCAACTAACACCATTAATCCCTGACACTTAGCATTCAAACATCGATAGGTTCCTAATGCTGATCACCCCTACATGGGGTTCGATGCCCATACTTATATATCACGAGCCCTTACGGACTTCAAACTAGTCACACAAAGACTACCCTTCTTGAACTTCTCTCCTTTGATACTGCACAACATAATTTTCACTCCAAATCAACTCATTACAACCTTTACGCCGATGTGGCAATGAAACACTTCACACGCTCACTAGACCTTTAGGGTCAATAACAACATGTGATAAAGTGGTTTGGAAATACTCTTGGATCTAGTTAGAAGCTCTTGATCCTCTGATTGCTACTTGAAAAAGAGATGAACACTCTGGTTGGGGGTGCCGGAATTAGCACTTCGACGGACAAGTCAGTATCCTCTCCAATTTACTTCTATCTTAAGTTATCTTTTTTACTTTCACATACCTTACTTTGGATGACGCTCCTCCTTTTTATATTGTTTTCCAAGGGCCCACTTTCCCATCATCACCTTTCACCATCATATCTGGGACCCCCAGGTACGTCAGAAGCTTTTCGTCATACTCGACCCGTGGGCTGGATTCTACTCGGCCTTGTTCTTGTTCAGATGGGTTTGGTCACACTAAGTTGGCCTCATCAGCATTCTCGGCGTCTTGTTTGAACTTCTTTTGAGTGCACATTTATTCGGCCCCCAAAATTGCCCCCCAAACATCCGAATAACATATTTACTTAGCATGTTTGGTTTCTTGGCCAATCAAAACAAAAACCCTTGAAAAGAATCTGGTGGTTGCACTCCTTTTCATACTGATTCGTGAGAGCTGTCAAAGCAGACGCGCTACTTAAATCATTACAACTTCCTGCCCCTTCATATTTGACATTCATTTAATGCGTTTTGAAATTTATACCTCTGTATACTTTTGAATCGAAAGGCTATTGACATTCTTTAAGCCCGTATAATCTTGAATTGAAAGGTTATTGACATTTTTTGAGCATCTTTTATATCAACCTCCTTCCAGACCTCTACAACCCAGTTTTTTACTGTTCGTCTCCTTCCTCATCCTATAAGTCCCCTCTCTTTTCTCATTCTATTCTTCATTCCAATTTTCCTGTGCATTTTGCTTTTGTTTTTTGTACACACTGTTTTCATTTCATCTCGAATGGCGAGGCATTTGAAAGCTCTCCTTTCTGAGGATCCAGTTGCAGCCTTTTTTCGTCACTTTTCAATTCCAGACGAAGTTCACCTAGCCTTCGTTTTAGACAATGTAGTGGACATGGAAAGTTCTGACACAAGCATTATTAACTTTTTTTTTTTGGCAATTGCAGAGGGTGGAGTTCAATTCCCCCTCCATTCTCTTCTTAGGACAGTCCTATGCTACTGGGAATTAATTTCCTCCCAGCCAAATGTGAACTTTTACCGTATTATCATGGGTATAGTGGAATTGAATCACCGACTGGGCCTTAACGTAGGAATCCCAGCTATTCGGCACTACTACGTCATGGCAAAATCAACCGGTCAACAAGGATGTTACTTTTTAGGAGCCAAGGATGTTGACCATCATTTGGTAACCATGCTCGCCAGCTCTGGAAAAAGGGTTGATGATGTCATGGTCACTGTCTGAGGTAATTGGGAATTCAGCAAAGAAGAAGATCGCCAAGACCCAATACTAAGGTAAAAAGGTGAACCAGGTGGCCGGCTAGAATTGTTAACATGTCTTAAAATAAACGGTTTATTCAGCTTAAATACTGTGCTGATCATTTGTGTTTCTTGCAGGCAACGATTTGAAAAGAGCACTGCCATCCGCGGACGAAGCCATTCTGGAGTAGGTTAAGATGATCCTCAATTACAAAGGCCATGCAAACCTCTAAGGACAAGGGTGTGCAGCCCGAGTTTTGCTGAGATACGACCCAACTTACTCCACTTTTTTGACTGCAGATAATATCCATGTGCCAACACACGAACGGTAGCTTACTGCGCTTATCTTCCCTAGCTACAAAAGTTTAAGAGACATTGGCATCGAAGGTTTTGACACCTGTGAGGAGATCGATGACAACGCACAATCGGAGGGCCATGCAAGGGACTAGGAGTTGAATAGAGAAATCGATTTGGTGTTTGAGCATATCGACCCAGACCATTGCGTTGATCTCCCTTCTACTTCTGGCTGGGTAGACTCATCTGTTCCAGAGGACGATATCTTTACTGGCTTAGAAAATTTTTCTGGGGCCGAATCCATAGCTGAGGAGATGAGTAGGAATCACTTGCCTAGTTTGCCAGGCGACGAAATATGGAGAAGATGGTGGCCAAGAGGCAAGCCAGCAAGTCTAGGGAGAGCCAAATAGTGCCAACTCGTGAAGAAGAAACAGCTCGCGAAACAACTTTGGTCGAGTTGATTCCTGAACAAAATCAGGCTGAAGTCTAGGGAGTCGATCTCACAGGGCAGAAGCGACTTGCCGATACTATGAACGATGTACTAGAGGCGCCGATCGAGAAACGACCAAGGGTGGATACGCTGCCCATAGAAGATGATTTGGCTAGACATTCGTCATCTAACCAATGATAAAGAATACGCCGGTGCTCACCAGCGGGTCAGCGATCAAAGATCCCATCGTGGCCCTGAGTGTAGCTTCAGCCCTCTCTTTGCCTTCAGATCGAACGACTTTTCGTGCTGAACCAGATTTCATCTCAATTGCCATGGCGGCACAATTGGCCATTTTGGTAAGTTAAAACACGCCAAATTTCCAAATAGCTTAAATATTTGTTCCTATTCAAACTAATTTCATTGCTTTTCCAAACGGTGGGAAGGATCACAAAGATCGGCCACCGTCACTACGACGTCATAGAGCGATTTGGCGTCCTTGTGCGTCAGCTGGAGAAAGAGAAGGGCAAGGCCACTGCTACAATCATCGATTTGTCTACAGTGACTGCAAAAGCCGAAGAAGAGTAGGCGAGGGTAGTTGCTGCTCAAGAGAAAGCTAAGCACGATGATTTGCTCTGTCGGGCGGCCGAAGAGAGAGAAAACTTGATAGATGGCTCTCTAAAGTTGGTTCAAGAAGTCTCCTAGATGAAGGCCGATGTTGAAGCTGAGAAAAGGCGAGGGAGCTCGCTGAGGCCGATGAGGCCAAAGCCTTTGATGCTGGCCAGCTGAAGGCCAAGGAGTTATACGCTGATGAAGCCTTGAAATTCGAGAATTGAGGCTTCAAGCATAAATGGTTGAAAGCTTTGGTGGCCGCTAAGGTGACTCTCGATCAACCGATTCCTTACGAACAATTGGAAGTCAAACCGTTGGAATCAGATCCAGAGGATTTGGACTTATGATCGGCAGTTTTGAAACGCATATTCAGCCATTATTTTTTTTTTTGGTAGCTTTGTTTTATTAGTTTTTGTTAGCACTTTATTTTAGATGTAGGCCATTTTCATGTATAAAGTGGATGTATTCATATAGTTTATTAATGAAAATGTTCGTTTTGTTAATGAATGTTAATCATTAAGTATTGAAAAACAAAAATATGTCATATCAATTGAGATCATGACCTTTACATTTTAATTCAGAAAAATTCTTGAAGATAAGCCGAATATATTAATGATAACGGCCAAATATATGGACGAAAAATGTTTATGGGATCAGGTGGAGCATTGTCTTTATTCGGCAAAATGCTTGAAGATAAGCTGAATAGATTAATAAATCTGCCCTTCCCTAGCTGATCACTGAGCATAACCGCCAAATGTATGGATGGAAAATGTTTATGGGATCAGGTGGGACATTGTCTTTATTCGGCAAAATGCTTAAAGATAAGCTGAGTAGATTAATAAATCTGCCCTTGCCCCAACTAATCATTGAGCATAACCGCCAAATGTATGGACGAAAAATGTTTATGGGATCAGGTGGAGTATTGTCTTTATTCGACAAAATGCTTGAAGATAAGACGAATAGATTAATAAATTTTCCTTTGCCCCGGTTGATCACTGGGCATAACCGCCAAATGTGTGGACAAAAAATGTTTATGGGATCAAGTGAGACATTGTCTTTATTCGGCAAAATGCTTGAAGATAAGCCGAATAGATTAATAAATGTGCCCTTCCCTAGCTGATCACTGAGCATGACTGCCAAATGTATGGATGGAAAATGTTTATGGGATCAGGTGGGGCATTGTTTTTATTCGGCAAAATGCTTGAAGATAAGCTGAGCAGATTAATAAGTCTACCCTTGCCCCAACTGATCACTGAGCATAACCGCCGAATGTATGGATGAAAAATGTTTATGGGATCAGGTGGGGCATTGTCTTTATTTGGCAAAATGCTTGAAGATAAGACGAATAGATTAATAAATCTGCCTTTGCCCTAGTTGATCACTGAGCATAACCGCCTAATGTATAGACGAAAAATGTTTATGGGATCAGGTGGGACATTGTCTTTATTTGGCAAAATGCTTGAAGATAAGCCAAATAGATTAATAAATCTGCCCTTGCCCCAACTGATCACTGAGCATAACTGCCAAATGTATAGACAAGAAATGTTTATGGGTTTAGGTGGGGCATTGTCTTTATTCGGCAAAATGCTTAAAGATAAGCCGAATAGATTAATAAATCTACCCTTCCCCAGCTGATCACTGAGCACAACCACCAAATGTATGGACAAAAAATGTTTATGGGATCAGGTGGGGCATGTCTTTATTCGACAAAATACTTGAAGCGGTCGCTTCGTAAACGCTAGATCCGTAATTAGTAAGTGGGGAGGGCCAGGTGTGCATGGGGCCTGTGTTGTCGCTAAATATATTCTACTCAAATTCAGTAGAGTGCGAGAGGGAAAAGAGCGTTGCGTCAACCTGAGGAGATTCGTATGTCAAGAAAAGTATTCTTTAACAATAGAGGGGAGGGCATGAAGCTAACTAAACTGGATTTAGAAATGAACCAAGGGGTTGGTGGTGAACCTACACTAATGGGTAATAGGATTTCAGAGGAGTGTAAGAGGCGTCGATCCCTCTATTGTCGAAGTAGGTCTCCAAGAGGGGACAGGGTAGAAAAGTCACCAAGAAGAGAGATGCAACAATGAGGGAGCTCCAGGATTGCGAGTGAACGAGCCTCACTGTGAAATGAAACCAACAGGCCATCATGCTCATTGAGTTTTTCAGTTTTCATTGGGAATAAACCGATGACCAAAACGGACTCAATTATCTTCAATCCGAATGTGGCAATAGAGTTCACTCGAAATTTTTTTTCGCTCGAAGTCCAACAATCACTAGTCGGTTGGCCTGATTACGAAATTTTTTGAGAGGGCATCCATGGAGCGATTAAAGGACTATACACCTCTTATGAGATTGGCATACGCCTTTGTGCCATGCGAAGAGAGATAGAACAAAAAAATGGCCGCATTCGGAGCTTGGAACACTACGCAGAGAGGGCTGAGAACGAGCTGAGTAAGGCCAAGGCTTCTTCGATGCAATCAACAGATCAAACGAACCTGATTGTAACGGATAAAGTAAACTAGCACCTGCTTGATCATGCTATAGCCGATTGAGATACGGCAAGCATGTTCGCAAGAGAGGCAATAAGAATGATAGCCTACGAACAAGGCTTTTTTTACGGCCGAAAGATCGACATTGAGAAGACCAGGGAGAAGTTAGTTGATGATGTTTGCCAATGCGAAAATCGTGGATTTAAGCATGGATGGATTAAGGCTCTACAAGCTGCGGGTGTTGATTCGGCATCATCATTATATCAAAGTTACAAGGTCCTCTTCGAGGCTTATGAAACTGAGAAGACTGATGACGAAGAAGGTGCCGAACATGAGAAGGTCTAGATAATCAAACATTGTATTTCTTAGTCTTTAAGTACCGATGTATTTGTATAAACTGTAACGAATAAATATCCTGTGTTCTTGTTTGTTTGGTATTTTAGTTGTCCCTGTTGGAAATATGCATTATGGTTCCATTATCTTTGTTGTTTTTCTATTGACCGTCGTAGTTTAATTACTAACTTTCACTAACTCAGGCAACAGTGATCTAATAACCCTTTGTTGAGCATCTCGAATGTGGTGCCGATTGTGAGCATGCACGAAGAGCGCTCCGAATCCAAAGTCTTATTTATGGCCAATCGGGACATCCACGAAGGGCACTCCGAATTCGGAGGCTTATTCGGCCCAAACGTGAACATGCATAAAGGGCGCTTCGAATTCGGAGTCTTTGTATTGGCCACTCGCGATATCCACGAAGGGTGCTCCAAATTCGAAGGCTTATTTGGCCCAAACGTGAACATGCACGAAGGGTGCTCCGAATTCAAAGTCTTTGTATTGACCAATCACGATATCCACGAAGGGTGCTCCGAATTCGGAAGATTATTCGGCCCAAACGTGAGTATGTACTAAGGGCGCTTCGAATTCGGAGTCTTTATGTCGGCCAATCGTGATATCCACATAGGGCGCTCCAAATTCAAAGGCTTATTTGGCCCAAACATGAACATGCACGAAGGGCACTCTGAATTTAGAGTCTTTGTGTTGGCCAATCGTGATATCCAAGAATGGTGCTCCGAATTCGGAGGCTTATTCAGCCCAAACATGAACATGCACGAAGTGCGCTCCGAATTAGGAGTCATTGTCTTGGCCAATCATGATATCTACGAAGGACACTCCAAATTCAGATGCTTATTGGGCCCAAACGTGAACATGCATGAAGGGCACTCTGAATTCGGAGTCTTTGTATTGGCCAATCGTGATATCCACGAAGGGTGCTTCAAATTCGAAGGCTTATTCGGTCCAAATGTGAACATGCATGAAGGGCACTCCGAATTTGGAGTCTTATTTGTGGCCAATCGTGATATCCACGAAGGGAGCTCCAAATTCGGAGGCTTTTTCATTATTCAACCATTTTTAACGAGACAACAATAAAAAAAGAATACTGCATTGCGGAATACGTAGATGTGTACATGTTAATATAATAGCAAAAATAAAAAATGAACTAGCATGCCGTACAAGTTGGCTTAATGATAAATTTTATGAGAATGGGTCGAATTCCAGGGGCATGGCAAACTTCTACCAGCCATGTTTGAAAGCCGATACGCCCCCGTTCCGGTAGCCGAATCAATCCGATAAGGACTGTCCTAGTTGGGGCCTAATTTACCGCCTGCCGAATTCTTAGTAGTAGGATGCACTTTCTTGAGGACCAGCTCTCCAGGTGTATAACAATGCAACTGCACATACTAGTTATATGAGTTGGTGAGCTGTTGCTGATATTGTGCCATGCATGCAAGAGCACGATCTTGGCGTTTTTCAATCAATCTTAGATCTAAGGCCAACATCATGTCATTACGCCCCATGTCAAAAACCTTGGATTTCAGTGTGGGTAGGCCGATTTCTGTATCCCAAAGCACAAAGCGAACGATATTTCTCTAGTAGACCGCCTCGGAGCGGTGCGATAAGCCTACAACACACTGGGCAACTTTTCAACCGACTTGTCTTTGGTCTTTTCCAATTGTTTCTTGATGTTGTCCAGTATCACTTTATTGGAGGCCTCAGCCTGACCACTGCTTTACGGGTATGTTGGCGAGGAAAAGTAGGGTCGGATACCGTACGTATTGCATAACTCCTGATAGATGCCATAATCGAATTGGGTGCTATTGTCTGATACAAGTGCTCTCAGTATGCCGAATCGAGTTATAATGTTTTCCATACAAAGCGTTTAGCATCAATATCTCCAATATGTGTTAATGCCTCTGCTTCAACCCACTTTGTAAAATAAACTGTTGCGACGATCAGGAATCACTTGTTCCCCAGAGCCCGCGGTAATGGTCCAACGATATCAAGTCCCCATTGAGTGAATGGCCAATGACTAGTAATGGAATTTAATTCTTTGGCAGGAAGATGAGTTAATGGGGAGAACTTTTGGCATTGTTCGCATTTCTTTACGTAGTTCTCGACATTTGTTTGCATAGTTGGCCAATAATACCCCTACGTTACGGCTCGATAGGCCAATGATCGTCCTCCAAAGTGGGCACCACAGCTACCTTCATGTACTTTGGCCAAGAATTCCTCAACTTTGTTTGGGTGAACACATTCCAGATACGACCCAGAGAGGGATTTTTTGTAAACCTTTCCTTGCGGATCAAGTTAATATCGCAGGGCTTTATTTCGCAGCTTGTGGGCTTTTTTCTTATCTGTTAGGAGCTATTCTGAGGAAAGAAATGCAGCAATAGGGTCCATCCAACTCCGTCCTGGTTCAATGATTTTAATCCGAACTAGTTCAGAAGAGGTGATGCTCAGCTCTCAGATGAACCCTACTTCGATTGTTTGTTTGACTTCTGAGTCAATGGCGGAGGCTAGGCAAGCAAGGGCATCCGCTTGTGTTTTCTCATCTTGGGTTATCTAATTTAACTCGTGGTGGTCAAATTTTGTGAGCAAGGAATTCGCCGTTTTCATGTAGGTTGCCATGCAGTCATTTTAAGCTGCATATTCCCCTTTCAATTGGTTGATGACTAACTTCGAGTCACAGAAAACATGTAACCGGCGTGCACCAAGATGAAGTGTGTTACAAAGGCCAATTAGCAATGCTTATTGGCCTTGTTATTTGATGTATCAAAGCCTAGTTTGACTGCCTGCTCGATTATTACCCCTTCGAGGGTCATCAATACTATGCCTGCCCTACTGCCACGTTGGTTGGATGATTTGTCACAGTACATTTGCCAAATGTCTCTAACATATATTTGCCAGTAGGGTTTAGGTTGAAGGTGGACTTGATCGGACTTGAAGTCAGCATGGCATCCCGTGAACTCGGCTACAAAGTCGTGAGCACACCTTTGATGGCGTTTGGGCAAAAGCGGATATCATACTGGTGAGTTCCAAAGCCCATTTAGAAACTCGCTCGATGCTTCCTTCTGAGCGGCCGACGGAGAGGATAGTGCGTTAATACCCATGGTATGTGCTTGAAAATGGTGCATCAACTTTCTTGTAGCCACCACGATAGCAAAGATGAGCTTTTCCAGTGGTAGGTATCGTGTTTTGGCGTTGACCATTGCCTTGCTTACATAGTAAATTGGTCGCTGCTCCCCGAGTTCTTCCTTTAGTAACATGGCGCTGACTGCCCGGTCAGATATCACCAGATACAAGATCAGCGGATCGCCTGGCGATGGGGTTACCAAGAGTGGTACTAAACGGAGGTATGTTTTCAAGCCATCCAGTGCGATTTGGCACTCGAGGTCCATTAAAATGCTTTGTCTTGCCGAGGTGTGTGAAAAAATTGTCGGTAGCGATCTGAGGAACGGCTGATAAACCTATTCAGGCCGGTGGCCATTCCCATCAACTTTTGAACTTCTTTGACCGACTGAGAGGAGCTGAGTTCTAGAATTGCTGTGATCTACCTCAGGTTGGCCTTTATTCCGCGATGGTTGACAATATAGCCGAGAAACTTACCGAATCTGATGTTGAATGCACATTTCAAGGCGTCCAGTATCATCTTGTACTTTCAGAGAAAGCCGAAGGTCTCTGCTAAATAGGTTAGATGGGCATGCTTTTCCTTGGATTTCACCACCATGTCATTGATGTATACTTCCATGGAGCGACCGAGTTGTTCCTTGAACATAATGGTAACCAGCCCCTGGTAAGTTGCCCCCGCATTCTTTAGTTCGAAGGGCATGACCTTGTAGCAATAGGTTCCCTTTAGGGTGAGGAATGTGGTCTTTTCTTGATCCTCTGGATGCATGGCAATTTGGTGATAACCCCTGTAAGCATCCAAGAAGCTCATGTGCTAATGATGTGTTCTGGCGTCCACAAGTTGGTTGATTCTGGGAAGAGGAAAACAATCTTTTGGACAGGCCCTGTTCAAATCCGTGAAATCAACACAAACGCGCCAAGATCCATTTTTCTTCTTTACAACCACGGTATTGGACAGCCACGTGCGAAAAGTTACTTCACGAATTGCCCCGGTATTAAGAAACTTGTCAACTTCATCAATAACAGCTGATGCATGCTCTGCGGCTGACTGCTGACTTTTCTGAATGATTGGTTTGACTTTTGGATCGACGTTTAAATGGTGCTGGGCCATGACTAGATCGACCCCCGGTATTTCGTATGGTATGCATGCAAACATGTCAAGGTTGCCGAGTAAGAAGGAAACCAGTTCGCATCTGTCAACTTCGTTCAAGGAAGTAACGATCATGAAGAATTTGTCAGGGTTCTCATTGATTTCAATCCAATCAAGTTCTTCAGTTGCCTTTTCGTTGGGGATTTTCCCAATGTCCTCGAGGCTCTCTCGATCCGATACTTCAATCGAGTTGACTTCCAGTTCCTTTGGCCTGTTTGCAGCAGCAATAAGATAGCATGCCTGTGCCGATTTATGAGAGCCCCAAATTTGCTCAATGCCATATTTAGTTGGAAAGTGGAGTAGTTGATTGTAGGTGCTTGGCACAGCTTGCATAGTGTGCAACCAAATCCTTCCCATGATAAAATTGTATGGTGACGAGAGTTTGATGACTAGAAATTCCGCATCTACTAATTTGGTACCCGCCTATACTGGTAGTGTGATCTTGCTCAAAGAATAGTCAGGGTTGGCGCTGAAGCCGAACAATAGGTAATTTGCCGATAACAGATCCGCATCAATGAAGCCGAGTTTAACAAACGTCTTGTAATACATTATTTCTGAGGTGCTTCTTTGATCAATGAGAACACACTTGACTGTGAGTCTGTTCACGCGTAGCTCGACGATGAGGAGTTTAGCGTAGGGAAGAGTTACTCCATCTAGGTCGGTGTCATCGAAGCTAATCTTGCCAATTTCATGGGGCCATCTTGCAACTGAATTGTATGTACCTCAGCTGACGACAGTAGGCTATATATCATGTGAATTACACCAAGTGGAGGTGAATCCGGCCGTAGAGCTACCGTGTTCGATGGATTGTTCTTTTGGACATGTTGTGCCAGCCGGCCATCTTACACTAACTTTTCCAGGTGGTCCTTCAGTGCATAACAACTGTTAGTATCATGGCCATGGTCCTTGTGATATTTGCACCGCCTATCCCTTCTCCTTGTATCAGGAGGTCCCATTATCTTAGACGACCACTTAAAGAATGGAAGATGCTAGACTTTGGGTAGGATCTTACTGATCGGCTCCATCAATTCTGTATACTTCTTGTCCGAACGTTTTGCGCGCCTGCTATCCACTTGATATTGTTCGTTTGAACGGTGCGAACACTGCTTACTTGAATGGCGCAAATCACACTGGTTGTGTCGTTTAGCCCGAGTTCGATGTTTGGGGCTCCTTGAAGGTACGACGCTTATCGGTTGAACCAAACCAGATGGAGTCGATTTAACGACTTTCTGTCCAGCCTTGGCATCGTCTTCCACCTTACAGTACTCCTCAACCTTCTTCATTAGTGCCCAAATTATTTTGAGAGGTCATCTAGTCAACGAACTGCGGAGAGGACTATCGGGGTGTAATCCCATCTTAAAGGCAATAATGGCCATGGAATCATTGTAGGTATTATCCACCAAGTTGAAACATTCCCAATAACGCACCGAATATTCACAGACGGTCTCTTCTGGTTTAACTTGCATTGCCTAGAGAGAGTCGGCTTGCTTTGGCTGAACTTCGTTGGTGATGAATCTTGCCCTGAAGGATTTTTGGAACTGATGAAAGCTTCTTATTGACGTCGGCTCCAGTTTATAGTACCATCTGATGGCCAATGGTCCCGGGCTACTTGGAAACATTCGACACATGAGGGCTTCATTATCAACATGTAACGTCATCGCTTGTTTGTAATGATGAATGTGGTCTGTGGGATCTGATTTTCCGTCGTACAAGGTGAATGTCAGTGCTTTGAACTTTTTAGGCAGCATAACCCTTGCAATGCATCATACGAAAGGGTCGTGGCTGTCCTCTTCATCCAAACCATCACTTCCTTTCCCTCGCCTGTGCTGTACATACGGACATCCTTCGGATGAGCTGGATACATCAACTTGCCCCTTTTTTCTAGGTTCCTGAGATGGAGAGTCGGAATCACTGCCACTATCATGTTTCCGAAGTCGACGTCGTCAATCATTGTTTTTATTTTCTGGGGATCGACCCCGGTTTTGACGTGCGACCTGTTGGGATTTGGCTAAGTCCAAGGCCAATTCCTTATGTAAGCGCTCATACTCAATCATCATATCTTCCAAGCGCTGTTCATTTTGTTTTGCTTGATCCATGATCGTTTGCACAGTCTCTTGCACAGAAATTGAGGGTGAGGTTTGAGCTACTAGGTCGAAGTTCAAGGCCCTTCGTGCGGTGATATTCTCCAGTCCAAGCATGTTTCTTGGAATAATGTCATATCTTGGTGTAACATCATCAGCAATTATTGAAGGATCATCTATCACGCCTGCCATGGATGCATTTGAGTATTCCCACAGACGGCACCAATTGTGGTTAAGTTGTTTGGAAATACTCTTAGATTCAGTTAGACACTCTTGGTCTTCTAATTGCTACGTGAAAAAGGGATGAAAACTCGAAAGGGTGCGGAATTAGCACTTGACGGACAAGTCGATGTCCTCTCAATTTAGTTCTATCTCAAGCTATCTTATTTACTTTCACATATCTCACTTTGCCTGATGCTCCTTCTTTTTATATTGTTCTCCAAGGGCCCACCTTCCCATCATCACCTTTCACCATCATATCTGGGACCCCCAGGTACATCAGAAACTTTTTTGCACACTCAGCCCGTGGGCTAGATTCTACTCGGCCTTGTTCTTGTTCAGATGCGTTTGGTCACACTGAGTTAGCCTCATTAGCATTCTCGGCGTCCTGTTTGAATTTCTTTTGAGTGCACATTTATTCAGCCCCCACACAACCCTGTACCCGTACCCACCCAATCATACTCAATAGCCAATTCAATCATCACTCTCATCATTGAGGTCACAAGTCTCAAATCCCCTAAAAAATCACTCACAATGCCTAACCAAGAAATTATCACCATTCCCATAAGGCTCATATACCCTCTAAGACTCAACCCTCAAAACATCTTGGATTTGTTCTTGACAACACACAAATAACTAATTTCAATAAGCAACTCTCAATCAAAGAAGACTCACAAGTCGTCTCATGCAATAACTTACGAAACAATAACACATTCACAACAACATTAGCTTATCAAGATTGACAACAACTTTTCAACATAAAAATCACAAGTCATTACAAGTCCAATTCCCAAAAATAAATGAGCAAACATACATGTACATATGCAACCTTGGCAAGTATAAAGCCACACATATAATAACATAACATTACAATGCCAAAACTACAAAACATTCTACTAATTTTCAATAACATCTCTACCCCTGTCTAGACTATTGAAATTAGTTCTATACATGTTGACGACAACGACACCTAACATGACCCAACTGATTACACTTAGAACAAAATGGTGGTCCTTTATTTTGTGATCGACTCGAGGAAACTTGAGTCTGATTAGACCTCCTGAAGGACAAATCCAAAGAAGCAAAGGTAAACAGAGGTTGAAACTATGCTTTTGATTGAGATTCTACTCTCTTTTCCCTCTTACTAGGCCTGGTGTGCCTTCGAACCATAGAACCCACAGATATGGCCTCTTCCCCCTCTATCACGTTTGACCTCAAGATTGGTGGCTTCCACGTGAGCCGCCGCCTCCTCTACTAGACCGTAATAATTCCTATGCATGCACCCCACAATCTTCTATCTAATATCATCGCATAACCTATCTTCAAACTCAATCCAGTGACACTCTTTTGTTACTACCAACTCTGGAGCAAATCTAGACAAACTAGTGAACCTTGCTTAAAACTATGCCAATGGAGTAGTCCCCTGGCGCAACTCCACAAACTATTTCCTTAACTTTGCCAAAAAGGCCTTAGTCAATGCAACCAAAGTGGTGCCTATGGTAGTACTCGCATACTTCTTCCAATACACAGTATCTCCTTTCAATAGAAAATTCACTAATGCCAGTCTCAACCCTTCATCCTCGACTCTAATCATATCAAGAATTTTGGTGATCTGCTCTAACCAATCCTCTGCCTCTAGTTGTTTAAGCCCTCCTGTGAACTCCGATTGGTTAAAGTGAAAGAACTCCTTAGTAATTTTGAGGGAACGAGAGTCATCCCCCTCATCGCCTACAGTCGGTGCTGCAGGTGCAAGTATTACTAGAACCATTGTGCCCCTACCGACACTCCTAGTCCCAACATGACCTTTACATCCACGCCTTGGCATCCTATCAAAGATCAAACCAAGCGTAGTAAATGAAATTCTAATCGTTCCCGAGACACTCACTCAATCCCTTCCACTGTCACGCCCCAAGTTTTATTAACCAAATACATTACCAAAACCTTTAATTGAAGTCCAATTGCATAACATGTAAAGGAATAACATTACACTTAAGTAATAGAAAATGTTCTCCCTCGAAATATTGCAATAATTATATATGCCAAGATTTACATTGGAATATACAACACAAATAATTACATTAACAATACAATACATCTTTCATTTACTCTCTACAAGATAATAATCATAAAAGACAACAAAGTTCTTGGTCTCCAAAAATGGTAAAACAACATGGGGTGAACAAATATGTCCAGTACGGATCTACAATGATTCCTAACAATAAGATCGATAGATGCATGCGATCATGAATGCTAAAGGATGATACATAAATAGATAATGTGCCTTTTTATATTCAAAATACAATACACATAGCTAATACCTTACGCTTTATCGGTCACAAGCCAGAAGGAACGTGAAACCTCACACTTTACTGCTCACAAGCCGGAAGGAGTGTGGAATCTCCACATATCTCAACAAACCTCACGCTTTCTGGGCGCTACTACAGAAGGAATGCTAAACCTTTATTGAGCGCCACGCTTTATCGATCACAAGCTAGAAGGAAACAGACCCTTATTCCAATAACACCATCCATTAACTCATCATGTTATTCATTATTACAACTCATAGACAAAACCAATAACATCATTTAGTAATTCCATTACACATTAACCCAGCAACACATCCACCGTGAACATGAAGATTTATCTTTAGAAACAATTATAATTTGTGTTCCATTTCATTGTTTACTTTTCCATATTAACATCAACTCTTTATACTCAATTACACAACACAATTGTTATCATACTCTACCGAATATTTATTTATTCAATTTCTAATGTTAATTTCTCCAACATAACCCTCATATACCATAATCATTTTCACAACAACTAATTATCATCACTTCTACTCATCTTAACCAAACATAAACTTAAGTTCAAGAATTTAGGACCAATTAAACAATCTTTCATCTTTGTAGCAAAGAAACCATAACTAGGGTTTAATAAAAATTAGACCTTTTTACTGTAAGGCACAAAGCTACATTCTAGTAACTCCAATTTGTTCATATTCCACTTCAACCATAAGATTAACCTCCATAATTTGAAAACCCTAACTTCCTTTACATCCTTTATGAAATTTCCTCAAAATGAGGTTTTTATGCAATATAAATCTACCACCCATCTATCTATTAGAAAATATTTAAGAGAAGTAAAGAAATCCCCACCTTTAGCAAGAAGAGAAGAAACCCGAAATTCTAATTTCGATGAAAATGCGATACACTCAGATGGATAGAAAGCCCTTGGCATGCTCTTCGTTTCTATATAAGGAACATGGGGTAGGAAATGAGTAGAAAGAGATGAAAATCAAGCTTGAAGGCTTGAAACCCCCAAAAATGATGGAATGGAGGAAGATGGGAGAGAAAGAATATGAAAGAATGAAGAAAAAGTGGACCAAAAAATGATTTTCAAAGGTATTGATCCCGAACAGACCGCTCGAGCCGATGAAACCGTCGCTTGAGCAAAGAATGCGAACTCCTAGAAGTTTAGACCACTCGAGCCACCAAACTTGGTCTTGAGTAAACATCAACAACTAGAATCACAGACATGCAAAAGTATTGGATGATATGCTAGATCGCTCGAACGATGAAGAAAAATTCTCAGAATGCTACAACCTCTCCACCTTAGGAAATTTCGTTCCCAAAATTAGGAAAGAACATAAACAAAAGGCAATCCAAACACAAATGGAAACACAACCCCTAACTTAAAACTAGATCCATACTTGGGAGAGATTCTCAGATCCCGGTCCAACATCTCGAGGCCCCAAAGACTGTCGAACAAGAAGGATAACAAGGAAGAGATCACGAATGCCCTTTCGACCTACATACATATTAGGGTCTAAGAGACTGGGGACACCATTAACCACTTGCACCCCCAAAGACAACAACAACTCCCCAACCAACAACAACATGCACAATGGCCACTGAATGACCAAAACCTGATTACGGCGGGGAAGGAAACCACCATTTTAACATATACCCAGCTAACCTTGGTAAAAGAAGAAGACACATCACAACATATGGCCCAAGGACACAACTTAATACAATAACCCCAATTGCATTACCCTTTCTTTAAAATCATACATACCATATATATAATTAGCAAACGTTACCAAATCTTTATACAACCCCGCTATATAGGGGTGCCGTGGATTGATTTTTGATGGTTGGGTTTATGGTTTGGACCTGCCCGCATGTCTGCAGTTTGGAAAAAATTGAACCCGCAATTGCCTGCCGTGTAGATTATGGTTTGTGCGGATAGGGTTCGTGGATGTGCGAGCGCTTGTAAGTGGTTTGCAAATTGGGTTTTTTCTTTTAAAAATTTATTTTTAGGCTCATTCTTCCCCATTTTTAAAATATTCTTTTTAGGCCTTTTCCCCCTAATTTTGAAATATTATTTTAGGCCATAAAATCACATATTTCTTATCATGAAATCATTATTTTCCAAATGATTTATCCCAAATAAATTATAGCCTATCTATCTAATTTACTTATTGAAGGAAATAGATCATAAGGACATGACATGATTAGTCAATTGACTCACATTCATTTTGCAGAAAAGGTATAAACTAAACAATGTATACATATGCGGGTGGGTGAGTGCGGGTATGGGTAAAACCCGTGACCCTCCTACAATCAACAAAACAAGAAAATCCTAACCCACATCCGATCCTAACGATTATGCGAAACCACCCAAATAAGTGCAGGCGGTTTGGGTTGGGTGATTTTTGCAAGTCAGATAACCCTATGCCCGACCCTAACCACCACTATTAGGCCACCACAACCACTACAACTACCATCACCTTCATCACCAATGTTATTGTTACCATAAGTACCATCATCATTTTACTACCACTACTATCGCTATCGCTACCACTACCACAACCACAACCACCACCACCACTACTACCACTACCACTATCACCACCACTATCATCACAATATAAAAATTGAAATATAGAATTTGAAAATAATAAATTTCAAAGTTTGTCTTATAAATATCAAACAACATATTTTTTGTTCAACACTTAAAATTTTTATCAAATAGCTTTTCAATTTGAAAAATTTAGCATTCAATTTTTAATATTTAATTTTTATTCAATTTTCAACTTTTTCAAATACCATCTTAGTTTCTATCTTATGATTATCAATTTATAGCTTACCATAGGTTACACCAAACAACTAATTGTTTCATTCAACTGCCTAATCATTATCATTAGCTGGGCATTTTTTACTTTGGAATGTTGCGTGACACTTACGCTATATTTAATTTATGAATTTAAATAGAGATTTACAAAAGAGAAAGAGAGAAAATATGTGAAAATTGCTTAGATAAATCCATGAATCAAACACGTGTAATGCTACGTATCATGAAATAAATATCACAAAAAGTTTAATGAAATTTATCTAAGGGTGATTGCATAATATATAATAAAACACTACAAACTAATTTACTAAAAAAAATTTATGAAGGCTTT
Source organism: Camellia lanceoleosa (assembly GCA_025200525.1). Classification (NCBI taxonomy): domain Eukaryota; kingdom Viridiplantae; phylum Streptophyta; class Magnoliopsida; order Ericales; family Theaceae; genus Camellia; species Camellia lanceoleosa. The sequence goes on along the minus strand of CM045763.1, from coordinate 124,214,548 downwards.
TCATGATTTTTTTTTCATAATTCCTAACATTATTTATCAAACAGTGCCTAATTAGAAGGCCCATTGGGTTGGAAATGCAGCGTAGAGAACTTGGGTTATTATTGAAAAAGTTGGACTAGTGGGATTGGGCATTCTACTAAGCATATGATTCACAAAACAAGTTATGCGGCTTATGATACAAATAGTACTAAGAAGACATAAATATTTTACAAAATGAAACACATGTAAGACAGAAGGATAGATTTCAAATAGAAACCCCACATCATATAAGACCTACTTTTGTTTCACATTTGTGTTTCTACTTTCTAAAATTATTGGTTGATTAAAGTATATGGCATGCATATGAAAGATTTCATTGGAGTAGAAGATTAGACTGTGTGACTTTTCTACCATTTTGTGACATAAAAGCTTCTTTGTTTTGGTCAAAATTATATTTAGAAAATATTTTCTTACATTTGGTTATAATCTAAAAATTAATGTGTTAATAATTGTATTAGTGGTGGCTGTTGTTATAGTGGTGATGAAGGGGTAGTAATGGAAATAGTAGTCGAGTATTAGTGGTAAAAGAGATGGGATAGTGGTTGTGGTGGGGTTGCAGCAGTAGAGAGATGACAGTGGTGGCCTAATGTTTTTGGAGACCTTAGACTAAATGTCTCACCTTACTTTTTATTACTCGGATAATATTATCACATTCATTACTATAATCCAATTTAATTAATAACATGCGGAAGCTATATATAGTATTGTCCATAGATAAAAGAAAAGGCCTAACCCTTTTCAAGAATGGCGTCTCGTCAACAGGTATAAGGCCCCTTGGCCAACAATTAAAGAAGATCTTTTAACCTTGAACCACTTCTCAACTTGTAGCTGAAAAATGATTAGCAACGTGAGATGAATATAAAGTTCAGTAGAAATCCCCAATGATCATAAACAATAACAACATACAGATAGCTATCATCATGAATGCACCACATCATATTATACAAGTAATGTGACAGCTTTATATCTAAAATATACTTATATAAGTGTATTTTCATAGAATCATCCTCTTTAACACAACAAGGTGTGACACCATTTCTTTCTCTCTTTAACCTTCTACTTTAATTTAAAAGAATTTCATGCAACATTTGTTTTGAAAACACGTTCACACATTCTAGTCATAATACAATTACATCACAACTCACTACACATACATACCCACCAACACATCTACCACCTTTCTTGGCCTTAAACAGAAGGGTGAAGAAACACCCACAACAATATATATATATATATATCTAAATGTGAATAATAGGAAAAGAACAACGCATACATCCATTTTTATCGGCCTAAAGCACGAATGGCTTATGGGACAATCCACATAACACAACACGCTTTACTAGCCTTAGCTGATAAGGAATGACCTGTAGGTCACACTTTATCGGATGAAAACTGGAAGGGAAAGGAACCTTTGTCAAGACACCATGCTTTACTAGTCCCACCAGAGGGTAACAGATCCCAATTCACACTTTACCAAGCGCAAACTAGAAGAGAGAGAAACCTCTGTCAAGGCGCCACGCTTTACTAGTCTCACCCTGTGGGAAATGGATCCCCAATCTCATAACACAACATTCTAGATCACATTAATAATCTACGAATTTAACACATACATGTATTCTATCGAACAACAATAATGTCATCCTCTACCGATAACCAAGGACAAAACCTCTAACAGTTAAATACATGATTCTCTTAACTCAAATCCACAACTGGTTTCCCAATTTCAAATCATTAATGTTTTCAATGAAATCATTTCAAAGCAATCATTTTCCCTACTTACTTCACAAAAGAGTTACAAATGTCATTTTGTTTTCAAAACCAAATCCATTCTTCCAAATCTCTGACACCCACATCCATTAGCCAAAATCCCCTTTTAATTGTCAAAATCCCAACTTCTTGTTACACAGCCACAACCCAACACAATATAACATTAACCAAATAATCACAAGACCCGATTAACTTCTTTTTAGCAATCAAAACTCTAATTCATTAATGCAAACACATAGCCCAACAATTACTCAACTTTAATTTCTTTCCTTTTATTAAACCCTTAATTACAAATTAGACTTTTCACCTTTATCAACGTAAACGTGATTAACTACCTCCCAATTTACCAAATCAACCCAAATCACGATTATTTAACTCTAAAAAATTCAAAACCCTAACCCCTTTCATGCCTTTGCAAAATCCAATAACAAAACATGTTTTTAATATGATAAAAACTACCACATGTCTATCTAAATTGAAATATTAAAAAGGAGTAAAGAAATCCCTACCTCTCGAAGTGAAGAGAAGAAAAGTTGAAAAACCCACAGTGATGAAAATAGGATCCGCTCAGATTAAAAGAAAGCTCTCGCCAAGCTCTACATTTTGGTATATGGAACTAGGGGTCAAAGATGTTTAGAAATAGATGAAATCAAGGGTTAAAGAACTTGGAAGCTTAATAATGGAGGAAAGAGAGAAAGAGAAGAGAGAAAGATCTGGAAAAAAAATTGAGGAAAAGTGGGCCAAAAGTGACTTTTAAAGTGGCTGACCTCGATTAGATTGCTCTAGCGATTAAACCTACGCTCGAGCGTTAGACACAACATATTGCTCAAGCGACCAAACCTATGCTCGAGCAAAGAAAGCAAACTTTCAGAAGTTTCAAATTGCAAACCTAGAACTAGGAAAAAGAAAAGACTGCTTGAGCGACCAAACCACCGCTCGAACGAACATAAGTTCAGTCAGTCAAAATCACCCCAGAATTACCAACCTTAACATGTTTCAAAAGTAACTCGAAAACCCAATTCTTAGAAGAACGAGAATAGATGTCAATAAGGATAACTCAAACTTCCAAAGACAGTAAAAGTCCTAAAACATGATAGAAATTTGAATTACATTCCCATATATGTCTCACAAGTAACCAGGACATCATAATCATCATGGTAACGCCTCAACCAAGGCTCAAATAAAATTCCATTATACCAAGAAGTATGGAGTGCTACACTAAATATTAAAATGAGACTTATCTAATTAAGCCTTTGAAAAGTTAGAGCCTTCAACAATAAGATTTTTTTGAAACTTTCTTGTGGATCTTAGGTGACAACCTAAGTGGCCTAGTGGTTAAGCCATATCTAAGGGCTAGTGGCGGTAGGGTGGTGGGGATGTGGTGGGGTAGTGGTTGTGAGGATGGCATTGGTGGTAAGATTTTAATCTAGAAAATGTTTTTACCTCTCAAAGTGAAAAATATTTTTCGTCCTCATAAATTTATTTTTCATTAATCACAAAAACAGGTGGTTTGACATCTATCTTAAAAAGTAACATTTTTTTGATAAAGCTTTTTTGTCGTTAGTGATTTTTTTAAAGTTATGTCAATTTTTTTTTTTTTTTTTATTTTTCTCCAAGTATCAGATATCATAATGTTGACAAAATGATATGTCTTCAAGAGATGTGAAGGTGAACAAACTTTAGATACAATACAAATCCTCATCTGGGTATTTTAGAACAATAAAAGGAGTTATAAGATCCTAGAGAAGTTTTAACATACTCCATGTTCCAAAAAAGAAAAAAGGATATTTATAACAATAAGAAGTAAAGTCAAATAGTTTATTTTCAGACTTAAATCATATGGCAATTGATGTTTGGTTTTGATATATCCAGCCCGGAACATACATACCTTTAAAGAATGTGGATACAGGGGCACAATCTCATCTTGAGAACTAACAATTGTTAGATGTCTTTGTGCTTTTTGAGGGACCGTTTCATTTTATGAAATTCCAAGAAGCATTGTATCCTTGGAAATGTCTTCTATTGCTCAATTGCAAATGATAAAATGGCCATCTTGTGTTTAATGCAAAATGAGAGTACTAGCCTCCAACCAACACGAGCACGATACTCTCAAGAAAGGCGATGGGCGGCTCCTTGACTCTTTGTTGCGATCGAACTCTCAATGCAATGTTTATGAAGTCCAAGTTCATAATCATTTATAACTTGATGACTATAACCAATAATTAGCGATCATTTATTTTGTTTGCTTCTGACAAGCTATCCAAGTTTGAAATTCTCGTTCTAACGTTATATGGGTTGGAGAAGTTAACTTACAATCCCAAATCTCTCTCAGTCATCTTGTTAATACCAGATGGCACGTTAATATAGAAGGAACTTCTGCCTGAAAGTTGAAACCTAAGAAGCACAGACACGAAGACGTGATACAACATGGACACACTAACACATAAATTTTCAAAAAATGTAGGCCTAACATGTGGGGTCACATGCAAAAGATATAATAAATATATAATAATTATTATATATCATATATATGAATATTTAAATCAAAGATAATATTTTTTATGTCTTATTAAGGTAGTGATGGGGTGAATTTACTTTACTTTCTTTTTGTCATTTGATTCCAAGTTATTTTACTCAAACTTGTAATGTATTTCATGTGTGTCTAAATGTTGGGAAGTTTTAGATAAATGTTGTTTCGTGTTGTGTCAGTGTTCAACACATTTCTTAGAAGTGTCAATCTTAGTTAGGTTGAAACTTTAAAAGGTGTCCTTTTTTCACAAAGAACCACCTCAAAAGGAGTTCCACATGGAATCTTTCAATCTTAAATATGAGTCTTGACAAAGTTGATCAGGGGCAATTTTTATGGTGCAATATAATTAACCAAAAAAATTTGATTGCACAACACTGACATCTCGTTTAAATAATATGGAATATTGAAAAGGAACTCTCTTTACTTCTCAAATATTTGATTTCCCTGGAACAATTATTAACTACATAAATTTCCAAAATGCAAAGAGTGGTTTTTTATTCAAATATTTGTGTGAAATTTCGTAAAATTATTTTATTAAATTGGTTAGTGATGAATTCTACAACTACCTATTTCACAAATTAATGAATGATTGAGAAACTTGCGAAGCTTAGTGTCTCTACACCTGATTTGTGATATCATATACGAGAAATATTTTTGGGCATTAGGAAAAAGAAAGGAAGACAATTGTTTGTCAGCTCACAAAATTTCATTTCTTCTTAGAACTAATTACGTCAAACTTTAGAACTAGCCTACTTATCAAAAATGTGATGTACAATTTCCAACATCAATGCATTGACATCAATTCCAGTTAAATGCCTTGAGACATACAACATACAATAATTTTAATTACACAACAAATTTTTTTTATTTTAAAAAAGACACTAAAAAATAAATAAATAAAAATCAAAAGAACCAACAAACATATCAAATAGAAAGATAGAGACTAACTTAACAAGAAGAAAGTAGTTTTGCAAATTCAACATGCATAAACATAGATACCCATTATCTTAAAAGGTGAGATGACATACCTCTCTTTGTTGCATTAAGAGAAGCTTGCCACATTGCTCGAAACCTGGACATCTCCTTTGCCCCCTCAAAATTCCTAAAATATACAAAAATTGCCCTTTTCAAATCTTTAGCTATGTTGATATAAAAACCTAAAGACAGTGCAAGTTGTAGGAAACTGTGAACTTGTAAACATAAAGCAGTTTTTGTAGGATTTGACACCCACAAATGCTTCAACATGATTTTGCTAAAGACACAATATGAGTAATTACTCCAACAAATTGTCAATTTCTCTGTGGACTTGAACTAATTACATATAAACTTGCAGCTTCTAGGAACCAAAAAATTATTTCACAAAACAATCCACTAAGAAGATATAAAGGAATTACACATGTATACTCTCCATTACGTAGCGAATCCATGCCCGAATTGAACCAACCTCTATGTGCCTCTTCCAACCCCGTCTTCACCTCGGAATTGTCTTGACTATGAGCCACTCCAGAATCCACCAAAGCTTTAAGCTCTAATTCTTCAGAATCCACCGAAGAACAACTCTTTCTTTTGTGTAGAACAAACAAATAATCCTTTGATGTATACTCTTTAAACCATGAGTTGAATACTCAATCAAAACATCAAAGAAAACTAGCAAAATATCCCCAGATATAAACTCTAGAACCCAAGAAGAAGATCTGGAGAAGTTATCCTAGATTTGGACTGAAACACATATTTATAGAAACCTGTCCCGCGATCTCCGCTCGAGCGCCCAACATCCCACTCGAGCGGATTCAGCAAAATATGCGTGTGATAAAACAGAGTTCTGCTCTAGTGCTTGAGAACCCGTTCGAGCGCGAAATCACACCTTCCAGTATTTTTACAGTCCTGACAAAATACTGAGAGACCCCAATCTCCGCTCGAGCGCCAATGGTCCCGCTCGAGCGGGGAAGACAAAAACATAGAAAAAATTACAACTTTTTCAACACAAAGTTTTGTACCCGGATTTGACAATAAAGGGACCTAACAATCTCCCCCTTTGTCAATTCCCGGACAAAACCTGTCTAAACAATTGTCCTTAAACACACGCACTAGACAAGATTAATAACAAAGAAAAAAAAAAAACTTCTAAACAACTCTATTATCAAACAATCTTGCCATGAGATCAATCCATCCATCCAACTTCATCCAACATTCACCTGTGAAATAGCTAGCAACATACCAGAAAAACAAAACTTGTGGAACTGTATAAGAATATATCAAAACATACATAGAAAGATAACCATGATATAGTATCCATAATGACCACAATAATATCCAAACAATTCAAAGAGTTCATGTTAACAAGCTCTTCCAATGATAAACCAAACTCCCCCTCACGAAAAACAACCACAAACATTGAAAATAATGAACAGGAAGAAAACAACAAAAATAATATGGTGGAGCAAGCAAGGAATTTCAAATTAGTACCTTAAAACACACAAGACTATCCAAGAATCACAATTACTTGAAAACACAATGTGCACAGCTTCTAGAAGATTCCTCATAAAAAAAAGTGGTGCATTATGTGAAAAGTATAGATCCCATGAGAAAAGTGTGTGTGTGACTCTTGGAGTTCGACAAATAATAGATTCAATCCTAGTAGTGATCTGAAAGTTGGACCTCTGACAAGTGAATCTAAGCACAACAAAGGAAAGTTAAACCACTAGGAATCAAGGGGTATTTGGTGAGTAAAAGCGGAGGCTCCCCCTCAATCAATGAATCCCTTTTTTTATTTTCACATTTTTTCTTTTCTTTCTTTTGCACATTTTTTCTTCTTCTTCTTTTTCTTCTTTTTCTTTATCTTTTGCACACTCATTGGTGGTTGACACACTCAAGAGTATGGAAACCAAACCAGAGAAACATGGATACAATAAGGATAGCCTAGTTAGTGACTCTGAGATAGCATTTTCCTCATGGCTGGACTACAAAGAACAGAGGGGAAAGCCGTGGAGATGCAAAAAGATAGAAGGTGGTTAAGAGACTCAACATCACCCATGATATGCTAGTATTGGTCAATTCCTCTAGAAAAACAAAAGATACAATGCCAGAAGTCCATAAAAAAAATCACTAAGGCGGAAGATTCCGATATTTGCTAATCTAAGAGTGTGTACAGAATGAGACATACTAATCAAAAAACACACACTCCAAAATGAGTAATGACCACAGAAAGCATACACATATTAACATGTAATGGATATTCTTATCAATTCTAATATGCACCAAGGACTACTCAAAAATTTCAAGCTTGCAAAACCATACAAGAAAATCTTTTTGTTTTTTTATTTTTTTTCTTTTTCTAAACAAAGCAAGACAGAAAACGAATAGGTAGACATTAAATGACCTAAAAAAAACCCACAGAAACCTTAAAAACTAAAAAGAATAAACAAATTAGCACAAGTCAAGTTTTCTCACCCAAACTGCTTTAGTATGAACAAAGTTGTAAGAATTGCAGTTCTTGGGTGGTGTCTTGACGTTGTGGTTCCTTTCCCCTGCAATGGGAACCCATCTCAACTTGGTTTCCAACTTCCTATTTTTAGGTCTAGGCAAATACACTCTCCCATGCAATTTATAACAATAAGGGCGAATATGACCATACATACCACAATGATGTCAAATAAAAACAAGGTGTACGAGGTGTACCTTCTTTTCTTTTACCTTACCAACTCTAGGAAGTTTGAGAAGTTCATCCTTATGTTGAATTTTTTTGTTCTCCCCTTAAGTTCTTGTATCATGGGATGTGGAAGCACTCTGTTTTTGCTCTTTCTTACCACCAAAGCCAATGCCACTCTTGTCAGAACAAATTTGTTGAGACCCAATGATATTGTCCAAAGTCTTTGATCCTCTGTTCCAAAGACCAATGGTAGCCATAGCACACTTGAGTTCCTCCTTTTTCTTGATCATTAGTTCTTCCAAAGCAACTTGAGACATCTCGAGAGTTTCAATTTTTTCTTCATATGTAGCATAGATTTGTTGTAGCTCATTCCTCTCTCCTCACAAGTCAAGAGTTTTGCACAAAGAGCTTGTCGATCATTAGCTATCTTCATTGCATCAATCCTAGCCTTGAAAATCTCCTCCTTAAGTTTGACATTCTCACATTCACATGCTTTGAGTTTTGTTGTGAGTTTGTCATTCAATTTGGATAAGTTAAGAGACTCCTTATACAACTTTTCATAAGCTTGCTCAAGCTCTTCATCATCACTCTCCGAGGATTCATCATCAGTGTCATTCTCAACTAGCCTCTTCGGATACTCTGTTCGTCCTTCAGTTTCGGAAGCTGCTATGAAAGCAAGGTATTGTTTATGTCCCTCTTCGCCTTGATCTTCGTTGTCACTTTCATCTTCATCAGATTCTGATTTATCATCCTAAGTGATAACGAGGCTTTATTCTTCCTCAAACGAGTGGGGCATTCTGAAGCAAAGTGGCCAAATCCTTGGCATTCATAGCATTGGACTCTTTCAAAGTTCCCTTGTATCTTTCCTTTCTCCTTCTTGGCTATAGAATTAATTTTGAGTTTATCTTTGCCTTTAGATTTATGAGTATGAGTAGATTCCAAAAGATTATGATTCTTTTTCAAAAAAGATTTTTTAAATTGTTTAACAAAAGCAGTCGTAATCTTGGAATCTATCTCACGATCCTCATCAGAATCCTCTCCAACTCTATGAACACTACTAAAAGCAATAACATCTTTTTGTTTCTTTTTGAAATTCCTATGTGCCTCATAAGTTTGGAGATTTCCAACCAAATGGTCTATCTTGAGGTTGTCAACATCTTAAGCCTCCTCAATAGCCGTAACTTTTGGTTGGAACCGATTGGGCAAGGACCTCAAAATTTTTCCTACAATCTTGGATTCCGGTATTTTTTCACCTAAATTGAAGCTGGAATTTACAATGTCACTCAACTTCGCATAAAATTCATCAAAGGTCTCACTATCTTTCATTGAAAGGTTTTCGAAACTAGATGTGAGCCTTTGAAGGTTTGAGCATTTCACAGAAGGAGTGCCCTTATGAATAGTTTGTAAGATATCCTAAGCCTCTTTTGCAACTTCACAATTACAAATACGACTAAACTCTTCAGATGTGACAGCACAAAAGAGAGAATTTATAGCTTTACTATTCCATCTACTATTTTGGTAATCAATTGTGTCCCACTTATTGATTAGTTTGGGGAAAGTTACTCCATCAACGGTAATCGTTGGTTCAGTCCACCCATACATGACAGATTGCCAAATTTTTTCATCAATAGATTTTCAAAACGATCTCATCCGAGCTTTCCAAAAAGAATAATTGGATCTGTCAAGTAAGGGTGGTCAAACCATAGAATTTCCCTCACGAATTGTATCCATTATCACAAATCAAACAAGATCTCGCTCTAATAGATTTGTAAAACAAAAAATAGAACGACCTGCTCTTATATCAATTGAAAAATCTAGAAATCCCCTAGATGTTGATTTGTGATTATGTATCAATTTTAAGCAGTAAACAGCAATCCCAATCAAACAATCAAGACAAATCAACACAACGATTTTACGTGGAAAAACCACAATTGGACACCTCCAATTGTAATAAAAAACCACGGGCAACAACCACAAAACAATCCACTAAGAAGATATAAAGGAATTACATAGGTATACTCTCAATTACCTAGCGAATCCATGCCCGAATTGAACTAACCTCTATGTGCCTCTTCCAACCCCGTCTTCACCTCGGAATTGTCTTGACGATGAGCCACTCCAGAATCCACCAAAACTTCAAGCTCGAATTCTTCAGAATCCATCGAAGATCAACTCTTTCTTTTGTGTAGAACAAACAAATAATCCTTTGATGTATACTCTTTAAACCATGAGTTGAATACTCAATCAAAACATCAAAGAAAACTAGCAAAATATCCCCAGATATAAACCCTAGAACCCAAGAAGAAGATCTGGAGAAGTTATCCTAGATTTGGACTGAAACACATATTTATAGAAACCTATCCCGGGATCTCCGCTCTAGCGCCCAACATCCCGCTCGAGTGGATTCAGCAAAATATGCGTGTGATAAAACAGAGTTCTGCTCGAGCGCTTGAGAACCCGTTCGAGCGCGAAATCACACCTTCCACAGATTTTTACTGATCGACAAAATCTTGAGAGACCCCAATCTCCGCTCGAGCGCCAATGGTCCCGCTCGGGCGGGGGAAACAAAAACATAGAAAAAATTATAGCTTTTTCAACACAAAGTTTTGTACCCGGATTTGACAATAATGGGACCTAACAAACCAAATGCACAATACCCACTAGCCATAGTCACCACTATTTCCGCCTCTCTCATGCATGACCCACAAAGAAATAACCCAACTCTGTATATATATGAGATTTGTTCAAAGAAAGATGCAGCCAATAAAAAACTTAAACCATATTGAATTTTTTTACTTGAAATGCAAGAGAAAACAAACTCTAATACTTTTGTTCTATTTTGTGGTCCTCTACTATTTTTTTTTTCTCAATCTGAAATTGAAAAACGACAACATTAATTTAATAGAAAATCATGAGAAACAATAGAATATAAGGAAACTATAATTTAAATCTGGGAAAATATAGAAGGAAAAGAGAAAATAACAACAATTGCAAAATTCATCTAAACAAAGACAGAAAAACAAATTCTATGAACATCAAATTGAAAACCAACAAACATCAACTCAGAAGAAAATGAAGTGGAGAGGACACATTAACTCTTAGAAACAAGTAGAATGCAGTAGGGTGATCATGGTTTAGTTTGATTCAGTTATAACCATCATCCATTTTTGCACATGAATAGCATTGGAAAATATATTGTTGCTCAAAAGTTCATACAAGTGAGTTGTGTTCTTTTAAAAGTAATAATAAGTAACACAAATCAAAGGAAGAGCAAGAAATCCTGAACCACTTTCAGAAATCTAACAATTAGAAACTTGAGACTTGTAGGATCAAATTTGCCCTAACACATATCTATGACCAGCCTTGGATTTAGAGGATTGGGAATCCAAATGATCATATACAAATACAGTTGCAAGAAGAAAGCAACACAAATCAACAAAGGAGAGAGAGTGTGTGTGTGTGTGTGTGTGTGTGTGTACCACATGAGGTGGAGCAACAATGTCGAGTGAGGGCGTGGCTGAGGCGATGGTGTCAGGGAGGCAGTAGATAGGGTGAGACGGAGAATAAGGGGAAAGGCAAAAATGGATGTGGATTTTGTTTTTTGTTTTTGTTTTTTTTTTTTTTTTGAATAGAATTAAAGTATATAATTTTTTTTTTTTTGAACATATTTAATTTGTTGAGTAATGTAATATTGAATTTTTTTTTTTTTTTTTTTGGTTCAAACCTAGAATATGAAGAAGTTAGATAATTAAATGTTCAGAAATACATCGCCAAATATAAATAATGAGCAATGTCAAATAATTCGAAAACACTATACTAAATATATGAAATTTTTTTAGAAATAAGTTTCAAAATAAATATAATTTGTTCCATACTAAATTTCTGAATAAATTTTGAAAATCCATTGAATGATGAAGGTGAACAAAAAAAGCTTACATTTTCTATTTAAAAAAAAAAAAAACAGCTTGAAAATTTACTCTTTATTGTTTATTGTTGACTTTAATGTGAAATAAAATGCAAGAGAGTTAGATTTAAAAGAAATAGGATTGAGTATGAAAATGCAAAGTGCAGAAAGTAAAAAGGAAATAGAGAATGAAAGATTGAGATTAATTATTGTCACGCCCCAAATTTTGTTACCCAGATACATTACCAAAACCTTTAATTTAAATCCAATTAAATGATGCAAATAGGAATAATAAGAATCATTACGATTGAATAACAAGAAAATGTTATTTCCATAATGATTACAATAATAGAATGTCCGATACATTACAAACACATGTCCCATGGCGTACATTTAAATTTACAAAATAAATAATTACACAGGAGAATACATTGACACTTCACCACTTCACCACATTATACATCTTCATTTGCCCCCTACAAAATAATACTCCTAAAGGACAATTAACTTCTCGATCTTCAAACCAGTGTTTCCGACTCCATTCTTGAAAATAGTACAACAACGTGGGATGAACAAATATGTCCAGTAAGGATCTACAAAGATTCCCAACAATAAGATCAATAGATACATGTGATCATGAATGCTAACAAGTGATACATAAATAGATAATGTGCATTTTTTTACCCAAACTAGAGTAGACATAGGTGAATACTTTCTTTATAAAGTCCCACTAAACTTTCAAAGAAAACTCATTTTTTAGCTTCTCATCTGTTTTACCTTATTTGAATAAACCTGAAGAATTTTCCTTTAAAAATAAAAACTCTTTGAATCTTAGACAAAAACCTTAGATCTTTTAACCATGTACTACCATTGAACATAGATGATACACATTAATTATACAACTACCCATCCTCACCATAATCCGCACAATCCCAAAACATACACACTTATCAACACGCTATACACAATTAATCTATAAAAGTTCAATTCATTACAATCGTATTCCAATCACACAAATCAATTCTCCATTACCAATACTCACATTTATATATGCAAGTCGCCTTACAATTCTTTTACAAAAAGTGCACTTGCCAACAACCGACTCCATTACCAAGCCATAACAACACAGTTTACCAGGGGCTACTCCGAAAGGAAAGCTAGAACTATTTCAAGAACCACGCTTTACCGATTACAAGCTGGAATGAATGTGGAACCTCCATATATCTTAACAAACCACACATTTCTCCGGGCACTACTCTGGAAGGAAAGCGGAACCTCAATCAATCACCACGCTTTACCGGTCATGAGTCGGAAAAAAAAGGACCCTTATTCCCAATATCAAAATCCATTAATTCATAATGTCATTCATTTTTGCAACTCATAAATTTAACCAACAACACTCATTCATCGTTTTCATTATACATTATGTAATAGCTCGAGTCAATTTAACCCGACCTATTTTTGTTTTTGGTTAGGACACGAGGTTGTCCCAAGTGACGTGGACCATTTTGGGTGGTCTTGACCGTTGGCGTGCTTTGGGGTGGCTGTTGGGCAGCAACCCAGGGAATCTAGGTCTAGCCGGTCGCACCCATGAGGTATTGGGTTGGAGGTTATGCTCGTGAGTGGGTCATGACTAGGCTACAACCAAAACATGGCTTCAGGTCCTCTGGTTGGGGGGTGAGTATGTTATCCGCGATGGGCTACGATGAGGGGCCGCGGTCAGCACGGTCACACCCATGGTATAGGTAGTCGCACTCATGACCAATTGCTCTAAGAGGTCACGGCCGCGATGTTTGTGGTCACGCCAACGATGGCCCTATTATATAAGGTGTCAGTGCATGAAAAATATCTCTTTTTTTTTTTTTTTTATCTTTTCTCTTTTCCTATTGCCATTTTTTACCCTCAAAGCTTTTCAAGCTTGGGTTTCATCTTTTTTTACCCACTTTCTACCCCTTGTTCCATACCAAAATGTAAATTTCGATGAGGGATTCCATTTAATCTGAGCATATCGCTTTTTCGTCGCCAACAATTTTTCCGGCTTGTCTCCTTTTCGCTTCTAGAGGTAGGGTCTATTTCCTTAACTCGATATGAGTTCGGTAGTGTATTTGTGGTGTATTTTGTTATATAGATTTTGTGATCATTTGATTGATTTTGAAATCATGATTTAGGCTTGAGGGTTTTGTTAAATTGGAGGTTGTTGGACTATGGTTTTGCTACTACAGCTATTTTCGGTATACAAAATTGCATATAGATTTCTAAAAATGGAAAAGCCCCAATTTATGAAAAAACCTAATAGATATTGTTTTGGGGAGTTGGGTTGATTTTGGTAAATGGTTTGGTTAGAAAGAGATGGAAAGGAAATGGATATGGCATTTTGAAAACGACAAGCATTATTACTCTTTTGGAAAAATCTTGGGTTGTTGAGAGATATAGAGTTTTGAAATTTGTTAGAGAATATATATGTGTGTGTGTGTTTGTGTGTGTGTGTGTTGTTATCTTTTAATTATTGCATTAGTGATAACTATTTTGGCTATCAGTGAAGGATAACATTGCCGTGAGTTAGAAACTGTATATGGATTAGGCGAACTGAAATCATTCATATCATGAAGCCTATCATGGATTTTGGTACTCAAAAACTGTAGCTTCTGGAAAGAATGTTTTGGAAATTCTCATATTATGTTTTAAGAACATTTGTATCATTTTGAAAATAATATTTTGGATCACATATATTGTGCTATTGGAAAATGGTAAATAAAGTGGTAAAGCTATAAGGGAGTGTTAGAGCAGAATTAAGTTAGCCTGTGTGTCTATGGTAAAAGACCTAAAACAGCATGGTAGGTGCTGATTCCATCCGGATTAGCTTGGAAAAATGGCATAGTGACTTGTATAGTTACTATTATGAACCTGGCCCTGAAGATTTACCCATTTTATTTATTATTGTGTTGATTTGAAAAGGATGTTTTGAAAAACTGTTTAGCGATGTATTCGTGTTTGCTTGGGCAATGTATTTGCTTGTTGGTATTATGATATATCGAACTTGTTTTGGAAATGGGTTTTATCAAACAGATGTTTTGATTTCGAAAAATGTTTTGAATAAACGAAAAGGTTTTGGTAATTGGAAAGACAAGTTTTGTTTGGTTGAGAAAACATATGGATTTAAAAATGCATTTGGGCATATTGTATATATGTATTGCATCAGGATCATTTATGCTAGTAGAGCATATTTAGTTTTTGAAATATTTTCTACTAACTTTATGCTCACCCTATGTGGCTAAAAATGTTTTTCAGGTTTGTTGCGTGTACCGACATTGGGGTGATGATTGGAGTTGAGTAGGGTGGTTCCATGATTTGTAGGCCTTGGGCCATTTGTTTTATTGTTTTAGGCCTTGTGTCATTCTTGTAAGGGTTACACCCTTTGTAAATGATGTAAGCCTTTGGGCATTTCAATTTGATATCATCTGTTGTATGTTTTAGTGAAAGAACATTCATTCCACGTAGATGTCAATGTAGGGTGCATGAAATCGAAATAACACATGTGTTGTGTGACACTATTGTATCCATTGCATGAGAGATATTATTTATTTCTATCTGATTGTCGTTTTTTTATTCATCGGCTTTGGGTATTTTCATGTGGGTCAAACTCCATAAATCAAGGGCGTGACACATTAATCCAACAACACATTCCATAATAAGAGTAAAAGTTCATCTTTAGAAATAATTATAGTTTGTTTCCCACAATATTCTTTACTTTTCAACATTAACACATTTTATTCAATTGTACACCACATTCAAGATCATA
Organism: Camellia lanceoleosa; assembly: GCA_025200525.1. Classification (NCBI taxonomy): domain Eukaryota; kingdom Viridiplantae; phylum Streptophyta; class Magnoliopsida; order Ericales; family Theaceae; genus Camellia; species Camellia lanceoleosa. Next base: position 124,198,860 of record CM045763.1, on the reverse strand, counting down.
CCCAGTTTCCAAATTTATTAGTCCAATTTCCCGTTACCAATTTACTATAACGTAAACCTATTTCACAATAATCATTCTCACAACATATTATAATCATCATTTCTATATTTAATTAGCCAAACATAAACTTAATTTCAAGAATTTAAGGCCAATTGAAATAATTCATCATTTTGTTAAAAATAAAATAAAATAAAATCCATAACTAGGGTTAGACAAAAATTAGGGCTTTTTATTTTATAGCACAAAACAATGTTCTAACTACTCAAAACTTCTTTAATCCACTTTGATCTTACATTTAACTCCCTTATTTTGAAAACCCTAGCTTCCTTTTTATGCCTTTTAGAAAATCTCCTCAACATGAGATTTTTGTGCAATGCAAATATGCCACCCATCTATCTATAAGAAAATATTGAAGAGACGCAAAGAAATCTTTACCTCAAGCTAGAAGAGGAGAAAATTAGAAAATCCAACTTCAATGAAAACATGATCTGCTCAAATGGATAGAAAGCCCTCGTTGTACTCTTCATTTTTGTATAAGGAACATGGGGTAGGAAATTAGTAGAAAGAGATGAAAACTGAGCTTTTTTGAGCTTGAAACTCAAAAATGGCTAAAAAGAGAGAGAAGAGAGAAAACAATCTAAAAAGAATAAAGAAAAGTGAACCAAAAATGACTTTTCAAAGTGCTGATCCCGAACAGACCGCTTGAGTGACCACTCTTGCGCTTGAGCGTCAGAGATACCACATCGCTCGGGTGATGAAACCTTCGCTTGAGCATAGAACTCACACTCCTAGGACTTCAGACCAAACCAAGGCAGACTGCTCGAGCAACCGATCTTGAGCTCGAGCGAACATCAATATCTCCCAGAATCTTAGACCTGAAAAAGTACTAGATGACTTGCAAGACCACTTGAGCGATCAATCCATCGCTCAAGTGATGAGAAAGAAATTTTTTTTTGGAATGCTACAATGATAAGATGGGGTATTCAAAACATTAAGGTGGTGTTTGATAAAACTGAAATCTAAAAATTGAAGACTAAAAATTAAGTATTGAAAACTGAATGTTGAATTTTTTAAATTGAAAAGTTATTTCATAAAAATTTAAGTGCTGAACTAAAAATAAAATTTTAAATATGTATAAGATCAAATTTAAAATTTATTACTTTCAAATTATATATTTTAATTTTTATATTGTGATGGTGTTGGTAATGGTGGTGGTGGTGGTAATGGTGGCATTGATTTTGGTGGTGGCGTAGTGGTAGTGGCAGTAGCAATGGTAATGGTAGTAAAATGATGGTGGTGCTTATGAAAACAATGACAATGGTGATGAAATTGGTGGTGGTGGCGACATGATGGTGGTGGTAGTGGTAGTAGTGGCGATAGTGATAACGGTGGCATGGTGGTAGTGGTGATGGTGGTGGTGGTGGTGATGGCATGATGGTGCTGGTTGTGGTGGTGATGGTTGTGGCATGAAGATCAATTAGAATTAAGTTTCATATGAATTAAAATTTTCTTAAATTTTAGCCTTCATTTTAAAAGGCACTTAAAATTTTAAGTGATATTAATTGTGATTATTAAATGGGCTTAATTGATTATCATTCAATATATTCATTTTTAAGAGCTAAATGAGGTTATCAAACACCCCTTATGATTTCTACTTTTAGTCAATTTCAAGTGCTTTTTGGTCATTTTGAATAGGAACGTAATAATTATTTATTTATTTATTTATTTATTAAGTTGAGGTATTCAACCAATCTTTTAAGGTATAAATCGAGCCACCTATTAAATAATCCATACATATATATATATATATTAATTAAGTTAATTTAATTGTAACACCCTGAGTTAAATTCAACAACTCATCCGCAATAGTGATTAAAAGATGACATAAGAAGAGATAAGCACTTCCATTAGTTTAAATTTCTTATACAAGAGAGCAACACATGCAACTATACATTCATAAGCCTAGCCCTGAATCTATAGCATGTGTTACATGGTGAAGAACAAAACGAAAGATAAACAAATAAGAGAATGCCCTAAAAGCTTACAACTTTCCAAGTTAGTACTTGGTTACGACAAAAATGGATTTAAATCCCAATACATATAAAAGCCCTTGGTTTGTACAAAATAATTACACAATTAAACAAAATGAAGCTCTTGCTCCATGTCCCCCCCAAGCTATTGCCTTGGTGGAGGCATATCATTTGCACCTGAAATGTTTTTCCCATATAGGGTAAGCAAAAGCCCAAATAATCGAGCACAACATATGAATCTTACCAAAATTATACGGGTAAAATGCACATGCAATGCTCATGACAAAACATTTTATATATCTTTCAAATCATGCCATGCCAGGTTTATATTACCATTCATGAAACACTCTCATTTTTATAGAAATCCAATTTGTGAATCTCTAGGTACATGTCTGCTAGTAGGCTATACAAGCACTACTCTTTGGTCATTTTTACCGGTATTAACCAGAAGACTCAACACCTATTGGCACAGGTTTCTGGTCTTTCACCAAGGACACACAGGCCAACTTATCATAGTAACTACACTCTCTACCTAGATTCACCAAGTATTCACCATTTTCTCAAAACAATGTAATTATTACAAATGTGTAAATGTATGACAATGCTAAATGCAATGGATGAGAAATAGTTTTCATTCTCCTTGTCCTCATTCAATTTCTACAACAATCATAGCTATCCTCCACTAATAGCCTAAAACAAATATCTCTAAACAAATAAAATAATTTTCATAAAGATATTTTTTTTCCAAATTTCAAGATGTGAGTAGTAATACATTCCCAACTCCACCATCTTAATCAATAACAATTAAATTCCATATTGCCAATGTCAATATCATTATATCTACAAAATCAACATTTAGGGCAAAACCCTCTTTTCCAGAATCGTTTCCAAATTTCAAAACCAACTATTTTGTCACCTTTACACTTCATTCCTAACCCCACAATCATTTCTATGAAACCATTTGAAAACCCCTCTTTTTAGTTTCGAACCCCAAATCTAAGATTTGTTCAAAGTCCATTTCTTTCACAAGGTTGTTTTATAAAAACAAATAACTAAGTTAAAACCCATAAAGAGGTACGAAGAATCCCTACCTTAAGCTTAGAATGTGGAAGAGAAGAACTCAAAGAAACTCCACATCAACGAAATCACAAACTACTTGGATAAAAAGAAAACTCTTGACACGATCTACAAGTTATTTCAAAGGATCAAGGTGTGAAGACACCTCTAGGTGAGTGGATCTAAGGATATAAGTGGGAAAAAATGAGTTTTGAGAGAAAGAGAGAGAGCTACGGGGTGAGAGAGAGAAAAAGAAGAACTAATGAGAGAAAGAGGCTTTTGGGTCTATTTATAGTGGCTAGGTATTAATAGAATAGTAGCTCCAAGGTTAATGAAAAGAACAAGTCAAAAATCTCCAAAAGGTAGGGCCCATGCCGAACAAAATCTGGAAAAAGAGTCATAAGAGTCGACCCTTGCGACAGTGGTGTCAACCCTCAAGAAGAAAAGCTGAGACACTTGTGTTAGGCAGCAGACAAGGTGTTGATCCTTGGACCCAAGGTGTCGACACTAAATTTCAGCAAGCAAAACCCAAATTTTGCAATAGACAAGGGCCGACCCTTCTTCGACTGGTGTCGACCCTTGAGGCCAACAAGAAGAGGCAAGTGTCGACACTAAATTTCAGTAGTGATCTAAGAATGCAACAGCACGTTGGTGTTAACACCTCCAAGGCTGGGGTCGACCCTTAGAGCAAAACAAGACAAAGAAAATAAGGCAATGTCAACACCAACAAGGATGGTGTCGACCCCTGAAGCCAAAACCAAACATGAGGAGAAGGGAACGATCATCACGAATATGGGTTCTTGGATTCAAAAGTAATAAATAGGTCGGGTCTAAATTAGGATCGCTATATTAATGATTAGGCAACTATGAATTTTTTTTTTGCCTTAATAAAGAGGATATTATAGTGTGTGTGTGTGTAAGTTTGAACCAATGTAATGAATAAAGAGAACTTAATGCGGTACTAATCAAGTTAAGAATGGGAGGAAAAGACCAACAGAAACAAAATAATTTATTCATAAAAATAATCCAATTACACTTATGCCAGCTTGATTGTTCTGGCAACTTTGAAGGTAAGAACTGGTAAAGAAAATTATAATTTTAAGTTAAAAACTACTCCTATGGAAAGTAAATGCAAAGGAAGAAAAGAGAAAAATTATAAATCAATATGTTGAATTTGTTCGGAGGATTTTTTTTGTCTTTCATTTCAACTATTTATAGGTGTTCTTTAATTTGTAGTAATTGTTGAACCTCACCTCCATAATCTCCGCCATTTTAACTACATATTCATAAGTTTTTCCCTCATTCAACTCTAAATTTGAATTCCAAGGCTTTAGTTGTTTCTTTGTAACTACTTGAAATGGTTATGCCACCTTGCTCTTTAACTCATGATATATAACTGAAGTTGCAAATTGCCACATGAAACCTCTTACAATGCAACATTTGTCCCTTTTTGGTTCGCCATGTGCCCTCACTTGATTAGCTAATCGTATCTCTTTATATTATGCCACGTGCCACTTTCGCTTTCGAATTAGTTGGTTTGAATTCAACTTCAACAATATATAATTTTTTTGGTAATAGTTACGACAATTTGTAGTTTAAAAATAAAATTACATATTGTTGTGATAATGTTACATATTTTGTTGCATTATTACACATTTTGTGCTATAAAATATTGAAAAACTTACGTGTAGGTCCTAATAAGTGAACTTATTGTTCAATAGGTCCTATAATAATTAATAACATTTTTCATTAAACACTATTAAAAAAACGTCACTAATTATTAATTTTTAGCGACATTTTGAAAATTTTATCACAAAAAAGTCACTAATTATAAGTTTTGGTGACAGTTTAAAAAAATCGTCACAAAAAAATATCACCAATTTACAACTTTCAGCAACAATTTGAAAAATTTGTCACAGAAAAACGTTACTAATTGTAAGTTTTAGCAATAGATGTGAAAACCATGACAAAAAAAGTCACTAATTGTCAATTTTTTGCTACATATGTAAAAAATCGTCACAAAAAAATTATTTTTAGCGACGATTTTAGTAGAACTTATTTTCAATAGGACTTGATGGGAATTAAGTCCAAATATTAGGATCTATTGGTAGTTTACCCTAAGATATTTGGATCGAATGGGTAACAACCACAAAATGTGTTATTTAATTTTTGAATCATAAATTATCATAATTGCTACAAAAAATGCATGACATTTATCACAAAAATACATAATAAGATGCATATAGCATGCCCTTTAGTCAATTGGAACCGAATTGTGATATTATAATTATTTTATAAATTATAAATAAAATAATAATTGTAGAAAATATTGCCAGTAAATAATATAAATTTATATCATTTACGAATGTGGCAGCTGTTAAGCTTGGTGATTAAAAGTTGCGAAAACTCTAGCAGACGTCGCAGGCTCGAACCTGCGCTACCTATTATAATGCAAAATTTATTTGTCACATGGCAAAGGAAAGACTTCCAGAAACTTGATGCCACCATCCCCTTATTTTGTAAATAGTGAAACATAAATTACCATCACCTTACTTTGATGCCTGTAAATAGTTATTTGCTAAACTATACTACATAAATTACCAATCACCTCGTTTGACAATGACTTTGATGCCTATAAATAGTGAAACATAAATTATACTCACGTCACATGGCGCTAAACTGTACTACCTTAATTGCCAAAGACTTTGATGACATCACCATCACATGCGTAAAACAAAAATCTAATCACCTTAGTGAAACAAAAATATACTACCTTATCACCATCACCTTAGTGAAACATAAATATAATCACCTTAGTGAAACTTAAATATACTACCTTATCACCATCACCTTAGTGAAACATAAATATAATCACCTTAGTGAAACACAAATATGCTACCTTATCACCATCACCTTAGTGAAACATAAATATAATCACCTTAGTGAAACATAAATATACTACCTTAATTGCCAAAGACTTTGACCATATCACCACATCACCATCAGCAAAGTGAAACATAAATTATACTCACATCAGCTAAGTGAAACATAAATTATACTCACATCAAATAGCGATAAACTATACCACCTTAATTGCCAAAGACTTTGATGACATCACCATCACCTTATTTGCCAAAGACTTTGATGCCTATAAAGAGTGAATTATACTCATTATACTCACATCGCACTAAACTATACTCTGGAAACACCACCACCAGATCAGATAATGGTGCTCCCTCATATGGTTGATCTTCCTCTTCATCATCAGCAGCACCATCACACTAGGTACGTTGGCCTTCTTTAATTACAAACTTATAGTCTCTTGGCAAGCCGTAACTTTTTTCTAATTCATCATTTTCATCTACTTTCGCATTGTCTCATAATCTTGTCTAATATTATGCTCTATGGTAACCTTTATAGATCTTTCCTCTTAACTGTTTTCTTCTATGGGTTTGTGTTGTGTTTGTTCCTCTGTTTTTCTTTTCTCCTTTACGGTAGAGTATATTTATGTGTTTGCCTGGTAAGTTTCCATGTTTCTTTCATTTTGCTCCATAAATTAGGGCTGGGCTTCCCTCTAATCCGACATAGACTGGAGGGTACTATAGGGCCCGTAGAGGCCCACCATGAGTCCCATTTCGATAATCTAGATCGTTCAATGTGTAGAACTCGTCAAGTACTATATGTCTGTAAAATATCACGTTGATCGGGTATCGATAGCTATCTCATCGGATCATATTTCTGTCAACCGTTTATGTTTTCATCGTCTATTTTTTTTAATACAAAACTGATTTGATCATGTAATTATCGATATCCGATCAACATGATTTTTGTACAAGCACATAGTACTCTACGATTTCTACATATTGAACGGTTCATATTATCGAAACATGACCCGTGGTAGACCCCTATGGGTCCAACAATACCCTCTAGTTAGACTAAAGGGAAGCCATCCCCCATAAATTATTATTAAAAAATCAATTCAACTTCTACTCTTTTAATAATATTAATTTTACATTTTAACTAGTTGAATTTGGATCAATTTAACCGTCACTATTACTTGCCATTTATAATTAAACGAAAGTTGTTGATGTGGCTCTAAAATATTATTTTACTTTTTAAAAGACCAATTAGACTCCTAAACTTCATTTTATTTAAGGATATAATTGATATTTTGATGATAGTTTGGGAGTAAATAAATTTTCAAATGAATTTTGGGTGTCATATCAGCAACTTATGTTTGATTATAGATAACAATTGACAGTGAGATAAAATTGATGCAAAATTAAATAGTTTAGATATAAAATTGATATTATTATAAAAATAGGAGTTCAATTGATCTTTGAGTGATAATTTTAAGAGTAAAATGATATTTTTTCAAGCTTTGGAGAGCTTCATGTCCCCTGTTTGTTCCATACTCGCATACTCTTGAGTGCATTGCTAAGAATTTACTTCTTAAATAACTAAAAATTTATTGAAACAACTGGTAATAAGTGAGTGAAGTAAGACGATTTCACAAAAATTTGTGATACAATATTTCTCTATTAAAGCTATTTGAACTCAAATTTGATTAAAAATTAGCCTTCAAATGAGTTTTTAATGAGTCAAACAAAAATTCAGTTCGAATAGTTTGATTTGTTTTATAATCATATTTATTGCTAAAGGAAAGAAGAGTGAATTGAGAAAATTATGCTTCTTGAAATTTTAAATCGCCTCCATCCAGTAAGATGGATTGATAGTTGAGATTGGGGCCAATTTAGAAACAAAGGTTTAAGATGAAAAATTAAAATGCAAGGTTAAGGTGATATTTTTGTGGATTCAAAATCCAAATTTTATAAAGTAAATATTACAAAATATTTTGTACATTAGGGTAATTTTCATCATAATTTTAGTCTGACCGAATTATTATACTTAAATATTTTTTTATTCTAATTCATTGAAAATTAGAAGACAAATAGCTAACGTTACATATTTTTCAATAAATATTTTTCTTTTACTTTATTCTCAGTGTATGATTCTATCAAATTTTAAAAATTAATAAAACTTTATGTGAATCTCTCATTTATACTAAAATCGACCATATCACGCCTCGGATATGTGATATTTGGGTCATGGGTTAGAGCATAAGAATCATGAATATGATTTAATTAATGTCTATGGTGTTGCTAGTTACTAGTTAGCACCTATTGTAGAACCATCAAATTTGGAAATTCATATCTCTTAAATTATTTCATTTACTCTAAAATCATGAAAATTTATGGGAGTGAATGTTGTTACGTCTATTTTAAAATGAGATAGTACTCATCAGTATGTGGTTTGGATAAGTGGAGTTGTGGGCCAAACAGTGCACATTGGTTATTTTTTGACAGAAAAACAAATTAGATGTGTTGACTCTGAAATTCACATTTATTTTCTCTAACCAGTTATTAGTAATTTGTAAGAGTTTTTAGAATTCATTTATGAGTCTAGTTTTCAACCCCATTGTTTTTAAGGGAAATGATTACGTAAAACTCTAGATTTGACAAAAATGATGACAGCAGCTCAGAATCTATCAGAGTTTGAAAAACAGAGGATATATCCTTCAATTTTTATTCACCTGTTTTATATCAAAGTTTAGATAACACATAGGCCCACATATTTTGGGCCTCATATCATACATAAACATCATGAAGCATATTACTAACTAAGGTAGCAAGAAATATACTAAACATACAAATCCCCTAAACATGAAAGATATGGTTGAAATTGAAATATGCTTATTTTTATTTAACAACTCAAAGATTTGAATTTTCTAGTCATTACATACAAAAATCTAGTTGTAGTATGTGGTCAATTTCATTCCTTATGATGATATATTAGAATAATAAAAAAATAAAATGGTGATAAAAAAGTTGATGACATAGTATTTTCTTAAACTTAAATTGATGACTTAGCACTGTATTTGCATCATAGCTTTAGATAGGCAATTGGAAAGAAAAAGAAAATTGAGGAAAATTTTAACTAATATTTCATTCATATTTTTCTTATATTTTTCCTTTCTTTTTCTAAATCACTATCCAAATATATGATCTAAATACAACTTAAACTAGTAGTACACACAGTAACCACAACTCCATATTCAATTGTTGGAACAATCTTTTGTGTAAAATAAATAATTTGAAACCAAATCAAACAAATAAAAATAAATTACTTACAAAATTTATTTACCGAAATGAATAAGTACAAAAAGATCAAGTCGAATGTGTGACACTTTGTCCTTAAGACAGATTCGCGCCCGCTTCGGTGCCTACAAATAAATGACATCTATCTCCCAGGATACAATGATCTACACAGATTATAGTAGCACTCCAAATAATCTGTACGGCGAACTAGAACCTGTGTTCTATACTCAGAATTTTTCCTAAAATAATATGAAGAATAAATCAATGCAAGAGAGCACAAAGAAGAGAATGAGAGAATTTTCAAAATGGAAAATATGCTAGAAGAGGGTCTGCTTTTATAGGGCTGAACAAGTATGAATTTCAAACCAAACAGGTGCAGATTTCAAACTAAATAGATACAGGTTTGAATTTGAACCTGTTGAAATAGGTTTGAATCTGTCCGGTGCAATTTTATTAAAACAGTTTGAAAAAAAAAACTATTTGAGTCCGCTGGAAAAGGACTAGAAGAGGCACTATTTGGACAGAAAAATTTGGTGCAAAATTTAAATTAATTTTTCTCGCAAGAATTTCAAAAAATTCAAATAAATTTTGTCCAAAAAATTAATGGTAGGATGACTGAACCATAACCCACACCCATACCGCTGCTCGGCCAACCCAAGGATGGATGGGCGGTGGTGAAGGCTTGTGTAGTGGTTTGAGCCAAAGCCCATAACTCCTCTCTTCTACAAACTTGGGGTGTCCTTGGGCCCCAATCCAAGTTTGTCCACCTAGAGTTTATATACACATACAAGCTCTCTTCAAGTTTCAATATGAGACAATCCATTTCAAGGAAACCTATATTTTACACTTTAATTGTCCATTCCATGAACCTAAAAATGACATCAACTTCCCATTCACTCATATATGGTTTTGACGAACCGTTTGACTTGCCATGTGACAAGGAATACGTCACCTCTTTGAACCCACCCCAGAAGACATGTGGGCCCTACTCAAATTTGGGCTCAAAGTTGACCCAAAATAAGCCTATAAAAACCATAATTCCAACAATCCCCCACATGAATGGAATTTGACGGAGAGAAAATGCAACAACATAATTTAATTATAGAGAGTAGAGAAATTTGGAAATATTCGCAAAGAATAGGCAGCTTTTGGCATGGAACCTTCCTTTGTGAGACACTATCAAATTTACTAGCTAACTAGTGAACATGATGTCTTGAACTATTTAGCCATTTGTATAAACCAAGACAATAGAATTCACACAATATATTACTAAACACGGTTTAGTTCTCACTATTGATTTCATTTTGGCCTTGAACAACCTAGTCTTTCATGAGTGCTCTAGAGAATTATAGCCCTTTACATGTCTTATAGAACCGACCCAGTTCATACTCATATAGGTGATTCTTATGAAGAGTATCCTGCCATACTCTACTAGGTATTCTTGGATATAAGAATCATTAAAGTATTATTTAACCTAAAACGTTGCAGACATCACTATTTCATCATAGAAAATGGGTAGGAGTTTGACTCTCCAGTGATCCTTATGAGTCATACACAACTTAGTCGTCCCTTTGAACCTAGATCTTGGGATCTCCAGTCAGCTAGGTTGGGTTGCCATTGTAGTAACTCTTATTTAATAGGCTAAAGCCCCATTCCTCTCGATGAATTCTCAACTAACTCTCTTACTAACCCTTTGGTTAGTGGATTCGCTATCTTGTCTTTAGACTTCACATATTCAATGGAAATGATTCCATTAGAGAGTAGTTGTCTCACGGTGTTATGTCGACAACGAATGTGTCGTGATTCACCGTTATACATATGATTCTATGCTTTACCTATTGCTGATTGACTATCACAATGTATGCATATAGCAGGCACCGGTTTTGGCCACATTGAAATATCTTCAAGGAAATGACAAAGTCATTCTGCTTTTTCCGTAGCTTTATCTAAAGCAATAAATTCTAATTCCATAGCAGACCTAGCAATGCAAGTTTGTTTGGAAGATTTCCAAGATGCAGCCGGACCACCAAAAGTAAAGACATACCCACTAGTAGATTTTGAGTCTCTAGTATCCAATATCCAATTTGCATCATAGTATCCTTCAAGTACTGTTGGATATATAGTATAATTTAGCCCAATATTATGAGCAAATCGAAGATATCTTAGAACCTTTATAATAGCTTTCCAATGTTCTACTCTTGGATTACTCATATATCTACTTAATTTACTTACGGCATAAGCTATATCCGGGTAAGTGCAATTCATCAAGTACATTAAGCTTCCAATAATTTGGGCATACTCTAATTGAGAAATACTTTCCTGTACATTTTTAGAAAGAAACAAATTAACATCTACAGGTGTTCTAGCAAGATGATCCTCATCTATACTGAATTTGTCAAGTATTTTCTTAATGTAATGTGATTGTGACAAAGTATATCCTTCGATTTTTGGTAATTTTCATACCAAGAATTACATCAGTAATCTCTATGTCCTTCATATGAAAATATTTATTCAACATTTTCTTGGTAGTTTTAATCATAACATTATTACTACCTATGATGAGCATGTCATCCACATAAAGACATACTATAACATAACCTTTGTTTGTGTTTTAATAAAAACACATTTGTCACATTCATTAATTTTGAATCCATTTGACATCATTGCCTTGTCAAATTTCGCATGCCATTGCTTTGGTGCTTATTTTAAACCATATAATGATTTAACCAATTTACATACTTTCTTTTCTTTTCCTGGAACAGAAAATCCTTCTGACTGTTCTATATAAATTTCTTCATTTAACTCACTATTGAAGAAAGCTGTTTTCACATCCATTTGATGAATTTCTAGATTTTTCAAAGATGCAATGGCAATTAGCATTCTAATGGATGTTATTCTAGTAACCGGTGAGTATGCGTCAAAGTAATCAAAACTTTCTTTTTATCTATATCCTTTAAACACAAGTCCTGCCTTGTATTTTTCAATTGATCCATTTGCTTTCATTTTTCTTTTGAAAATCCAGTTGTACCCAAGAGGTTTACGACTTGGTGGCAAATTCACCAATTCCCAAGTGTGATTTTGCAAGATGGATTCAACTTCACTATTTACAGCCTTTTTCTATAAAGGAGCTTCAAGACTGGACATAGCTTCTTTGAAAGTTAAAGGCTCATTTTCTAATAAAAAACTTAGAAAATTTTGACCAAAAGATTTTGAGGTTCTAGTACGTTTATTACGCCTAGGTTCCTCTTCCTCATTTTGATCTATTTCTTGCTCTTGTTCTTGATCTTGTCCTTGATCATGACTAGTAATAGTATTATAAGATCTTTTATTAGTACTAGTCTCTTGTCCAGTTTTATTAGGAAACACATGTTCAAAGAATGATGCATTTTGAGATTCAATAATAGTATTTACATGTATTTTGGAATGTTCTGACTTATGAATCAAAAACCAATATGCACTACTATTCATGGCATAACCAATGAAATATGCCATCAATAGTTTAGAACCTATCGTAGTCTTTTTAAGACTAGAAATATGCAATCAATAGTTTCAAAAACCTATTTTCACTACTCTCCCATGCCACATTCATAAGATATTTGATTCACTTTCTTTCGGGGTATTTTATTAATAATATAATTAGTAGAATGTATTGCTTCCCCCCCACAAATTCTGAGGTAATCCAGAACTTATTAACATGGCTTTTATCATTTCTTTTAAAGTCCTATTTTTCTTTTCAGCAATTCCATTTTTCCGAGGTGAGTAAGAAGCAGTGGTTTGATGAATTATTTCACGTTCTTTACAAAACTCACCAAAAGATGATTCATATTCACCACCTCTATCACTTCTAAGTTTTTTAATTTTTTTTCCAAGTTGATTTTCAACTTCATTCTTATATGGAATAAAAGTTTTCAAAGCTTCATCTTTGGTTCGAATTAAATAAACATAACTATATCTAGTATAGTCATCTATGAAAGTGATAACATATTTTTTCCCACTTCTAGTTTGAATTGATTTAAAATCACAAATGTCACTATGAATTAATTCAAGTGGTTCCATACTTCTTTCAATTGAATGAAAATGAGTTTTAATTAATTTTGCCTCAACATAAATTTCACATTTATGATTTAAATCAATGTCAAATTTAGGTAAACATTCCATATTATTTAATCTACTCAAAGATCCATAATTAACAGGTCCTAGCCTACAATGCCACAAATTTGAAGACTCAAACAAGTAAGAAGAAGATATATTATTATTAATAACAGAGAGTACAACAGTCATTACATTTATTTTGAAAAGGCCATCAGATATGTAACATTTCCCTACATACATCCTGTTTTGGTATGTACAAATTTGTCACTTTCAAAAACTAGCCTAAACCCATTTTTACTCAATAGAGATCTAGAAACAAGATTCGTGCGAATATTCGGTACATGCAGCACTTTTTTTAGAGTGAGTTCCTATCCAGATGTCATCTTCAGAATAATCTTTCATTGCCCTTCGACTTTAGAAGTCAAGGAGTTGCCCATGAAAAGTTGGTCGTCGTTGTCCACCACAGAATAAGATGTGAACATCTTTTTTTCGGCACAGATGTGGCGAGTAGAACCAGTGTTCATTCCTTAGGATTTTCAACAAGGTTTGCCTCAGAAACAACTGCAGAAAGATTTATGTCCTTTACACCATTAGAAATTTTGTCCACTTCGGTCATATTGGCTTGAGCAGGCTTTGTAACGCCCTCAAAATAAACCCACAATATACACAATATTGACATGCATTAATATAAGAAAACAAAACATTATTCCATTCATCAGAGTATTCTTATTGAAAAACATCACATGTAACATCAAAAGTAAATGTCTTACGGGCTTACAGCTTTCCAAGCCAACACTTGGACACAAAATGTGAGTACTAACTCAACTACAAATTAAGCCCTTGGCTTGAGTTTACATGTAATATCAAATAATAACTAACTAAAACAAGTCTTCAAATCCAAATCCTTCAAAGCTAAGTTCTTGGAGGTAGCATATCACCTGGACCTGAAAATGATGTTCCCGTATAGGGTGAGCCACAGCCCAACAGAAATATACTAAACCAAATATAAGAATTGCCTAAAGTAATAGCATTCGATAGATGGTTAACACTATTAAATCCGTTATATCACTATACAGTTTCACGACAATAATGTCCATGACATGTTTCACTTTACGTTATTATTCAACTTTCCAATTATACAAACACGGCTCAGAACTTGGCCAAACTATAAAATGAGACTACATCTCACATCAACATGACTTCCAGTATCAATAATTCAAATGAGACTAAGGCTCATACTAAAGCACTTCCATAAGTCAATAAGTACACATATTTGCTGTACTAAAACACTTCCAAGAATCAATAAGTACACACATTTGCTGTACTAGTGGAGTCCATCCCCTTTCTTCTCCTAAACAGGTTTGAGAGTCCATCCCCTATCTTCCCTCAAACCATGGAGTACATCCCCTATCTCCTCCCAAACAATATGCATATACAATGTATTTAACACTTGTCATATACAATATTCAATCAATACACATATTTGCTGTATTAATTCAACTGTCATATTAAATGACTTATTCGATGTGATTAGTTTCAATTTTCCCTAATCAGTATGCAATGTTTACAACAATCACAACTATCCTCCACCGATAGCCCAAAACAGTTATTTCTAAACAGGAAATAAATGTATCAACCGATATAAACTCAACATTTTCATAGGTGAGTGATTAAACTATCCAACTACACCATTTAATCTCATAATTTCCCAATTTCAAGAATTAAACTTAATTCCACATTTTTCTCTAAATTAATTATGCAAATTAATTTATTACAACAATTAGGGCTTTTCCCCCTTTCCTCAAAATTAACCCTAAGGTTCAATTTTCTCAATTTAATACCATCAATGTCATTTTTCATGACTTCCAAACACATGAAGTTTAATATATAAAAATTCCCTTTTTCTCAAATTATAAATCAAACCCTAAAAATTACCAAACGACACCAACATATCAAAATGACCAAAACTCAGGACAAAACCTATAATATGGAATAGGGTATCCCTACCTTGAAGTGAAGAACTCAAATGGAGATGATGACCCAAAATCCAAAGTGCTCCAAATCGCCAAACTCTCAGGTTAAAAAAAGCCCTCGCGACCCTCTATCTTTTAACAAAGAACCTAGGATAGAAACACCCTAAAAATATATGAAACCTAAGAGAGAAGGTGTGTAGAGGGAGAGAGAACACGGACCTAGGGTTTTGAAATCAAAAGAGGGTAAAAAAAATGAATTTTTCCCCGCTGCCAAGATTTAAATATTACTCGCTCACTGAAGGAAGACTTGGTCGCTCGAGCGACCAGACACAAAGAATACTCGCTCAAGCGTAGAAAGCCTCGCTCGAGCCAACAATGCGATGCTTCAGGTCTGCAACCCAGAAGCATGCTCGAGCGACAAAATGCTCGCTCGAGCGAAGAAATCGAAAACATACACCTCGCTCACTCGAGCGAAGGAAATCTCGCTCGAGCCAAGAAATGCAACCCTCAGGTCTAAACCCAGACGCAGTCGCTCGCTCGAGCGAAGAAACCCTAGCTCGAGCGAAGGACCAAAAACAAAGAGCTCGCTCGAGCGACAAACTTCTCGCTCGAGCGAAGAACCAAAATTCTGGGCAGCAACCCTTTGCTTCCAGACACACCCAACCTGTAACAAACCTGCCCAATACATCCCAAAATCCCAAAAATAAGGAATTAAAGGACAACAACAACAAATATATAGTAACAGGATCCACGGAACCTAAGTCCGGATACAAAAACGAAATGGGGAAAGACCGGAGTCGCTATAGGCTTCTTGCTTGATCTTCCTTTGCCTTTGTGCTTGCTACGGCAATCTTTGGCCCAATGTCCCTCTTTGTCACAGATGTAACATTTTCCGTTGAACTTGTACTTCTTAGTTTCCCCTCCTTTAGAGCCTTGTGAGGAACTTTCTCCAGAAAACTTCATTTTCTCTGCTTTTGGTGCATGTTTCACCACATTTGCCTTCGACTTCATTGGATGCTTACTAGCCCGTTTCTTGGAATTGCGGTTGTCCTCCTCAATCCTCAAACGCAAAATCAATTCCTCCAAAGTCATTTCTTTGCGCTTGTGTTTGAGGTAGTTCTTGAATTCCTTCCAGCCTTGTGGTAATTTTTCAATTAAGTCAACAACTTGGAAGGATTCATTGAGAGGCATGCCTTCTACATGAATGTCATGCAGAATGAGTTGAAGATCTTGAACCTAACAGATCACAGCTTTTGAATCAACCATCACAAAATTTAGAAATCTGCCAACCACAAATTTCTTTGAGTTAACATCTTCTATTTTGTACTTTTTCTCCAAAGACTCCCAAAGTTCCTTTGCCGTCTTAATAAGGCTATAGACGTTATACAATTTGTTATCAACTTCGTTCAAGATGTAGTTTTGGCAAAAGAAATCAGCATGTTTCCAAGTATCGACTGCAGCAACCACTTGTCAGTCTGTTTCATCCTCTTTCAAAGTAGGAGCATTCTCACAGAAGAAACGCACCAGGTTTAGATTAGTAAGATAGAACAGCATTTTCTACTACCATCTTTTAAAATCAATTCCTAAGAACTTCTCTGGCTTTTCTCCGTAATTGACTGGCACAGTCATAACAGAAGGAGGGTTGGCACAATTGCAGTCACCATACCAGTACTGGTCTAAACATTAGTTTGACCGATTTTAGTAGCCATGAATTCTAAATTATAAACCAAAATTATAATTAGAATTTTTTTACTACACAGAAAAGTAAAATCATAAACATAGAATTTAATTCTGTAAAACTAAAAGAATCAAGAATTATAACTTTTATTTCCAATTAATTTGAAACTAAAATTTTATTTAAACAAATTAATTCCACACAGAAAAATAGTTCTGTAACACTTCAAAAATTAAAATACTGAAAACAGAATTTTAATTAATGAAAACTCAAAAATTATTTCTGAAAACCAAAATTAATTTTTGACCAACTTTACAAATGAATATTCTGAAATTATTAATGATAACCAGTACATTACTACTATTTGTCAAACAGTATATTACTACTATTTGTATTTTCCAACCAGAATATTATTTTGTATAAGCACAAAAAATAATTTCAGTAAGAAGAAGAAAGGAAGAAAAGGAAACAAACGAAAAATTCTGTATAAACAGAACAATTAGAATTTATCTTAAGATTGTTGGAACAATCTTTTATGTAAAATAAATAATTTGAAACCAAATCAAACAAATAAAAATAAATTACTTACATAATTTATTTTCCAAAATGAATAAGTACAAAAAGATCAAGTCGAGTGTGTGACACTCTATCCTTAAGACAGATTTGCCCCGCTTCAGTGCTTACGGATAAATGGCGTCTATTTCCAAAGATACAATGATCAACACAGATTGTAGTAACACTCCAAACAATCTGTACAAAAAACTAGAACCTGTGTTTTATACTCTCAAAATTTTTTCTAAAATAATATGAAGAATAAATCAATGCAAGAGAGCACAAAGAAGAGAATGAGAGAATTTTTGAAATGAAAAATATGCTGGAAGAGGGTCTGCTTTTATAGGGTCGAACATGTATGAATTTCAAACCGAACAGGTGTAGATTTAAAATTAAACATATGCAGTTTGAACCTAATAGGTAAGGTTTGAATTTGAACTTGTTGAAACAGTTTGAATACATGCGGTGCAATTCTGTTAAAATAGTTTGAAAAAAACTATTTGATTCTGCTGGAAAACGAACTGCTTGGACAGAAAAATTTGGTACAGTTTGAACCGAACAAGTAATGTTTGAATTTGAACTTGTTGAAACATGTCTGAATCTGTCCGGTGCAATTCTGTTAAAACAATTTGAAAAAAACTGTTTGAGTCTGCTAGAAAAGAACTGGAAAAGGCACTATTTGGATAGAAAAATTCAGTGCAAAATTTATTTTAATTTTTTCCACAAGAATTTGAAAAAAAATTTAAGACTGACCTGATCCACACCCGTGCTTGGCACAGCGGCAGCGGCACGCGCGCGTGTAGTGGTTTAAGCCAAAGCCCACTTTGTCCATAACTCCTCCCTTCTATAATCTTCGAGTGCCCTTTCAGGGCCAACCCAAGTTTGTCCCCCTATAGTTTATATACACATACAAGCTCTCTTTAAGTTTTAATGTGGGACAATCCTTTTCAAGGAAACCCACATTTTACACTTTAATTGTCCATTCCACAAACCCAAAAATGACATCAACTTCCCATTCATGGATAAATGGTTTTGACGAACCGTTTTGCATTGTGTGACTTGCCATGCAGCAAGGAACACGTCATCTTTTTGGACCCATCCCAAAATACGTGTGAGCCCCACTCAAAGTTGGCCCAAAATAAGCCTATAAAAACCATAACTCCAACATCAATCACCTGGTTTTCTTATATTTGAAGAACAATAATTTTTGACATTGAAATCCCCAACATAAACCACACAAAGTCACACTGATCTTGGTAGAATTGTAGCTGGCACCCTATTATATTCAATCATTTTAGTTCACTTATATTTGAAGAACTATAATTTTTAACATTGAAATCTAATCTATTTTATTTTATTTTATTTTTTAATTTTTAATTCTTGCTAGGGCAAGGAATATCACACTAGAATTTCATGCTGTATACTTCTCCTTTGTTACATTGCTGAATGGCCACATCCAACTGATGTATCAACATGGATATGACTCCCCCTTTCAAACTCATCCTATCAACATGAGAATTTCAGTGGTAGCAATATGCATTTATGGCTTGGCAGCTCTGTTCGGACATTCTCAATTTTGTTCAAACTATTCTCGAATCTTCGGCCATGTTATTATGGTCTCGGGAGTTCTTTCTCCAATCTCCCTTATCTCTGTCTTCATCCCAAATTGGTTCAGTTGTCTTCTTTACTTCATTTGGCTCATTTTCTCAATTATGGTTGTGGCATGGGACTTTCTTCTTGTGTGCAGCCAATGGATTTTCCAAAGGGTTACATTTGCACTGCTCGATATGTTTACAAGCTTCTTCCACTTCAGATTAATGGGACTCGGACGAGCATTGAGACCAGGTCTTAGACTGCGACGTGTTAATATATGAGATGTAATGACCCAGAATTTCTCCTTCCGCTCGAGCGGGGGAGTTGGCGCTCAAGCGGGTCTCCAGGATGAGTTGTATTTCTGAGGCATGTGGACTCATTTTTGACATCCTATTAGTGTATTTGGAGCGTCTTTATTTTATTTTGGGATTCTAGTTGAGGTGGTAATATGATGGTAATGTATGATTGAACCAAAGAATTTAATTCGGATAGTTATTTTACGAATAGCTGCCACTCTTTTTCCCTTTTCTTTTTCCACACTTTGAATTTGGATATGAGGTTAGAACCATTGGAAAGCTTATTTCCGGGGCTTCAATTTGGACACAAGAATGACCTAAAACGGAGTCCGGATAGGAGAGTTACACCTATTTGAAGTTTTGGAATCAGGTTGAACAGTCCGCTCGAGCGAGCATTTGGACGCCGAGCGAGGGTTTCAGGACAGCAGCTTTAAAAACGAGATTTTTGATCGCTTATTGATATTTTCTTTCCCCTCTTCTTTCCCCTTCTCCTAAGTCCGAAACCCTAGCTCCAAACCCTTGAATTCCTTTACTTTGATCAACAACCCACCATGATTCTTGTATCAAGGATGAAGAACAAGAGGAGATGAACATTTTTTTCAACCGATTGGAATTCGAGATTATGAGGATTCTTCTCTAGGTTTGGTTTCTTGCTTGGTTCTTGAGGTAGGGATTCTCCTTGATCTTTTTCAATACTTCATCTATAGATAGACATGTGGTAATTTTTGTATTGCATGAAAACTATATCATGTTGGATTTTTGTATAAATTCATGAGGTTGAACTTTGGGTTGGTTGTTGGTTTTAGATCCATGATTATTATATGTGTTTTGGGGCTAATTGGGTGTTAATTAGCTAGTTGTTGTTGAAAGGAGAGGAAACCCTAATATTTATTGATTTAATAATAAGATAGAGTGGTATGATCTTTGGGTAAATACTTGGGTATTTGGATTTAATTGTAGCCATTATTGGTTATTATAGATGATTGTGACATTTTGTTCAATATTGAGAAAGAGGAGAAAAACCCTAATTAAATAGTTATGATTTAATTTATAAAATTAAATTGGAATGGCTTTGAAAGGAATGTGGTAGATTAAAATGGGTTTTGGCTTTGTTGCCTTTGGATTTGGTTTTGTGGAAACAAAAGGAATGAAAACGGTTTTGTGAAAACAAAAGGAAGCAAGATTGGTTTTGTGGAATGGGAAAGACACTTTGAAATAAGTATGAATGTTGGATTGTTGTATCTTATACTACTATGTTAGTATTAGTGATAAGTTGATAATCTCATGATAATTGAGTATGTTTATAGATGTACAATATACCTGCATCTAGAGGTTTTGTCCCTGGTCATCGGTGGAGGATGACACGGTTGCGTTGAATTGTTGTGTATGCATTACACCATTGATTGTTTGTGTATATGACGTTGTGTTTATATGCATTACTTGTGTATGGGAGGAGATAGGGGATGTACTCCACGGTTTAGGGGAAGATAGGGGATGGACCTCTAAACCGGATTTGTTGGGAGGAGATAGGGGATGTACTCCACGGTTAAGGGGAAGATAGGGGATGGACCTCTAAACCGGATTTGTTGGGAGGAGATAGGGGATGGACTCCAGTAGCATCACTTATGTGGGTGCTTATTTTTATTTGTTGTTGATATGGTACATCACCACCATGTGTATCAGTTGGGAAGTATGGAAGTGAGTTTGATTGTGATTGTTACGATACCAACATGTGTATTCGTTATGTTATCAGATATGTTTAACTTGATTTGTTATCCCTGTTGAATTTGGAAATATTGTTAATGAGAGATGGAACCCTTGTTGAGTTATGTGGCCGTGTTCTCGAGCCATAATTGAAGGTGAATTGTGCCATAGACTATGTGTCATAGGCAATGTAGATATTCATGTCATGAAATTGTAATTGGATTATCTTGTGTTAATCATGTATTAGTTGCTACCCCTTGTCTTTTAGAAGTGTAAAGAGAATCAAACATTTTAGAAATATGTTCTAGAAAGGCACATCTGTTGTATGTGTGAAATTGGGGAATAGTAGTGGTCTTAGTGAATTTATTTCCTAAGTAATTGCTTATGTATAAAAGGTTGGGTACGGGGTTAATGAAAGGAAAAAGGAAAGATGAAACGCTTATAGCATTGAATGAAATAGTTGCTTTTGAGAAAAGTTTATATACATATATATTTTGTCTAAACTGTCACATTACTATTCTAGTATGAGAATGAGTGTGCATGATCATAGCTATCTGTACTGTTGTTATTGTTGAGGATCAAGTTGAGATCCCTACTGGACTATATGTTCATCCCACGTTGTTGAATCTTTTTCAGGTATTAAGCAGGTTGAGCTGCAAGATTTGGATCTACTTATTTGTTGGCCACGGGCCTCTTTCTTGTTGGCGGAACGCCATATGTGTAAAAGGGTTACACCCTTCAGTTGTTTGTTTAAAAGTTGTAAGCCTAAGGGTAATTTATTAGTTTGTTCATGAAACATTTACTTACATACGAATGAGAGTACTGATATTCATTGCTATGGATTGAATGTATGAGTTTATTTCCGCATATTATCTCTGAAATTGAATTAAGTTAATGAACTTGGTAATGACCTCGAGTAATAAAAAGTGGGCCGTGACAACTTGGTATCAGAGCTACCGGGTTTGAATACCTTGAGCTCGTGGGAAGTGGTTTGTACCACAGTGGGTTTACTACGTGTAGTGTAGTGAGGACGTTGCATATAGTTAACATGAATATTAGGACTTATGTGTTGCATTTATGTGAGCATGGGATTCAGTCTCCTGGATAGTATTCATAACCGGTGAACTTGCTTTGAGGTCCTTTTGGAAACACGCCTGATCAACGTGGTTTCTGATAGGAATTCCTTGGGAGTTCCGGGATGAGTGGCTATCTTTGTGGACTTGATTCGATTATGTGTTTATATGTTTAGATGTTTATATGCAGTAGAGATGTAAAGTTTGAGGCTAAGTGTGTCTTGTGACTTACCAGTAGTAGGGTGTGTCTCGGAGAAGGCTATTGTGTTGGCACTAAGTGTATTTTATTTTGTGCTTTATAGGATGTTTACACGAGGGAGTAGAGGTCGGTTGAGTAGTAGGAACGCCTGGAGAGGCACAGCAGTTCCTTTAGTACCTGCCGTTACAGCATCGGCTGTCGGCGAGGATGTCGCACGTGAGATTGTGAGAGCAGTGCAAAACACCCTAGCTCATACTGAGGGCGGCAGAGGGCATGCTCTCAAGCTTACTAAGGAGTTCTTTCGCTCCGGTCCACCTGGGTTTGTGGGGGAGGCTAAACCGTTGGAAGCAGAGAGTTGGTTAGAGCAGATTACCAAGACTCTTGATATGCATAGAGTCGAAGATGAGGAGTTGAGGGTTTCTTTGGCGACCTTTCAGTTGAAGAGTGATGCGAGTTATTGGTGAAAGAATGCTAAGAATAATGTGGGTGGCACGTGGGTTGCTTTTACCGAGGCCTTTTGGGCCAAGTATTTCCCTCCTTCTACTCGAGAAAGGTTGAGGGAACAGTTTTTGGAGTTGCGTCAGGATGACACTCTGGGCACGCTTTGAGATACGGTTTGGTAGTTTGTCGTGGTTTGCTCCAGAGTTGGTGACAACAGAGGAGCGCCGTTGTTTTGAGTTCAAAAGCGGTTGTGTTCCGATATTCGGAGAAGGTAGTGGATCCTTGTGGAAGGATTATTATACTTTAGTTGAGGCAATGCCCATGTAGTGGCCTTGGTTGCTAGTGATGATGCTGTTAAGGAGGAGGCCATCTCGGACAGACTTGTAGTTACTAAGCACTCTCGGCTCAGTATAGGGTGGAGACGGCAACATGCTCGCTTAGGGGTGGTTCTTTCTTCGCCAGGTTTCGGATCTTCTGTTGGGGGTTCCGGAGGTGTAGATTTCGCAGACCGTCTCGGGTAGAAGGTCTGGCGGTTGTTTTGTTTGTGGCCAGCTGGGCCATGGTTGACGTTCTTGTCCTCTGCGAGGGGCGACTAATTAGTGAGCCCTATAGTGTTACCTTGGAGAGGGACTTTTTGTAATGTTGGCCGGTGGTGTATCATGTTTATTGATTTTGTTGTTGACCGGTGTACTGTGGATGCTGAGGCACCATGTTTATGTATTGCATTTATATGCATAGTATTGTTTGTTTAATCCTCATGTATTGGGGAGTATGTATGGAATTTTGAACTCTCTATTTTATGTATCGAGAAGTTGTTAATGGGGTCAATGATCCTAGTGTTGTTGCTTGCTTGGTACTGTATGTTGAGATAATCTTGTGGCGGCCTGTGGGCCTGCTCACTTTTGAGATTAATTGTTGAGAGCGGAATCCATGGGTGTATGGGTTAGACGTGATGGTTTCGAGAGTTGTGTGGTATCGAAGGTTATGTGAGATTTGTATCTCGGGTTAGCGGAATGGTACTGCTTGTTGGTTTGTGTTTTGGGCTTTGCTAGTTAGCGAAGTCTGTAGTGACCCCATCGGTTGTATGGGGGTAGTGTTCGTGTTGTGATTGGTTATCAATTGTGGAGTATGGTTTGTGAGTGAATGCTGGCAGCGTTTGTGTTCTAGAATAACGAGAATAACGTTGGTCAAATTGTCCTTCGTGATTGGGTTGGTATGATTGAGGTTGACCTTGTCGATTTTGAGTTGAGGGGATGAGCAGGTTTGTTGTGTGGCCATAGAGGGTGGTGATACCCTTAGGCACAGTGTTGATGCGGTTTAAATTTGAGGCGATCCAGTGAGATTCCAAAATTTGGGGATTTATGTAGAGAACTCCGTGTTTGGGGTTAGTAATTTGAGTGGCACATCAGTGTGTGGATTACTGAGTGTGGGGTTTGTTGAGTTGATTAGTCAGCTTATTGGTATTGTGTTTTGGGTTGATATTGGTCACCTTGAGGATAGTCTTCATTGTTGTAGACCTTGCGAGTGGCTTAGGTATAACTGAAATTAAGTCATTTATGTTGACTGTTGAATTAATACAGAACATTACTTGTATTGATTATGTGTTGTATATGGCAATCGTGGTGTTTCATTGCATATGCATGTTGTTTGGAGAAGATAGGGATGAACTCCATTAGCATTACTTTTATTGTGCTTATATTTGTTGGGAGGAGATAGGGATGAACTCCATTAGCATCACTTATGAGTGTGTGCTTATTGATAATAGAAATATTTCTATTTGTTGTTGATATGATACATCACTACAATGTGTGTCTATTGAAAGAATGATATAGCTAATATGCTTATCTGGTGAAGGAGGCGGGAGGAAATTGCAAAACCATGAATTTCTTATGCCTTATGTGTTAATAGTATTGTTGTTATTTCTATTAACTATCATTATAGAAATGTCATATTCTGTGTTGGTTTTGGTATCACTGTATGAGTGATGGTTGTTGCTAGTGTTATGTTGAAAAGATTTGGAAAACAAAATTTTCCTAATGTTGGCCATCTAAGGGCATTGTTGAGAAATTGATTTAATTCAAGAGTTTTGAGAAATTCCAAATGAATCTTTTTGGTAAATAAACTGTGGATGATTTTCGTGTTTTGGATAACACCGTATTTGTGAAAAATGTTTACAAAAAATTTTTTTGAGTTTCGCATGGAAAATGCAAGGTTTATTTCGTAATGTCAACATTGAAAATTTGACTATCTTTGAGAAATGTCTTTTGAGCAAAAAAAAAAAATGTTTTCGTAATAATTACTCAAAAGATTTGCTTTGGTTACGTTGTTGAGAATTATGTGGTTGAGTAGTAACTTAGCTTGAAGCGCTAGTCAGTTGTTGGTAATTGTTTCATGAAAGGTTTGGTTTGTTAGGGTTTTCGTACCTAAATGTTGTCGTTCCGAACGTATTCCTTTAGTAAATCTCTTCCTTGGTAAGAGTGGCTTGACGGTTTGTAGTGAGAGCGGTTTCACTCCTGGTATTGGGGGGGGTGTTGGTATTGTGTAATCAGTTGGCCTTGTGTTTTACGATCCTCAATTTCGAGGACGAAATTTTTTTAGGAGGAAGGGTGTAATGACCTGCATTTCTCCTTCCGCCGAGCGGGAGTTGGCGCTCAGGCGGGTCTCCAGGATGAGTTGTATTTCTGAGGCATGTGGACTCATTTTTGACATCCTATTAGTGTATTTGGAGCGTCTTTATTTTATTTTGGGATTCTAGTTGAGGTGGTAATATGATGGTAATGTATGATTGAACCAAAGAATTTAATTCGGATAGTTATTTTACGAATAACTGCCACTCTTTTTCGCTTTTCTTTTTCCACACTTTGAATTTGGAGATGAGGTTAGAACCATTGGAAAGCTTATTTCCGGGGCTTCAATTTGGACACAAGAATGACCTAAAACGGAGTCCGGATAGGAGAGTTACACCTATTTGAAGTTTTGGAATCAGGTTGAACAGTCCGCTCGAGCGAGCATTTGGACGCCGAGCGAGGGTTTCGGGACAGCACTTTAAAAACGAGATTTTTGATCGCTTATTGATATTTTCTTTTCCCTCTTCTTTCCCTTCTCCTAAGTCCGAAACCCTAGCTCCAAACCCTTGAATTCCTTTACTTTGATCAACAACCCACCATGATTCTTGTATCAAGGATGAAGAACAAGAGGAGATGAACATTTTTTCAACCGATTGGAATTCGAGATTATGAGGATTCTTCTCTAGGTTTGGTTTCTTGCTTGGTTCTTGAGGTAGGGATTCTCCTTGATCTTTTTCAATACTTCATCTATAGATAGACATGTGGTAATTTTTGTATTGCATGAAAACTATATCATGTTGGATTTTTGTATAAATTCATGAGGTTGAACTTTGGGTTGGTTGTTGGTTTTAGATCCATGATTATTATATGTGTTTTGGGGCTAATTGGGTGTTAATTAGCTAGTTGTTGTTGAAAGGAGAGGAAACCCTAATATTTATTGATTTAATAATAAGATAGAGGGGTTTGATCTTTGGGTAAATACTTGGGTATTTGGATTTAATTGAAGCCATTATTGGTTATTATAGATGATTGAGGCATTTTGTTCAATATTGAGAAAGAGGGAGTAAAACCCTAATTTAATAGTTATGATTTAATTTATAAAATTAAATTGGAATGGCTTTGAAAGGAATGTGGTAGATTAAAATGGGTTTTGGCTTTGTTGCCTTTGGATTTGGTTTTGTGGAAACAAAAGGAATGAAAACGGTTTTGTGAAAACAAAAGGAAGCAAGATTGGTTTTGTGGAATGGGAAAGACACTTTGAAATAAGTATGAATGTTGGATTGTTGTATCTTATACTACTATGTTAGTATTAGTGATAAGTTGATAATCTCATGATAATTGAGTATGTTTATAGATGTACAATATACCTGCATCTAGAGGTTTTGTCCCTGGTCATCGGTGGAGGATGACACGGTTGCGTTGAATTGTTGTGTATGCATTACACCATTGATTGTTTGTGTATATGACGTTGTGTTTATATGCATTACTTGTGTATGGGAGGAGATAGGGGATGTACTCCAGGGTTTGAGGGAATATAGAGGATGGACCTCTAAACCGGATTTGTTGGGAGGAGATAGGGGATGTACTCCACGGTTTAGGGAAGATAGGGATGGACCTCTAAACCGGATTTGTTGGGAGGAGATAGGGATGGACTCGAGAGCATCACTTATGTGGGTGCTTATTTTTATTTGTTGTTGATATGGTACATCACCACCATGTGTATCGGTTGGGAAGTATGGAAGTGAGTTTGATTGTGATTGTTACGATACCAACATGTGTATTCGTTATGTTATCGATATGTTTAACTTGATTTGTTATCCTGTTGAATTTGGAAATATTGTTAATGAGAGATGGAACCCTTGTTGAGTTATGTGGCCGTTCGAGCCATAATTGAAGGTGAATTGTGCCATAGACTATGTGTCATAGGCAATGTAGATATTCATGTCATGAAATTGTAATTGGATTATCTTGTGTTAATCATGTATTAGTTGCTACCCCTTGTCTTTTAGAAGTGTAAAGAGAATCAAACATTTTAGAAATATGTTCTAGAAAGGCACATCTGTTGTATGTGTGGAAATTGGGGAATAGTAGTGGTCTTAGTGAATTTATTTCCTAAGTAATTGCTTATGTATAAAAGGTTGGGTACGGGTTAATGAAAGGAAAAAGGAAAGATGAAACGCTTATAGCATTGAATGAAATAGTTGCTTTTGAGAAAAGTTTATATACATATATATTTTGTCTAAACTGTCACATTACTATTCTAGTATGAGAATGAGTGTGCATGATCATAGCTATCTCATCTTGTTGTTATTGTTGAGGATCAAGTTGAGATCCCTTGGACTATATGTTCATCCCACGTTGTTGAATCTTTTTCGTATTAAGGTGTTGAGCCGCAAGATTTGGATCTACTTATTTGTTGGCCACGGGCCTCTTTCTTGTTGGCGGAACGCCATATGTGTAAAAGGGTTACACCCTTCAGTTGTTTGTTTAAAAGTTGTAAGCCTAAGGGTAATTTATTAGTTTGTTCATGAAACATTTACTTACATACGAATGAGAGTACTGATATTCATTGCTATGGATTGAATGTATGAGTTTATTTCCGCATATTATCTCTGAAATTGAATTAAGTTAATGAACTTGGTAATGACCTCGAGTAATAAAAAGTGGGGCGTGACATGAGAAATGTTAGAGATCTACTACTTAGACCCACAAAATTAGTTACAATGATGTAGTAGAGGAGTTGGGCATTATATGATTGAGTGTGTGACAAATCAAAAATTAATAACTATCATATCACATTATTATAAATTAAATTGAGGAAGTGTTTTTAGGGGTTTCCGACATTTTTCACTGA
Source organism: Camellia lanceoleosa (assembly GCA_025200525.1). Taxonomy (NCBI): domain Eukaryota; kingdom Viridiplantae; phylum Streptophyta; class Magnoliopsida; order Ericales; family Theaceae; genus Camellia; species Camellia lanceoleosa. The sequence goes on along the minus strand of CM045763.1, from coordinate 124,170,597 downwards.
GATGTAGACTATAGTGGCCGTCAAAAAAAATTGACTCCACATGCTTGACAATGAGGTATTCCTGTATACATAATAGTACTTGGTGTGAGAATAAAGGAGTGTAGAGTTATCCTATTGTAAATCTGCCTCCCCTACTAGTAATTTTGTTGTTGGGCTTGTTTCTTTGTGAGGCTTTATGTATGTCTGTAATGTTGTGAAATGAGAGATATGTGTTGCATAAAATATTTGAAAATCTCTCTTCGGTTTTATATAAATTATTAGTGGGTGGACACATGCATTGTATGTGACACGTGATTTTTTTATCAATTGTTAGTACTACAATTGTATCTTAAATTGGTATGTAATTTATATATATATATACAAAGTATAGAGACTTGTATGGATAAATTGATCAATACCCTAAATACAACTAAGTAAGAAATGAATACATACTCAGCTGAAGAATTCAAATAATAAATGAGAAATTTTATAAACATAACAAGTCCTTTAAATATATAGTGTTACACAAATCTTATTCTTACTTTAATTTTTCATAATCCATACCTATAACATAATTGAAGGTATGAAATTAATTGCAAGTTCATCTCATAATACAAATTCATTGAAACCCCTATTGCACATTATTGGTGTAAAAACGCATTAATATCAATATGTAATATATTTTTATACATCAAGAGTTATTAAGTTTCGTTTTCTGAGCTATAAATATCTTGCATGATGAAATATAACATTAGTCATTAGTATATTTTCATTTATGTAGAAAATATGGAATAGTTTTTTAAGAAAATGGAATGAAAATGAAACTTAATATTTCTATCGATATAGGAATTTCATAATTGTTTTCACGTTATTTATAAATCCATACTTGTAATTATTTGCAGGGTCATTTTTATGAAACTGTCAAGTTACATAATTTATTATGTCATCTGTTAGTAATTAGCATATGACAAAAATTGATTGAAACTTTTTATTTGATGTACATATTTTCTGCATCATTGAGTTGCTGCGATAATGTTTGAGTATCATTTGATATTTTTTTTCCCTTGTAATTTCACTAAAATATGTGCATGAGGAACATTATTTTTTTATTTTTTTTTATTTTTTTGAATTTCACAATAGATAGGACAATTTCTATTTCAGCTCGTCTAACTTTGCTTGGAGAACATGTTGCAATAGATCTTCTATAGCTTTTCTTTCACCATCTTCGTGTTTTTCTTCTTACTCACAATTATAACTCATTATAATAAAAATGTTTTGATGAGTAAAAGTTTGAGGTGATAATGTAATAAAAATGCTTTTCTTCTTTGCCTTGCATTGCTATTGTTATGAATTTCAAAATTCATTTTTCCTCAATAATATGATTTTTCTGTGAAAAGGAAAAAAAAAGCACAATTATTATCGTAATGGAAGTGTTTTGCCAAGTCTTAGTTTGTTATTGAAAGTGTTCATTCTAGACATTTATTTGTATAACATGTATGTATATATGTATTGAACATAAGTTGATAGAATAACAATACACAATTCCGTGTTTTTTTTTCCTAACAAATATAACTATCTTACTAAAGCGATACATGTTAAAAAATTAAAGTATTCAATGGTAATATAACATTAAATAGCAAAATAATTGAATTAAGAAGCTCTCATTAATAAGAATTTAATATACAAAAGGTGACACGTGCAATATACATTCATAAACAGTACATCCTGAATCTACAGCATATGTTACGAGATAGTGAATAGAAATGAAAGCTAAATAGATAATCATATGCCCTAATGGCTTACATCTTTCCAAGTCAATGCTTAGGTACATCAAAACTGAGTCTTAAGCTCAATACAAATAAAGCCTTGGGCTTGTACAAAATTAAATACAAAAAGACAAAAATGAAGCTCTTGCTCCAATCCTCCCAAGCTATTGCCTTAGTGGAGGCATCTCACAAACACCTAAAAATGGTTTTTCCATATAGGGTGAGCCAAAGCCCAGTAGAAATAATCCAATACAATATATGAATCTTAACAAAGATATAAGGGTGAAATACATATGCAATGCCCATATCAAAATATTTTACATTTCTTTCTCAAAACCATGTCATGCTCAATTTATATCAAAATTCTCAATTCATGACCTTTACAATAGAAAACAAGAGGGAAACCTCAAACCAATACAACTTTTCATGGATATTTCGTCCGAGAAAACATCACAAACGGCACCCATGTAAACAAAGCCTATACAAGCGCTACTATTACCATTTTACAAATATTTCGCTCAAGGGAATCGGCACCTATGTATACACGCTGCTTTGAGACATTCACCCCGACACACAAAGCCAACTTAATTTGGTGATACGCACCTCTTTCCAACGTTCACCCATTTTTTCTCAAAATCATATACATTTGCAATGTATTAAATGAGCAACAATATTCAATGCACATGGATGAGTAATTAGTTTCATTTCACCTAATCCTTATGCAATTTCTACAATAATCATAGCTATCCTTTACTGATAGCCCAAAACAGATATTTCTAAACAGATATAAAATCTCCAATACAGATAAACTTTTCAAATTTCAAGATGTGTGTGATAGTACATATCCGACTCCACCATTCATAACTGTATCCATTCAATTTCACATTTCCAACATCAATTCTATTTATTTATACAAAATAAACATTTTAAACATTTAGGGCAAAACCCTTTTTTTTTTTTTCAAAATTCATTCTAAGTATCAAAATCAATAATTTTATCACCACTCAACTCTATTTCAACTCCTACAATCATTTTCAATACACCCATTTGAAAACCCCGCTTTTGATTTTAAACCAAAACTCTTGGTTTATTCAAAATCCTCCAAAATTACAAGATTGTTTTATAAAAACAAAGAGCTAAGTTAAAAATAATAAAAGAGTGTAGAGAATCCCTACTTCAAAGCTAAAGACGAGACAAACATGGCAGAAACTCGGATGAAACCAAAACCCAACTCTATTCAGATGAAAACGAAGCTCTAAGTGTGAGCTCTACCTTTTTAACAAAGAGGGTAGGGTGGAGAAATGAGGAGATCTTGTTGTATTTGTAGAGAGAGGGTGAGTTTTAGAGAGAGAGAGTGTCTCAACTTAGGGTCTTGAAATGTTTTAGAGAGAGAGAGAAACAGAGAGAGAAAGAGATAGAGAGAGATGAAAAAGTGATATAAAATAGCATATTTACGAATTGATATACGCACAGTCTGCCCGAGCGCAAGATGTGTACCTCGAGCAACCAGACACAATAAGTTGTTCCGCTCGAGCACAAGAACCTTCGCTCGAGCACAGAATACATACTCCCCAGAGTTTTGCAGACAAAATGCCAAGTCTTGAGCCAAGACCGCTCAAGCATAGGAAGCAACGCTCTAGCATAAAATACATTCTCCCAATAGTTTTGGTGACTTGCAAAAGTATTGAGAGTTTACAAAGACTGCTCGAATGCAAGAAGCTACACTCGAATGTAAATGCCAAAATCTGGGTAACCAAAGTTTTGAAAAACAAGCTACCAACCTGTTCCAAATGCAACCAACACAACCCAAAAGCTAAACTCAAGAAGGAATAAGACATGTATAACAGTACAAAACAATGAAACCTGAATCCAAAATATCAAATGGGTCGGGTCTTAAACCAAAGTCACTATAATTACAAATTGGCAATACATGAATATAGTAACATATGTAAATTTACATTTATATATATATATTTATATATGTGGACATTGACATATATAAGATATCACAAATGAAACCGTTTGCAACAATATAATGTAGATAACAATAAGAAATTAATTATTCATAATTAAATAGTTGATCAAAATGTAAATGTTTAATGTTACATTTTTTGTTTTTTTGTGTATATGCACTATTTTTTTAATTAGATTATTAAATTCACATAAAAAATGAAAGGAATTTGTGAATAATTTATGTAAAATTAGAGATTAGTGAAGAAATATTTTTTTTTTTTTAAAGGAGAAGTTTACATGTTTAGTGTGGTTTGTTTTTCCAAACTTTTGTTTTGAATTTTTTAGTTTTAATATATATATATATATATATTTTTTGGTCTTTGACACTGGTTTTTATTTTATTAAAATCACTCGAGTGTAGAGACCAAAATTTGGACAACCAAAGTTTTGAAAAACAAGCTACCAACTTGTTCCAAATGCAACCAACACAACCCAAAAGCTAAACTCAATAAGGAATAAGACATGTATAACAATACAAAATAATGAAATCCGAATCCAAAATATCAAATAGGTCGGGTCTTAAACCAGAGTCACTATAATTATGAATTGGCAATACATGAATATAGTAACATATGTAAATTTACATATATATATATATATATACTTATATATGTAGACATTGACATATATAAGATATCATAAACGAAACCTTTTGCAACAATATAATATAGATAACAATAAAAAATTCATTATTCATAATTAAATAGTTGATCAAAATGTAAATGTTTAATGTTGCATTTTTATGTTTTTTGTGTGTATGCACTATTTTTTTAATTAGACTATTAAATTCACATAAAAATTGAAAGGAATTTGTGAATAATTTATGTAAAATTAGAGATTAGTGAAGAAATTTTTTTTTTTTTTTAAAAAGGAGAAGTTTACATGTTTAGTTTGGTTTGTTTTTTCAAACTTTTGTTTTGAATTTTTTAGTTTTAATTTATTTCTTTTTATTTTTTATTTTTGTCTTTGACACTGGTTTTTATTTTATTAAATAACCCTTTTATTTTCTTTATAGATTCACTTAATTTGATAATAATTTTTTTTATTTTTTGATTTTATTTTTAGATTTAGATTCACTTAATCTAAATACACTTAAAAAATAATTTTTTGTGTATCTTTTTGAAAAAAATATATTAATAATAAAAAAATATAACAATAAAAAATCAGTATATATTCAAATTTATAAAATTTTTTATCAATATTTTACTTTCTAATTATGTTTAGATGATTAGATATTAGATATTCATATAAATGCATAATTTAAATATAAAATATGAAGAAATTCCATTATCTTTAATCATCATAACTAAGAAAATATAAAGAATGAACAACAAAAATATGAAAAACCAAAAACTGGAAAATAGATTTAAAAAATGAAACCAACGAAAGTGGTTTTTATTTGGAATTTTGACATCATGCATTATTAAAGTATTATGTAAAATATTACAGTTCAGAAAATCTAATCTAAACAAAAAGAAAGTGTATGAAGATAACCTACGAATTTTTGAGATGTAACACAAATCTCTGTTTTAAAAACGTATATGTTTTCCTCTATCTAGATTTGAATGGATGCATACAACTTTAAGATTCAATCAAAATTATTCATAGCAATTTAATCTATGATGGACAATTGTAAATATTACGTACATCAGTATAGTAGAAACAAACACAGAAAATAAGAAAGAGTAATTATTTTTTATTCTTCAATCATCACTAATGTAAAAAACAGGGAAACGATTATTTATTTTTTTTTTTTTTTTTGATAAGAAAGGAAACTGCTTGTTTATATTTATATAGGACTCTTTGAAGCAAATATATCGTTTTTGAGTATTTAACTCTAAAAATAAAGAGATAGTTGGTTTATATAGAATTTTACATGACTTTTATAAAACATAGTAGATTTTAGAAGGAAAATCAAGAATTTAAAAAAAAATAAAAAATATGACAGACTATTCACACTTTTAAAATAGTAATAAATATATAATAGTTTATTGTTATTTGGAAAGCAACTCAATGATTAAATATATATATATATATATATATATCTGAAAGAAAGAAAAGAAAAGACACTTGGCAGCAAGGGAATGCAATGCAGAATCTGCAAATAACATGTGATATATAACAAAGAATTAATTATATTTTTGGTTCCCAAAATATGAGTATTCAATTATTTTAATTTTTAATATTTAAATTATGTTAATTTGGTGCCCAATGTATAAAAATATTTCAATTTGATTCCCAATGTTTAAATAGTATAAATCCGGTCCACAATATATAAAATGTTAATAGATGCAATTTTAACATTCGGGGTCCAAAAGACTTTTTATACATTGGGGACAAGATTAACATAATTTGAATATTGATGACCAAACTCAAACACTTTTATATATTAGGGACTAGATTGATACCATTTAAATATTAGGGACCAAAATAATACATGACTTGTATTTTGAGGATTACAAAAATATAAGGAAAAAAAAAAAAAAACAACTCAAGGTTTGATTCTTATAACAAAATAAATCTTATATTTTTAATTTTATCAATTTAAACGCTAAACTTTTGAATTAGTTTTAATCTAAACCATTTGTTTATTACAAGTCAATTAAAATCGATAGAAAAATGTATACTTTAGTCATTAAATTCAATGAAAAATGTATTTTACTCAGTTTGTGTATACACTTACACTGAGTTTAATGACTAAATTATTATTTTTCTGTCGGTTTTTCTTAACGAAAATAGATGAATAGTTTGGATTGAAACATATCAAAAGATTATGGTTTAAATTGATAAAATTAAAAAGTCATGGTTTATTTTCTTATAAAGCTAAAATCTTTAAAATAAAATAAAAAAAGAAAAAAAATTGTAATTGTCCAAAAACATATAATTAACCCTATAAGTATAGCGATTCCGGTTTTGACTCAACTCTTGTTGCATTCTGGACTTGGGCTTTTGATTTCTGAATGTCATTCATTGTCGTTTTTCCCCTTATGTCTCCTTAAATGTGGTTATTGGATTGTAGTTGTGTGTTTGGAACAGGTTGGTTGCTTGATTTTCCAAACCTTGGCTGCCCAAATATTCGCTCCATCTGCTCGAGCGGCCATTCTTGCGCTCGAGCGGGTTTTGCAAACTCTCAGTATTTTTCTTTTGCAGACATGCAAATACTGGAAGAGTGTATTTTACGCTCGAGCATCCAATCTTGAGCTCGAGCGATGTCTTTCGTCTACAAAACTTCTGGAAGTGTGCATTCTGTGCTTGAGCATCACTTCTTTCACTTGAGGGGAATAATGTGTCTGATGCTCGAGCGTCTCTTCTCACGCTCAAGCGGACTGCTTGTATATCAGATCGTGAAGATGACTTTTTGCTTTACTTTTTCATTCCTCTCTCTCTCTCTAAAACTTTTCAAAAACCTAGATCTTGAGTTTCTCTCTCTAAAACCCATCTTCTCTCTACTATTTCACCTAGATCCATTGGGATCTTCACCCTAGTGACTTTGAGAAAAAGGTAGAGCACGTCAAGAGCTCTGTTTTGATCTGAGTAGAAGTTACCTTCGACGTCTTTAAAGTTTCTCCTTTGTTGTTTCGGTCTTCTAAGCTTGAGGTAGGGATTTTCTATACTTTCATATGGTTTTTAAGTTAGTTGTTTGGTGATTGTGTAATAATGGTGGGCTTTGGGTGTATTATGGACAAACCTAGGGTTTGGATTGTAAAATCAAAAGAGGGGTTTCTAAGTATATGTTGTGGAAATGGTTGTGAGGTTAAATATAAGGTTGTATGGTTACAAAATAGTTGATTTTGGCCTTTGGGTTGATATTTGGTAAAAGGGAGTTTTCCCTATAATGGTTTAGATATTTATTTTGTATAAATAAATGGAATTGGTGTTGTAAAGATGAAATTGGGTGAATATTGAAATAAACGGTGGAGTGGATATATATATATATCACCTCCCATCCATGAAAATTTGAATAAATTATCTGTCTTGAGATTGAATATCTATTTAGAAATATCAATATTGGGCTATCGGTGGAGGATAGCTATAATTGTTGTAGAAATTGCATGAGGATTAGGCGAATTGAAACTAATCTCTTGTTGATTGTCATTAAATATGATTATGTTTTAAATACACTGTATATATATGATGTTTGAGAGAAAAAAAAGGGGATGTACTCCATGTTTGGGAGGAGATAGGGGATGGGCTCCATTGAAATTAAGTTGGCTGGAGTGTCTTGGGTGAAAGTCCCGAAACCGCACGTATACATGGGTGTCAATCACGCAGATGAAATTTTCGTAAAATGGCAAATAGAATTGTGTGTGTGGTAATTGTGTTGATTGGAGAACCACTGAGTTGTAGTCTCAGTTGGGTTGTAGAAAGATAATGAAATTGGCTCATGAATTGAAATGAATTGAAGAAAAATGGATGAAGATATAAATTTGGTACTCTACAATCATATAAATGTGAATGTTTTGTCACAGGCATTGTATATGCATATTATACTTATATCTTTGTTAAATCTCATATATTGTGTTAGATTGTTCGTATTGGGCTTTAGCTCACCCTATTTGGTAAAACCATTTTCAGGTGTCGATGATATGCCTCCGCCAAGGCAATTGCTTGGAGGGACTTTTGGGAGCAAGAGCTTATTTCTTTTGTTGTATTCTTTTGCATAGCTAAGGGCTTTAATTGTATTGAGCTAGTCTCACTTTTGTTGTAACCAAGTAATAACTTGGAAAGATGTAAGCATAGGGCATATGATTATCTGTTTGGTTTTCAGTTCTTATATTAATACAATTCATGCTATAGATTCAAAATGAACAATTTGTAAATATATATTGTATGTGTTAAATTTTGTATACGGACTTTGATGAATGAAAGTATATTATTTCTATTATCTTTCCGCTTGTAGGTTGGATTCATTGTATAGATTTTTGGGACATTATAACTTGGTATCAGAGCATACCAGGTTTGAATATTTTGGGTACGTGGGAAGTAGTTATTACCACAATGGGTTTGTCTCGCTTAGCTGAGACGTTAGTATGTATTGTATGCTTATGTGATAACATGCTTATATGATTATATGGGTATGGGTTTTAGTTTCTAAGATATTGATTGGGACTACGGGTCTCTAAAAGTCCTATTAGAAGAGCACTTGATCACTATTGTTTCTAATTGGAACTCTAGCAACGCCACAGGATGGTCACTATATAAGAAGGAAATTCATATGTTTACGTGGTTACGTGCTTATGTGGAGTAAATTACTATTGTCCATTGCATTAAGACATGAGTAAGTTAGCTTCAGCACATTTGTAAATGTGCTAATACCTTTTGTTACCTTTATTAGGATGTCAGGACGTGGTGGTGGTAGGAGTGGTAGGCCTAGAAGGCATGAGATGCCTCTACCGGATGATATTCCGGAACAGGAAGAAGGGGTTGGTCAAGCCAATGTGACCAAACCAGTGGGTCAGTAGGCCATGGGCCCCTTAGCTCGCGAAATGGCCGGAGTATTGCATGAATCTATGGACATTCTCAGAGTTGAGAATCAAGTCCAAACCCCAGTAGCTGAGACAGGGCCGTCTTTCTTGAAGAGAGAGTTTTTCCGGTCGAATCCAAACGAGTTTTTGGTGACCTCAAGGAGCCACTGAAGACAGATGAGTGGCTAGAGCAAATAGTGAAGATGTTCGAGATGCTTGGCATCAAGGATGACCTGTTGAGGGTTACGTTGGCATTTTTTCATCTTAAAGGGGATACAGGTCAGTTGTGGAAGTATGCGCATGGGTGCGTTGGGGTGACTTGGGAGGCATTCGTCAACGCCTTCCAAGACATGTTTTTGTCCCCTACAGTTAGGGAGAGATTGAGAGACCAGTTCTGTAAGTTTGGTGCAGCTGAACACACCAGTGGCTAAGTTTGAGGCCACATTCACTAGCTTGTCTAGGTTTGCACTTGAGCTTGTGGTAACTGAAAAGCACCGTTGTTTAGAGTTCGAGAAAAGGTTAAGGACCTGACTCATGTTCCGAGTGGCCGGGTCCATGATTAGAGATTATGGGCGCCTTGTGGAAGCAGCAGCCCATCTTGAGACTATTATGTAGATAGAAGAGGAGAGAATGAGGGGCTCCAGAAGGAGCCAGGACAGTCAGGAGGACAATAAGTGGCAGAGGAGTTCTAACCCCCCAATCGTCCCAAGGAGCTCAGTCAAGGTCCACTTTTCTAGTACCGAGTCCGGGTTCTAAGAGGGGTGGTCAGGGAGATTTTACTTGTTTTAAGTGTGGTCCACAAGTCTGAGGAGGCACAGCAACGAGGAGGGGGTCTAACCCCCCCCGTCCCCAGGAACTCAGTCGAGGCCCACTTTTCTAGTCCGGATTCTAGGAGGGGTTGTTAGGGAGATGTTACTTGTTACAAATGTGGTCAGTTGGGCCACAAGTCTCCAGCTTGCCCGCAGAGGGGAGGAGGGCAACGATCTGCACCACATTTGGCTCGTTCTCAAGGCCAGAGTCAAGGAAGAGGACAGCCACTCACTTATTATCAATGTGGACAGGCGAGGTACATGAAGAGATTTTGCCCACAGTTAGGTGGCACATCTGGTGCATCTAGTTCGAGGCAGACACAAAGCCACCAGTTTGCACAGTCAGCATAGGCCTTAAGGGCCAATCAGGGAGCCTCTTCGGCTCAGTTAGTGCATCAGGCTTATGCTCCGAGGGGTGAACAGGTTGAGCAGAGACCTACGGGGTGTGTGTATGTTGTTATAGGGCCACATCTTGTACCTGCTCCTTCTGTAGTGAGAGGTACCTTCTTGTTTTGCAATTCAGTTGCTAATGTGTTGATTGATATGGGTGCATCTCATTCTTTTATATCATCTGCATTTGCATCGATTTTAGGGGTAGAGTTGGCCCAGTTAGTATCTTCTATCTATGTAGAGTCACCTATCGGTGGTGAGGTTATTTTGAAGCAGGGGTGTCGAGGTTGTGACATTGAGGTTGTCAATCGCTAATTACCTTTTGCATTCGTGTTGCTTGATATGTCTAGTTTTGATATTTTTTTGGGTGTGGACTGGTTATCGTCATACCGGGTTGTTATAGATTGCTACCGTCAGAGGTTTACTGTATGTACTTTGAGCGGTGATTGTTTTTATTTCTTGGGAGACCGGGTGGACAGAGTCTTATCACCAGTATACGATCCGTGTGGGCGAGGTAAACTTAGTTTTCTTGTTGCTGGCTTCTTGAGTAGTGAACGTGATGAAGTCTAGGTGGAGATGCCAAGGGTAGTTTGCGAATAACCGGATGTCTTTCTAGAGGATCTTACTAGTTTACCACCTTACCGAGAGATCAAGTTCTCTATTGATTTAGTGCCTGGCACGGCACTGGTTTCTATGGCACCGTATAAATTTGCACCAGCTGAATTGAGTGAGTTAAAGATTCAACTCCAGGAATTGTTAAATAAGAGTTTTATCCGCCCTAGTACTTCACATTGGAGAGCACTAGCTCTCTTTGCTATAAAAAAAAAAAAAAGATAGAGCGTTGTGACTTTGTACAGATTGCTAGAAGTTGAACCAGGTGAGTGTTAAGAACAAGTACCCAATGTCTTATATAGATGATCTGTTTGATCAGCTGAAATGGTCTTGTTGCTTCTCTAAGATAGACCTAAGATCGGGTTATCATTAGTTGAGGGTAAGGGAGGAGGATATCCCGAAGATGGCATTCCGTACACGGCATGGCCATTATGAGTTTCTAGTGATGCCTTTTGGGCTAACCAATGCTCTAGCTGTGTTTATGGATTTGATGAACCGGATCTTTCATGAGTTCTTAGACCGTTTTGTGGTCATCTTTATAGACGACATTTTAATTTACTCACCCTTTGAGGAGGAACACGAGGAACACTTGTGAGTGGTGCTTGAGTTGCTTAGAGCCTATAAATTGTACGCTAAGTTTGGGAAGTGTGAGTTGTGGCTTAAAGAGGTTAAGTTCTTAGGCCATGTAGTATCTAGAGAAGGGGTGACTATAGATTCATCCAAGATAGAGGCAGTGCAAGATTGGGCACAACCAAAAAATACTCTTGGGATTCGTAGTTTCTTGGGGTTAGCCAGGTATTATTGTAGGTTTGTGAAGGACTTCTCTAGGCTAGCCTCACCTTTGACTAGGTTGATGATGAAGGGAATCAAATTTGCATAGAATGAGTCTTGTGAGAAGTCGTTCCAAGAGCTTAAGGTTAGACTCGCCACTGCTCCAGTGTTGATTATTTCAGAGAGGGATTTGGGCTATTTAGTGTATTATGATGCCTCACGAGAAGGTTTGGGTTGTGCTTTGATGCAAGAGAGGAAGGTAGTAGCCTATGGTTCGCGGCAGTTGAAAATACATGAGAGTAATTATCCTACTCATGATCTAAAGCTAGCAGCGGTGATATTTGCCTTGAAGATTTGGAGACACTACCTGTATGGAGAAAAGTTTGAAGTGTTTTCTGACCACAAGAGTCTGAAGTATCTATTTACACAGAAAGACTTGAATTTGAGGCAGAGGAGGTGGCTGGAGTTTATAGAGGACTATGATTTTGAGTTGCATTATCATCCGAGGAAGACCAATGTTGTGGCCGACACCTTGAGTAGGAAATCAATTAACAGTATGGTGTGTATCGCTATTCAGGAATGGGAGATGTTGGGTACTCTTGGTGAGTTTGACTTGTATCTGAACGAGTATGTTGAGTCCGCAGCCTTATTTTTAGTGGTTGCACAACCTACACTTGTGAACCGAGGGTTAAAAACGTATTAGGGTGACCTTGAGGTAGAATCCCTCCGAGAGAAGATTTCCAGTGGGAAGGCAGAAAAAGGCTTGATTGTCTATCCCAACCAGAGTGTGAGATACCATGATCGTTTGTTCGTGCCAGAGTCTTGCCGAGAGAAAGTACTCTGAGAGTTTCACCATTCATGCCTTGCGGTACATCTAGGAGGCACCAAGATGTATCACGACCTTAGTCGCCAGTTTTGGTAGAGGGGTATAAAGAAGGATGTAGCTATGTTTGTGTCGAAATGCCTTACTTGTCAGTAAGTGAAGGCCGAGTATCAGAGGCCAGTGGGTTTGTTGTAACCCTTGCCTATAGCAGCATTAAAGTGGGAGCATGTCAAGATGGATTTTGTTGTGGGCCTTGGGAGGACTCAACAGGATAGTGATGTCATTTGGGTGGTAACTGATCTGCTGACTAAGTCGGCGCATTTTATTCCTATGTGCGTAAGTGGCTCGGTAGATTATCTTGCCAACCTTTACATTAGGGACATAGTGAGGTTGCACAGGGTCTTGTGACGATTGTTTCGGATAGAGATCTGTGTTTCACAGCTCAGTTGTTGCAGAGCTTGTAGAGTGCCTTGGGTACTAGACTGACTTTTAGCACAGCATATCACCCTCAAACTGACGAGCAGTCCGAGCATACTATTTAGATCCATAAGGATATGCTTCGAGGTTGTGTCCTTGACTTCAAGGGGTCGTGGGAGAGGCATTTGCCCTTAATGGAGTTTGCCTATAATAATAACTTATAATTGAGTATTGGCATGGCACCATTTGAGATTTTGTATGGCTGACCATGTAGATCTCCGGTGTGTTGGGCCGAGGTGGGTGATGCACCTTTGTTGGGTCCAGAGTTGTTTTAGAAAACGACTGAGAAAATGGCACTTATTCATAAGTGGTTAGTTACGGCTCAGAGTTGCCAAAAAAGTTATGCTGACCGTAGGAGGAGACCTTTGTCTTTTGAGGTGGGAAATCATGTCTTTTTGAAGATATCACCTAAGTGCGGTTTGATGAGATTTGGGAAGAGTATGAAGTTGTCCCCTCGATTTATTGGGTCTTTTAAGATCCTTGAGCAGGTAGGAAAGGTTGCTTACCATTTGGCGTTGCCGCCATAGCTTTTCGAGGTTCATGATGTATTTCATATTAGCATGCTTTGAAAATATGAGTCAAATTCATCGCATGTGTTGGATTGGACTGACTTAGAGGTAAATGATGATGCCTCGTATGAGGAGAGACTGGTGAGAGTCTTGGATACTCGGGACCAAATTTTGCGAGGCAAGACGATTCCCTTGGTTAAGGTATTGTGGAAAAACCACGGAGTTGAGGAAGCAACTTGGGAACGTGAGTTAGAAGCCCAAGAAAAATATCCGGACTTATTTGTTGCTGTTTGAATATATATTGAGGTTTTGATTATGCTAATGAAATATAAAAGTATTGTATATGTTTTAAAACATGAGAACATTGTATATTTTATAGGGTGTTTTGGAAACATGGGTTCAATATAAACATTGCATATGCTTTGAGAATATGGAATATCTTGTGTGTTGTATCACTTTTGGAAGCATTGTATATGTTGTGTAAATTTTGAAAACTTTAATTTTGATTTAAACATTGTCAATGTTTTGGGAATTTTAAATTGCACTTTCAATATTGGAACTTGGGCATCGAGTTAATGAGAATGGATGACCGGAGAGTGGGTCATAGTGTTGAAATTGTTAGATTAACATTATTCTGAATGGTTTAATAATGATTTTGAACTTGATTTGAAATTTCGATGATGAAATTCCTTAAGGGGGGAGGTTATAGCGATTCTGATTTCGACCCCGACTCTTGCTACATTCCGTACTTGGGCTTTTGGTTTCTAAATGTTGTTCATTGTCGTTTTTCCCCTTATGTCTCCTTAAATGTGGTTATTGGATTGTAGTTGTGCGTGCTCTAGCGGCCATTCTTGTGCTCGAACGGGCTTTGCAAACTCTCAGTATTTTTCTTCTGCAGACCTGCAAATATTAGAAGAGTGTATTCTACGCTCAAGCGGCATTTCCTACACTTGAGCGGGTGGGCACTCGAGCATCCAATCTTGAGCTCGAAAGATGTCTTTCGTTTGCAAAACTTCTGGAAGTGTGCATTCTGTGTTCGAGCATCACTTCTTGTGCTCGAGTGTCACTTCTCACGCTTGAGCAGACTGCGTGTATATTAGATCGCGAGGATGACTTTTTGCTTTACTTTTTCATTCCTCTCTCTCTCTAAAACTTTCCAAAAACCTAGATCTTGAATTTCTCTCTCTAAAACTCATATTCTCTCTACTATTTCACCTAGATTCGTTGGGATCTTCACCCTAGTGCCTTTGAGAAAAAGGTAGAGTGCCTTAAATGCTCCGTTTTGATTCGAGTAGAAGTTGGCTTCGATGTCTTTGAAGTTTCTCCTTTGTTGTTTCGATCTTCTAAGCTTAAGGTATGATTTTCTACACTTTCATATGGTTTTTAACTTAGTTATTTGGATGTATTATGGACAAACCTAGGGTTTGGGTTGTAAAATCAAAAGAGGGGTTTCTAAGTATATGTTGTGGAAATCGTTGTGAGGTTAAATATAAGGTTGTATGGTTACAAAATAGTTGATTTTGGCCTTTGGGTTGATATTTCGTAAAATGGAGTTTTTCCTAAAATGGTTTAAATATTTATTTTGTATAAATAAATGGAATTGTGTTGTAAAGATGAAATTGGGTGAATATTGAAATAAACGGTGGAGTGGATATATATATATCACCTCTCACCCATGGAAAGTTGAATAAATTATCTATATTGAGATTGAATATCTATTTAGAAATATCTGTATTAGGCTATCGGTGGAGGATAGATATGATTGTTGTAGAAATTGCATGAGGATTAGGTGAATTGAAACTAATCTCTAGTTGATCGTCATTGAATATGATTACGTGTTAAATACATTGTATATGTATGATGTTTGGGAGGAGAAAGTGGATGTACTTCATGTTTGGGTGGAAATAGGGGATGGACTCCATTGAAATTAAGTTTGCCGGAGTGTCCTGGGTGAAAGTCCTGAAACCGCGTGTATACATAAATGTCAATCCCGCGGACGAAATTTCCGTAAAATGGCAAATAGAATTGTTTGTGTGGTAATTGTGTTGATTGGAGAACCACTGAGTTGTAGTCTCAGTTGGGTTGTAGAAAGATATAGAAATTGGCTGATGAATTGAAATGAATTGAAGGAAAATGAATTAAGATATGAATTTGGTACTTTACGATCATATAAATGTGAATTTGTCACAGGCGCTGTATATGCGCATTGTACTTATATCTTTTTTAAATCTCATATATTATGTTAGATTATTCCTACTGGGCTTTGGCTCACCTTATTTGGGAAAACTATTTTCAGGTGTTGATGATATGCCTCCGCCAAGGCAATAGCTTGGAGGGACTTTTGGGAGCAAGAGCTTCTTTCTTTTGTTGTATTCTTTTGTATAACCAAGGGCTTTAATTGCATTGAGCTATGCTCACTTTTGTTGTAACCAAGCAATGACTTGGAAAGATGTAAGCCCATAGGGCATATGATTATCTATTTAGTTTTCAGTTCTTATATCAATACAACACATGTTGTAGATTCCGAATGAACAGTTTATAAATGTTGTATATCGTATGTGTTATCTTTTATGTACGGACTATGATGAATGAAAATATATTAGTCTATTATCTTTCCACTTGTGGGTTGGATTCATTGTATAGATTTTTGGGGCGTTATAATAAGAGACAATAATGTGATGAATTGAAACAGTCTGAGAAAAATATTATCTATTTAATTCTAGGAATGGACATTGTATCGTGTTGGGTCGTGTCAAATTATCTCAACATTAACTTGACTTTTTTATTATTTTGTGTTATCATGTTAGGTCATTTTCGATCCATATCCGATTCGTGTCGAGTCAATGTGTCATATCAAAACCTTCCATCGTAAGTTCAAAAAATACTACGTGTGTAGAACAACTAAATTTTTTTTTCCCACAAATTAAATTTAATGAAACTAAGCTCTACAGACTGAAATTATTCATAAAAATATTTAATTTCAACTCAATTCTATTTTTCTAATTCACAAAAAATAAATCCTTATTATTATATTTGTTTACTAGATTAACTTTAAAATAGTAGAAAAAAGACATTATGTTCAATTAAAAACAAAATTAATACTATATTAGCCTAAAAACTATATTTTACATACTTTTAAATTAATTGGAAGGAGTTATATAGCGTATTCGAAAATGTGATGTACCTATTAGTAGAAAAAAAAATACAATATTTTCAATTAAAAACAAAATTAATATTATATTAGCCTCAAAATTATATTTTACGTACTTTTAAATTAATTGGATGGAGTCTTATAATGGATTAAAAAATGTTAAGTACCCATTACTAGAAGTAACATTAAAATGTGTAAATAATAATTATTAAACAGGTTATTCATGTCTGATAAAAAAAAAGATTATTCATATTAATTTTTTGTTATGCAAATTTGGCATTAACATAATTTGTTTAATGTTCGTGTTATTAAATCATTCATATTCGTATTTGTATCACAAAATGACCAATCAGAATCTGCTAATTTCGTATACGATTCTAATCGTACTGTCAAAAATGATCATCCCCACTTAATTCCTCCATCCCATTTTATCATGCACAAAGTTGTAAGGAAACATCTTTATTGATTTTTTTTTTTTTTTGCTCGTGTTGACCTCAAAATCAACCAATTTATTTGGATGAGGTTTGTCATAGACATGTTAGTTATTTTGAAGGGGTGAGGCTTCTCTCTAATCCTAGATCGGACTAGAGCGTGTTGTTGGATCCGTGGGGACGTATCACGAGTTTTGTTTTAAGAATTCAAACCGTATTTGTAAAAGTAGTCGAATATTTTATTCCTGCAAAAAAATTACATTAATCGAATATAAATAGCCACTTGATCAAATCATATTTCGTTCAACGGTAAATATGATTTTCAAAATAAATTGTTTGATATCCAATCAACGTGATTTTTTGTAGGCATAAAATGCTGTACGAACTCTACACATTGAACAGTTCAGATTATTGAAGCAGGACCCCTTGGAGAACCCCATAAATCCAAACAACATGATCCAGTCTACTATGTGGATTGGAGAGAATCTAATCCCATTCTAAAGTTCCCTTTGTGCAAAATAAGTTTCCTTTACAAGCCCCATCCTAGCCAATGAGATATCTTCAATGCGAAAGTCGCGTGTCGGCTCCATAATCAATCAAATTATCTTAATGAGGTCCGTCACAAACAAGCGCCCTGTCCGCCAAATAAGCTCACTCACGTACACCCTGAGCGGTAGCGCAATTGGCTTAAGTGGAGAGCCTCAAGGTGTTGCTATGTAGCAAATTGGCATGAATTTGACTCCCCTCTGTTGCTTGAGGTTGGACTTAAATGGGGCTTGCGTTAAGGGGTCGCTGCAAGCTCCCATGTTATACCCTCTCATTCAGGACGGATAACAGGACACCTTGGTGATCTAGTCACAGACGCTACCTTGGACCTGCAGGAAGGATGTAAGGATTTTCCTGTAACAAAAATAAAATAAAACAAAAAATACTCGCCCACCTGGCCAATGAGATTTCTTCAATGCGAAAGTCTTGTTTCAAACCAATATAAATAAACAAGACGGTGTAGTTGCCTTCAATGAGTTCAAATTAGACCGATGTAGATAATTTGAATAGTTTATTTTAAAAAATTTAG
The DNA here is from genome assembly GCA_025200525.1 of Camellia lanceoleosa. Classification (NCBI taxonomy): domain Eukaryota; kingdom Viridiplantae; phylum Streptophyta; class Magnoliopsida; order Ericales; family Theaceae; genus Camellia; species Camellia lanceoleosa. The sequence continues at coordinate 124,152,326 of CM045763.1, read as the reverse complement.
AATAATTTATAAATATGTTTTTTGATATTTGTTTAAATAAAAATTATTTATTGTGATTCTAGAAATTACATCTCGTCCTATTAAAAAAAATTTATTTCAAAAATAGACATCTAAATTAAAATTCATGACATTTTAAAATTTAAAATCAATTTAACCACTATGAGCATTTTAGTAATCAGACTATGTGCAATATTTGAGGACTTATGGCAGCAAAGCACATTACCCCGTCATGTTTGCATGAAGCTATTAGTGTGAAGGACCTATCACTAAATACCCTAATTTAAATCGGATATAATAAATAGGAAAAATTACTCATAAATCCCATTTAAGAAAATGTTAGTCCACTTAGTCCTACTTGTTTTTTTATAAACCAAATAGTCCTTTTTATTTGTAATATATATTATTGATTTGATTTAGTAATATTTGAGTTTATTTGTTTGCCTCTTATTGTGATTATGTTTTTGATTTTTTTTTTGGATTGAATATATGTGGATAAGGTATGATTTAACATTTTCATTTTTTTTAGGGATTTCATGGAGTAATTGTGAGGATTTTTGATGTTACCTACTTGGTGTTACATTATTGATGTTAAATCATTTGCGTTTTCTGGCGAGGTGTATGGGTTGTAACGTTCACATTTACCTACATAACATCAGCCTAGAGCCACATTCCCATACTATTAAGCCTCCCACTAACAACCTATAACATTAGCACCAAACACCAACCACATAATCTAACATCAACACAATCCGACAATCCACGACAATTAACAGCCACTACCCCCTACTGCCACCAAACCCCAACAACACTTTCAGGCATACATCCTCCCACTAGCCTCCAACATTACAAAATACACACCCAATCATACAAACATTAGCTACAGCACCATGTGTCTGTTACATTACATACATGCACAACATCACATTTGCAATCACTGGTAACCCCCCAAACCTGTGAAAATATTACAACATTAACCAATAAAACCATGTGTCTTTCACATTACAAACATGCACAACATCACATTTGCAGTCAATGGTAAACCCTAAACCTGCGACGTGAACAAGATCACCTAAAACCTCACATGATGCACCTATTAAACAAAAACCCATTTTGAGCATTGACCTTGATGTCTTATTGTTTCAAAAACAACCAAACTAACATTGAAGACACCCATACTTGTTGTCATCGCACTAACACACGATCAACGATGCCATCGACGGATTAATTTTAAATCCCCAACATTACGTACTCAATGTTAATCGCACTCCAAGATGTCCTAGTGCCTACGCCACTCGCCTTTGTAAATTTGATAGGAGGTGTTTTCATGGTTTTCTAGGGTCTGTTGGGCGGTTTTGTAATGTTATTTGGGGAATAACGAATTCTAAGTGTAACGTAATAGGGCATTACCATATATGTTTACTCTTATTTCATATTTTGTACCGATGACACATGTTATAGATTCAGGGTTAGAACTTGTGAATGTATTACTGCATGTGTTACGCTTTTGTAAAGAGATGATATCTTATAATTAAAGAACATTATATCTAGGGATTTGTTATTATTTATTATCTGTCATGGGATGATTTTATTGTAATTATAAAAGGGGCGTTACAGATTTGCTTTTAATATAATCACTTGAGTCTTAAACTCTCAATAACAATTTTCTCATTGAGACATTCCTTCAATACCCCAAACACTTACTAAGCTCACTCTTAAGAATTCAACGTTGTCTTGCCTCCTATTATAAAAAATACCACAACCAAAATCGAAAACACTTTAAACATAGAAGTGTAAACATAACAATAATTCCTCATGGATGCTACTACTACTTATAACTTAAATCAAATAAGAATGACAAATAGTCTAATCCAATCAACCCTACAATCATGATAACATCTCGTTCTATTTACATTCGCAAAATTATTTTACTAATATGAAGTAACAAATTTCAATAGACTCAAAAATAAAATTTCTACACCCACTAGCTATCCATAATATTAAGATACACTACTCTATAGAAGCCACCCCTCAACTTAAAACCACTCATACTAGAATTTCAACCAATAATTCGTAATAGGAAGGGCAAATATAGGTGACTTTTGAACATATAAAGGGTTAATTAAAGTTTGTCAAACTCACAAATTGGAATACTTTGAACATGTTCAAACACATCCGCAAAATTTTCTCACTCCACACAACTACCTCAACATGTCACAACAACAAAAGAATCCAACTATTTTAAAGAGCACTTAGAAAAGCATTCAAATGTTACACACTGTTAAAGATGACTCACCACAAACAATCTTTTCCATAATCTAGTGCAACAATCTACTTAAAACCAATCCAAAGTGATTATCTCAAGACTCTTAACCAATGAGAACACCCTCCCTTTAAAGATATAATTTAATGATATATTTTGTAGTTGCAACTGTCACACGACAACTAACACATGTCAATATTAAAACGAATAGGCATTAGGTTACCCAATTTGAACAAAACTAACACAAACAATGACTTAAAATAGTTCATCCCATGAGAACCTCCATTCATCTCCTAGTATAATCCTATTTTTCCCTGAATTATTCCAAAAAAATTTCATAGATCACCTTGCCTCAACTGCTTTACTTATAACAATAGAAAACATCGACCCTCATGAAACATAATGCAATCACACCAAACACGCTACTCGAAAAGTCTAAGCCATAATCTTAATTGCCAAACCAAGCAATTTTTACGTTTCGTTTTCTATCCACTCTATCCCTTTCACTCAACAAACCGACTAGTTTACATAAATTTGTCTAAATCCACTCAAACCATATCTCTCACTCGAATATATAATTTACCCAAACACTCCCACAATGCACTTCGAGTCCACATAGAAATCATCAAGACTAGGTACACATTCTAACCATACTAAGGTACTCCCAACGAAAGTTAATTCAGAACCACTCGCACTCCTTGAAATCAATGCCATGACAATAGCTCTCAAGTTGCAACATGACTCCACATCACACTAATATTATCATGACCTATGAGATCAAACCCAAATTCAACAACTCTATAACATAAACTCACTCAATTACAAATATTCATATTGCTTCCAAGGCAAACTAACTGAAGATTCTACCTCACCCTATGAGCATCTCAAACCAATCATAATAAGACACATGTAAAGATTAACATTGAGACAACTCTAAAATTCCCAAATCGTTAATAAATAGATCTTCAAATAAAATTTATGTACATCCATCGCCAAAAAAAAATAATATTACCTGGTGATGTACAAACAAACACTCTTATCCTACATCTTCAACCTAATACTACCACACTAATAATCTCCTCACTCAATCCCGCTATAATCTTAATTCCCTTCATCCCATGGAGTGAAACAAACTTGCCTACACATCTCATATAGGATTCTAACTAAAATAATATTTTCTATATTTCAATCCAATCTCTACTAAATCTATTCCACACCTGAAAAATAATTTAGCTCAAGAAGTAATCCACCACAGCTTACTAAAATACAAAGAAAATAAAATTTTGATATGCAATCTAATCACTGTGAGTAATATCTTAGTAAAGATATTTTTGGATGATCTATTTTCTAAATGTGATATGCTTTCTAAACTTATGATTTCTTAAATATGAATAAGCTTCCATCCGTTTGAACAATATGCTATTTGAAAGTATAAATGTGTATAATGGACCCAAGGTCGTTCTAAATATTTGATAAGATAGACCCAAGGTCATTCTGCATATCTGATAAGTCTAAAATATTCGAAATGTGTTTGACCAAATAGTCATTATATTGATCTGATATAGCTATAATCAATTAAGACATTTTGTTTCTGGATTCGCTCAAACGAAGGATGCTATGCTCAAGCGGAGAATTTTAGCTCTCAGAATCTCGCGAGTTTGTAGAAGTGTCGCTCGAGCGCAGGAAGTTGTGCTCGAGCAGAGAATGTTGGCTCCTAGTTTTTTAACTATAGCTTTGGAAAAACTTTTGAGACTAGTGTAGACACCCTATTTTTTACCGCCCTTAAGACTTGGGCGCCACTAGTTGATCACTCAATGATGAAAGTTATGCTATGCAAATGTTCGATTTCTTCAGCAAGAAAAGCTTCAATCCCAACCTTACACCCCATTTTTGACCAAAATTATTTTAGACCTTAAAACCCTCTCTTTCAAAATATTTTTTCCAAAAGTTTCTACGATGTTCTGAGGCTCGCATTTTGCTAAAAATTGCACTTTTCAGTAAACCAAGTAAGGACAAAGTGGAAATAAATGAAAAAGAGGTGAAATCTTTAATAAATCTTTAAAAACATCTTATTTAGAGGTTTGGAGTTTAAGAAAATTAGAGGAGAAGGAAGAAAACTAGTTGGGGAAAAGTTGGGCTTCAAACCGTTGAGGGAGAACCGAGCAGCCTTCACTAAATCACGCCTATCTCTTTACACACTTGGACTTTAGTTGTGAGGCCACAACCATTGGAAATTGGACTTTTGGGGCTTCATTTTAGACTTAAGAATCTCCTAAAGTCAAGTCCAAATGAGAGAGATATAGCTGGTTGAAGTTAAGCATCAATCTGATTAAGACAAAACTGAGCAACCCTCACTAAAATAGTCATATATCTTTGGACACTTAGAATTTAGATGTGACGCTGCCACCATTGGAAAGTACACTTCTGGGGCTTCAATTTTGACTGAAGAATGACCTAAAACCGACTCCGGATAAAGGAGATATGCCCATTTGAAGTCGAGCCTAGAAGTAGATTTTTGGTGGCCGGCATGTGGCCGGCAGGTAGTCAGAAAAGGCCGGCAATGCACACTTCTGGCCGGCCGGCCACCCGCCAGCCACTAGTGTAAAACCCAGATATTTTCTCCAGTTGTTTACACAAAGTTCCAGCTGTCCCTTTTTAGATATTTTCAACCTAAGGCTCATGTTTTTTATATATAGAGGACATCTCTTCTTGCTTTCAAGGTTAGAAACATTTAGGAATGAAGAAATAATATTGGAAAAATCCTCTCTCTCTACAATTCTCTCTCTCTCTCTCTCTTGCAACTTGCATAGCATATGCCCAAACACTCTAAACCAAACCTAGAGAACTTCTTGCTGAGATAATTTGAGCTTGAATTTGAGCTCTTGAAGCACTTGAGAGTGTGAAATTGTAGGTTTATGGCTTAAGGGTTCATTCCTCTTCAAGAGGTATACCTTCTCTTGCTTTTGTATCATCTTTAAACCACTTTTTTCCCATCTTTTCTTGCTATTTTTAAGCACTTTAAAACCTATTTTTATGGGCTAAAGCTTGTGGTTTAAAGCTACCAAAGGTAGAGGGGTTAATCACCCTTCTTTGAACCTTGTTATCTAAGCCTTTCCACTTGTGTTTCCCATCTCTTCATCAACTTTGTTTGAGATTTTTACCACTAATTTTCAAAGGTTTTCAGAGGCTAAAAAAGTGGCTTTGAAGTCCCAAAAATAGAGGGGTTAGCCACCCCTCCTTTGGCTTGTTCACTTGCTTAAATTGCTCCATGTTTTAGCTTATTATTTGCTACTTTTGTCTTCATTCCATCACATTTTTGTACTGTTTTTGGGCTGTTTTGGGACTTTTTAAACTCTAAAATTTTGGGCTGAAACTTGTGGTTTAAGGTCAATAAGGGTGAAGGGGTGGCTTACCATTCCTTCTATCTAGCTTCCAAAGCCTTTAACCTTGTGTTTCCCACCTTTGTACTATCTTTTTCCAAGCTTTTAAACACTGATTTTCAGAGCTTTTTTCAATGGCCAAAATCATGTTTTGAAGTCCAAATTTGGAGGGGTTAGCCTCGCCTCCTTGTGTCATGTTTACTAGCCTAGCTTGTGCTATGTTTTAGCTTATTAATCTAGGTTTTCTAGCTTAATTCTAGCATGTTTTAGGACTGTATTAGATCTGTTTTAGCATTGTTTTGGGCTGTTGGTTTCATTTGAGCTTTGCTTTGCATGCCTATAGTGTAATAATCCTCATGAGTTTGGTGTTCTAGGCCTTAGACACCTTCTCCTTTTAGTTGCGCATTTATTTATGCTTTTCTCACTCATTTTCAGCGCTTAATCATCTTTGCAACCTCCCTCCTTTCTTGGCTTTTGTTTTGTTTTGAAAGTTGTTCAAATTATTTGTTTGTTTAAAGCATGAGATTGAGATGTCATGCTTAATGGTTTAATCCCTTAGGGAGTTCATTACCAACACTATGATGTCTCTTTCATGCCTACAACAACTTTTGGTTTGAGCCCTCTTTCCATTAGAGGCCTTAATCTCACCCTTGGACTTAATTGACCTAAAGGATGGAAAGGTAATTAAAATAAAGTAACTAAAGCTTAGAATTAAAAGTGAGCAAGATAATAATTTGGTTGTGTTCAATCGAATGTTAATTGAACACATAGAAATTTGAACCATTTCATACTCATTAGTGATGAAATGATTCAAGGTTCCAAGATCACCACTTCCCTTGATCATTCATGAAAGGGAGGAGGTTTGTGTCTTGTTTTGCATTTATTGAATTTGCACACTTGGTTTCACAAGCCATCATGCAATGAAATTGCATCTATTGATGGTTTGTGAACCGAACTTGCTACTCCTTTGATTTGCTCATAAAAAAGAGGGGTGAGTTGTGCAAACAAACTCTTGAAATACCCTGTATATGCTCTGTTTGTCCTCTATTGCTACAAGATGAACTTGTGCATCAGTGGCCGGCTGGTGGCCGACAAATGGACGGCCGACCATCACTTGTGGCCGGCTACATTCATCACTGGCCGGCCGGCCACTGATGAAAAATTGAGTAATGTGTTTCTAAGGCCAAGCAGAGTTGTTCTAGAAGTGGGCAACAATGTTGGTGTTCAAGCTGCAAACAAAGGCATTTAGAAGCAAAATAGTGGCTTAGAGCATGCGCATGAACATGAACATCCTCGCTTTCGAGGCGTAGTAGTTAGTTGTTTAGCTTAATTACGCTTTTTAATTGCACTTGCATTGTAATTATTTAATTAGTTAGTTAACTAGTTGGTTAATTAATTTGTTGTAATCATTAGTTAATTAGTTTAGCTAGTTTCATTTATTTTGTAATAATTAGCTTAATTAGCTTAGCTTAGCTAGTTAGCTAGTTTATTTATTCGGACTCTCCTTCGTGAGGGCACAATCATTGTAATAACGTGTGTCTGCCAACTCCACGTATTTCTCTCTTTTATTTAACTTCTAACGATGGTTAGTTTAGGGACATCATGTTTTGTTTAGCATACTCAATGTTTGCATCCATCTGTATTGTATGCACTGAGGCTCGGTTCATCATTCTAACTACATTATCGTTTAGATTCTTCTTTGAATATGTGGTCAAACCGCATGCTATCAAAATTGTTTCATATGCTATATTAGGTAGCTAAGCCTATTTAGATTGCATATCGCATGTGTTGCATTAGTCATATTGCATAGTTAGGAATCATGCATTTTTTCTAACTTATTTTTCTTTTGGCTTGGAGTACTAGGTGACTCGCTTTAGCATAATCGCATGTGTGTGTGATTATTGCCATATCTAGCATGCTTACCATGAGGCTAAGTGCTTAAATGATAAACTGCTTGTATGCCTGTGGATGAATGCTTATTACTTGAATTGGAACAATTTGAGTAATGTTTATATACGATCAATTTTTTCAAGTGGTACATATTTCGAAACAATTTTCAAAACAAACATAAATCGAGTGTTCCAATTCTTGCAAGTTAGTCTATACTTGTGTGTGAGCATCACATAGTAATGCTAGCCTAATAATCGGAACAAGAGCATATAATGTAGATAAGGTTCATATCATGATTAGTAGAGGCCGATTTTTGATTGGGCGAGTGGGGGTGCTCAATTCATGACCTTTCCCTCTTGTACCTAAGTTCTTGAGCTGAGACAATCATGGTGATGACGAACACGTGGCCTTTGGCACGAGTCATGGGTCTTCTAAATTTTTGAAAAACATTTAGGTGGCGACTCTATATCTAGCAAAGCAGTCCATTTTTAGCAATTTGATTCAAAATCAATTTTCCAAAAGATTTTTCAGATTTGGACTCTTTGGTGTTTATTTATTTCACATTGCACTCGTGGGATAAGATTCAGAACCGCGGGAGTTCGAACTGTAGGGTTTATATTCGAACTTCTGAAACGGGGGCCCAAAAAAGTCGAGCTACAACTAGTCATTTTACGCTCGAGCAAAGGACTTATTGCTCAAGCGAGCCTCTCAAGTTTGTGTCTTACGCTCGAGCGTAGGAAGTTGCGTTCGATCAGACTACGTGAATTCAGCAACTTTAAAAATACAATTCTATGTCATTCTTTCAACTTTTTATTTCTATCTTCACTTCTCTCTCCTCATTTCCAAAAAACCCTAGTTTCTCACTCTAAAATACTCTCCATTTCCCTATGATTGGGGCAAGATTGCTTACCAAAAAGGGAAGAAGGATTGAAGATCTCACTTTTCTACTGATTGGAATTGGGATTTGCAAAGGATTCTTCTAGGAGCTTTGATATCTTGCTTGATTCTTGAGGTAGGATTATTTTTAACCTAATATTTCCTTGTTTTGAAGAGATTTTATGGTATTGTTGTGACTCATGATCTAATTTGAGGATCTAGTTGGGTTAAACCCATGTTCTACATAAATAGACCACTTAAATTGACTTTTACTTGAAATTCTTAACTCCTTTATACAAAACATGTATATAAATGTTATTTAAACCAATATCTATGGAGAAAGAAAGAAACCCCTAAATTTGGCAAAAACCCTAACTTTTCATTTTGATTAGAAAACAATAATTAGTGTGGAATCTCCTTAAATTCCTAGAATGTTATAAATAAATAAAGAGATGAAAGATATGGATGTTGCTATGGTATTGGAGTTGTGGCTTGGACATTGGTTTTTTGTTTGAATGTTATGTTGTGTTTTATCTCTCGCTATGTTGGATGCTTGTAAATGGAATGGAAATGTGATAGAATTATTAATTATGCATTAGTCCGGGTAAGAGTCGGTTTTGAAAATGTGGTGTTGAGTTGGCACCCGTGCAGAGAGTTTAAAAGGTGCCCAAATGCCCTGTCTAGACTCATTGCTGGACAAATGTGGGAAAAATGTTTTTGGGTGTCCACTGGTCCTGCTGTATTGTAGTTGGCAAAAGTGGAAAAACAGATGATTTTGGGTGCCCACTCCCTGCCGTATAATAGTCAGCAAATGTAGGGATTTTATTTATTAAAAAAAAATTTAAAAAAAAATAAAATAAGCAACTTGTGTTTTGATTTGGACTCTTACATAGGACTCATGGTTTGTTTTCTATTGATGTGATTTTTTTATCATTGTGTTGTAAAGACGTGAAATGTAATTGTCATTGTTTGATTGTCATGTTGTTTACATAATTGATGAAGATTACATGTGTACACAAACTCCTTATAGTGTTTTATGTCAAGGATGTCATAAACTTATTTGAACAATTAAATACTTAGTTAAATGTACTCCTGCTAGGCATATGGCTCAACCCTATTTACTTTTTCAGGGAATGAAGGCGTATCACCTCGCTGATGGTTTGGAGTAGGTAGTAGTTCATTTTGAGTGTGTTATTTGAAGTAGATTTAGTTACTAAGACTTATCTTTTTGTGTTAAACCTATTAAGTTTATTTTGTTGATTTGTATGCCCTTGAGGCTTATTCTTTTGTAAGGTTATCTAATTTATTGAACTGAGGTCAAGTTTGAAGTATTGGGGGAGATGTAATTTAAACATTGTAACCTCTTAAATCTTAGTTCAATGGGAGAGATGGCTTTTTGGGGAAAATTGTTATGCTTGTTGTTGTATACTTTAGTATATTTTGGTAAGGCGTTACAAATTGGTATCAGAGTAATAGGTTAGAAAACCTTGGGCTCGTGGGAAGTGACATGTGTCACAATAGGGTTCTTAGGCTAGGACGGAATGCTTAGAATGCCTTACGTGTTTTGTGCATCTATATGATTGTATTGGTGTGGAGTTAAACTTCGGTGATATGACTTTTGTCCTTTACATTCATCAAGATCATTTTGGAAAGGCACCTGATCAATGCTTTTTTCACTTGGAGGTCCTTAAGTGCCATGGAACTAGCCAGTATCCTAGGAGGGTGAGTCGTGCATGCTTTATGTGATTATGTGGATTATCTCATGTGGAAACTTGTGTGTTTATATGGTAAATAAGTATGAGGACTAAGAATGGAGCACTTAGGTATGGAAAGTTGGCCTTGAATTTAATATTGTCTTTTTCTTATAAATGTCTAGACGTGCTAAGGCTCGCAGTAAATCCCATTAAAGAGGCAACAATATTCCAACCAAACTTGAGATCCCTCCGCAAGAAAAAGGCGTGGGTCAAAACAATATACCTGTTCCACCAGCCCAAGTAGTAATGGGAGCTTTGGTTAGGGAATTGGCAGGGGCTCTTCGGGAGTCCATGGAGATGCTTAGAGCCGAGAAAGTGACTAGGACGGTAGAGGGAGAAACAAAAGCTTCCTTTTTGAAAAAGGAGTTCTTTCGTTCCAATCCCACCGAGTTTAGTGGTGACCTCGATCCGATGAACGCTAATAAGTGGTTGGAACAAATTGTTAAATCATTTGAGATTCTAGATATCTGCGAGAATGAACTACGAGTAGCATTAGCGGCCTACCAATTGAAGGGAGAGGCAGGACAATGGTGGAAATACATTAAGAATAGAGTTGAACACACATAGGAGGCATTTGTGTAAGCTTTCCAAGACAAGTTCCTCCCTCCCACAGCTAGGGAGTAGTTGAGGAAATAGTTTGAAGAGTTATTACAACCTAATGCACTAGTGGTTGAATTTGTAGACAAATTCACTAGCTTATTGCGTTTTGCACCTGAATTAGTGAACGAAGATGCCTTGAATTCCAGAAAAGGTTGAGATCAAAAATCCTGATGAAGGTGATTGGCAATATGATACGTGATTATGACTACTTAGTGGAAGCAGCAGCTCATGTGGAGATCACGGTAGAGGCCGAAGAAGCAAGACAAAAGTTGAAGAGGGCAGGACATTTTGACTCTAGAGGCGACGATTGTGTTCTTCAAAGAGGTCTAAGGGTTCATCATCATCCTTCTAATCACCTCCACCACAAACTAAATCCACTAGTTCCGTAATGGGTGAAAGTTCGGGAAATGTGACCCGAGTCCATGGTGCATGTTACAGATGTTGCCAAATGGGCCACAAGGTTGCAAAGTGTGGACAGAAAAGTGGAACACAGTCCCAAACTACACGCCCACAAGGTCAATCTCAGAATAGGAGTTTAACCCAATCTTGTTATCAATGTTGTCAACCAGGGCATTTGAAGAAGTTTTGCCCACAGAGGGCAGGGGCTACTAGTGTGACAGGGTCTCGGCAGTCTGGAGGTTTACAAATGGGTCAGGAACGGAGACAGTCTTATTAGCTAACTTAATCAAGCCAAGCATCTCAGACAGTTCAGGGGGCCACATCTTCCCAATTCGCACAACAAGCTTATATTCAAAGAGGTGATGTGGGGAGCAAAGATCACAAGGAAGGGTGTATGTTGTCACCACTTCCTAGCAAACTTTAGGGCCATCAGTTGTGAGAGGTACATTCCTCATCAATACTTGGGTTAATGTAATGCCCCAAAATAGCTCACATAATCCATCTATATTACTTAACATCCACCAAATAATAAAGACAATAATTCTTTCATCTTTACATTTTTAATTGAACGTGCTTATTCAAAAGTTTCACATGCAAATATACATTCAATGAATAGAAAACACCTGAATCTATAGCATGTGAAGCATCTAGTCTCAAATAATTAAAATGCCCTTAAGGGCTTACATCTTCCAAGGCAATAGACCGATTACACAAAATGGTCTCTCGAACCCAAACATGTTTAGCCCTTGGCTTACAAAAATTTACAACAAAAATAAGAAAGCAATATACTCTTCACAAAATAAACTCGCGCCCTCAACTTGGCGGGATCACCACATCTGTACGTGCGCCAAAGTCCCATAGGGGTGAGCATAAAGCCCAGTAGAGAATTCTTACAAAGTATATACAGTTATGCAAACTTTCAATGAAAATGCAAATGCCAATGCCATGCCATGCCATGTCCTTTAAAGAAATTTCATTTCATGCTCTTCTTGAAGATCACCATTTTTCAATAAGAGTTTGCAATCTCAACGCATTTCAAAACATCCAATTTTTAATCAATAGGGGCGGTAAATACGACACTGGTAATCCCTAGGCTGGTGTCTACAAGTAGACTATACAAGTACTACCAAATTGTCATTTTTACCGGTATTAACCGGAAGGCTCGACACCTATCCGTGCAGGTTTCTGGTCTTTCACCATGGACACTCAGGCTAACTTATCAAATTCATTTACACCTTCTAACCAGACTTACCAACATATTTACCCCATACATATTTCCGTTATTCTCCTTGCATTAGATATGTTCTTTTCTTGGAATAAATGTTTCCGTTCTAAATACACAATGCATAATAGTTAATTATGCAATGTAGCAATTCCCATGCCTCATAGCCTTTCTCTCTTTCCAAGGGTCGTAATAATAACAACAACAACAACAAATACATTTCCCCATTTCTCATCTTTAACATTATTTCACAAAATAACCATGTGCCTTCAAAACACCATAACAATTTCTCATCATGCACAATTCTAATCAATTTAGTCCCTTCAAGACCACGTGTGATGTTTTAAACATTAATCTCCCATGTTTATAATTCTCATAATCCATAGTGCACAACAATTTGTCATCCCACAACAATTTATCATCATGTATTTAACAATGGTTTTTAAAACAAATCCTCCATTTAGACATATCATAAGATTGTCATTTTGCAAAAACACATTATGAAGCTTATACTCATCCATTCTTTTAACACAAGAAGAGTAAGGACACTATAGACATTTCCATACTTTCCAAAATCCCCAATTTCTAGGGTTTTTCATCAAAGACAAAACTTTTCCCATTTCCTTGGTAAAATCCCACCAAAATCATCTTTCTAGATTTTTATAAAGGAATATCCTCATGGATTAAAAAAGGGGTTGAGATAAAACCCATTTCTTTGAAAACCCTCTCTACATTTAGAGCAAGAATCAAAATCAACACCATAACTTCAAGAAAGCTTTAAAATCAACCTCACTTTAGCAAAACATGTATATATAACTCAAGAAATCCCTACCTCAATGTTTGATGATGAAAGAGATGGAAACCCTAGCTTTGATAGAAGATCCTTCAATCTTCCACTACACTAAGAGGAGCTCTAGCTTAGATCTTCCAGATTATAGAGAGAGGATGATAATCTAGACCCAAGGATAGCAACAATCAAAGTGTTCTAGTGTTTTGATGAGGGTTTCTAGAGAGAAGGAGGAGGAAAACAGGGTTTAGAGTGAGAGGAAAGTGTCTAAAATGTGTTACAAGTCTGGCCAAAAGAGCAAAAAAAATAAAGTTTCGGATGCCCAGAGTGCCGTACGTGTGGTGCCTTTCCCCACACGTACGGAGCCCCCTTCCCACACGTACAGCCCTCACCCCCGCACGTGTGGTGGTCCTCTCACACCACTCTCCGCTCGTGCCTTTTAAGTAGTGGGCACACTTCTAAAGATCAATCCTATCCGCACGTGCGACCTGTAGACATCCCCGAACGTCCCGGGAAAAAAATCCCGTTTTGTTCATTGGGCTTACTACAGCTCGGACTCAATGTCACGGTCTTGTATCTAATCTCGCAGAATGCAATGCAAGACCGATAAATCATCAAAGAAAGAATCCAAGTCCGGCAAATCGTTTTGAAAAACTGATTTTTAGAAAGAAGTGCCAAACATGGACTACTTTGCCAGATACAGAGTCGCCACCTAAATATTTTATTTTGGGGGAATTTAGGAAACCCTGACTCGTGCCTAAGGCCACGTGTCTGTCATCACCAAAGTTGCCTCGGCTCGGGAACTTGGGTACGATTGGGGAAGGTCACTTTGTGAGCACCCTCGCTCGCCCGATCAAAGATCGGCCTCTATTAACCAGGATATCGAGTTTTGAAAACATTATGTGCTCTTATCCCGGTTATTAGCCTAGAATTACTATATGATCTTGTATGACATACAAGTATAGACTGGATCGCCTGAGTTGGAACAAAACATTTCATGTTTGTTTTTTAAAGCGGTTTGCTACTCGCAAGTAGGCTAAAATGCGGATTTTGCCACCCTCAAGTGGGCTTAGAAAACATGGTGATTTGCCACTATCTAGTGGGCTTAAAACTCGCAATCAATGAATTGTTCCAATTCAAATAATCCAACCTCCACCCACAGGCATTCAGGTAGTTATATCATATAAACAAATAGCCTCATGGTAAGCATGCTATCATGGCAGTCACTCACACGCATGCAAGGATGCTAAAGCATAAATACTTACTGAGTACTCCAAGCCAAAGAAAGAAGCTTAATTACAAATCATGCATAAATCCTAACTATGCTGAAATGCCTAATGCAACACATGCAAAATGCAACTAAGATAGGCTCGGCTATTCTAAGATGGCATATGAAATGCTACAAAAATCATGTATTCAACTTGGAATTGAAATACGATGCAATTAGTATGATGCGCCGAGCCCGGTGCATGCAATACAGATGAATAAATGCAAACATGCGAACATATAGATGCTAATTGAAACGTGCCCTAAACTAACCATCATAAGCTGGTAAATAAAATGGAGAAAGATGTGGGGTTGGAAGACATGCATCACACACACACGCACACTTATTACAACGTTGCCCTCCTCAGAGGGTCCGAAAGAATAATACAAATCACGTAAATGATTAACTACTCTCGCTAATTAAATATTACAGACCCTTATTTAATTAACAAATTAATTATAAAATAAACTAAGTATGAAATTAAAAGAGCCCACCGCAGCTCCGCCTTGGAATGTTTGAATGATGCATGCTCGATCGCCTCGCTCGAAAACCCGTTGCCATGCCACTGTTGCCTCTATTTGCACTGTTCTGCACCTCTAAGAATTGTGAAAATCCTCGGGATGCTCCTGAATCACCTCATAGTCATGCTGAAAAGTCACCGGCTAGAATAAAAGGTCACCGGCCATAGGGAAATGGTCATCGACCAGGAATGGGGATATCGGCCAATAATTAATGGCCGGTCGGTATTAAAGATGGTCGACCGACCATCTATTTCTGCAGAACCCTATTTTTCTTTAACAGAGATGACGATTGCATGGCAAGGCATTTACAAGACAATGTGTGCATTGCCCCTCTCCCTATCATGCAATGAACTCAAGGGAGCATGGCTCTCGACCCTCGGGCCACCAATCACGCATTTCAATGCATGATGGCCAAAGGTGCCAAGTTTGCAAATCAATGTAAAATGAATGCAACAAAACAAATGAATGCTACACACTCTATCATGTTGAGATCAAGAGTGTCGGCGACCGAGGATCGAGGCGCGTTTCGTCACTTTGAGTACGAACGTCCCTCATTCCTCATGTTTGGTTTGACAACCCAAGCCAAACATAATGTAATGTATGCATGCCATATACAATGCAAAGCATGCAACCAATGCAATGCAACATGAGCATGTTAACTCAATGAAATCTAATGCTACCTAAGCATGCAAGTTAATGCCAATGTAACATGAACATGCCAAGTATACAACAAGGTTATGTAATGCGACTAGCTAAGCATCATGCAATATGCTAAACATGCAATCATAATATAATGCAAGTGTGAAAATAATGTAGCATAACATGAGTGTGCCTACTCAATGCAACTTGCACAAGCATGTAACAAAGTGTAAACTAGCAAGCATGTAACAAGATGCAACATGTCAAACATGCAACTATATACAAGGATGGGCTTAAACCGGAATGGGAGACCTTAGCCATGCCCCAAAACAATGGCCAAAATGCCAAAACTAAGGCACCGAAATGCAAGACAAACATGCACACATATTGGTCCATCACTTAGGCCACAATGCACAACCTTCAAACATGAGCGAGATGTGATAAATATGAGAATGTGGCATTACAATAAGCTCTGAAATCACATGAAGAATGTTGTCAAATTGACTACACAATGCAAACATGGCATGCTAATGGAGTTAAAGTTCAAAGCTAGCCAAGGGACTTGAACCATGACTATGTCTACCAAGCCCCAAAGGGGCAAGGTGACCCAAAACAATCCCGAGGCATACCAAAATGAAGCCAAAATACATATGGAATGAGGCTAAAACATATTATAAAGGCGAGCACAAAACAAGGTACATACAAGACCCAAAAGAGCAAATGCACTACACCTCTTACAACCGAACGCGGCATGACTTAGGCCAATAAAATTAGAGTTATAATACGCCAAAATAAGCCCCAAAACCTAATGAGAAGGCATGTCAAAGACCTAATCATAGAGGCATATGCAATGGTCCAAACATGGAGTACAAAACAACAACTCTTCAAAGCATCAAGAGGATGGCAAATGTAAGTGTACAAGCATGGAACATGGACTGAAATGGCATGATAAGTGATTCCAAATCACTGAAATATCCCAAATAAAGCATACTCATGGCTCACACACCCAAGACTAGCAAGCCAAAATGCATGGTGGCTATACCAAAAATGGAAAACATGACCAAATCAATACCAAATAGAGCTTAAACATGTTACAACATGGATAAAAGCTTCATGAAGTCAAGCTAAAACATGCAAGGATGATGGTCTAAATGCATGGTACATGTTATGACAATAGAGAGGATTACAAAGTAAGTGTATGATGCATGCAATAGGCCATTGAGCCAACATGAAACAGAGGTCTAACATGATAAACTAACACCAAATACCCTCTAAGATGGAGCCAAATAAAGCTATGCAAACATGCTACCCTTATGAGCCCTAAATGCAAACAAATGAGTCAAAAGGGGAGAGGGGTGTCCCTCCCCTATACAAGACCTCAAAATCACTTCTCCACCATTGAAAATCCTCTGGATTTCAGTGGTGAGAAGGCCAAAACAAAAGGGTTACAAAACCCAAAGAGAAAGGCACAAAAAGGGGCCAAACAAGGCCTAAAAAGGTGGGCGACCCCAACACAAAAGTGACCTTAATGAGACATCTTAAGCATGAAAATACAGAACTTTTATCAGTTATACACTAAGCTCGAAACAATATGAAAATAGGTCTAAAACCTTAAGCAAAAATGGGAAATAAATGGGTAAGTTCTTACCCTTGAAGAACACTTCAAGAACAACAAGTCCAGCACCTCCTTTTGATCAAAAACCAACTCAAAACTCTGAAATCAAACCCTTAGAAGCTCAGCAACCAAAGTATAGTGTAATACTAAGTGTCTTAGTGCAAAACTAAGAACAAAAACCCCTTTAGAACACTATTACACACACAAATATAGAGAGAGGAGGAGATATAGAGAGAGAGGGATATATAAGTTACATATCAGATTGTTCAACCTCTGCAAAGGGAAGGGAGACCCTCCTTTTATAGGAAAATCAATTTGCAAAGCTTCCAAAGGAAGCTAGACAAGGATGAAATCCCTCCATACACGAGTATGGAGGCGGTGTATTGTGGATGCCAGCTATTACAGCTGGCATAAAATATCTGCCAAAAGCAGATGGAAAGGGGTCGACCAGCATAAATGGCCGATTGACCAACAAAAGGGGCCGGTCGACCAAATACATTGCCGACCGACCAACACCTTTGGCCGGTAGCAAGAAAAAAAGGCCGGTGGCCTAAAGCCAAGGCCGATAAGGTGTGGGGATGGCCAACAAGCCATTCCCTACCCTCAGAAGCAAAAACACAAGTGTTTGGTGCACAACCAAGTACAAAACAAACAAGTCGAGATCTTGAGGCAAAGGCGTCTTGTTGAAACCTCCGAGAACTCAAGACAAACACGAACATGGATGATCCTGAGTGTTCAAGCGGTGGCGCCCAAGTCTTGAGGGCGATCAAAATGGGGTGTCTACGACCCCACCCCGCATGTCTTGCCCCACCTCGCGTCGACCTAGGGCCCCACGTGCGTACGACCCAATAACCAATTTCCCCACTTCGATTCTAGGTACCTTGGATGGACCTCACATCCTCGGGACAAAAGGAAATCAACACTAAAGAGGCAAGAACAAGGATTTGAGGCAAACTTTTCGAGCACAACAACAACTCGAATGGTTTAACAAGACTTCAAGTGAGGCTCAACATACCAACATGACAAATTCAAGATTAAACAAGGAAAAAGGGACAGGTGGCATACTAGGTCGTCATAGTCAATGTATTGATTAACAATGGGACATCGCATTCATTTATCGCCACATCATTCGTATCATTGTTGGGGTTAGAAAGTAGGCAACTAAAATCTCTTATTACAGTAGAATCACCGGTTGGGGATAAGGTCACTCTGACCCAGGGGTGTCAGGGATGCGTAATTGAGGTGGCGGGTCGACAACTTCCATTCAATTTTGTACTGTTGGAAATGTCTGGTTTTGACATTATCCTTGGTATGAATTGGTTATTCACCTACCGTGCAATCATAGATTGTTATCGGGGAGAGACTTACAGTGTGCACTTCAAGCGATGATTGTTTCATGTTTCTGGGAGATAGGAATGGTAGATCCTTACCCTTCTCATACTACCCACGTGGCCAAAGCCAACTTAATTCTCTTTTAGCAGCCTTTTTAGATGATAGAAGTGATGTAGTCCGGGATGAATTTCCAAATGGAGTATGTGCATACTTCAACGTCTTTCTTGAAGACCTCACAGAATTATCTCCTCATTAGAAAGTTAAGTTCACCATAGGCTTGCTTTTGGGTACAGCACCTATCTCCTTGTTTCCATATAGGTTTGGCCTAGCTAAATTGGTTGTTCTAAAGGAACAATTACAAGAGTTAATCAATAAGGGCTTTATATGCCCTAGCACCTCACCTTGGGAGCCTCGGCTTTGTTTGCAAATAAGAAGGATGAATCCTTAAGACTGTGTATAGATTATTGTAAGTTGAATCAAGTCACAGTTAAGAATAAATACCCCTTACCTAGGATAGATGATCTTTATGATCAACTTAAAGGCTCTCGTTGTTTTTCCAAGATAGATTTAAGGTTGAGTTATCACCAAATCTGAGTAAGGGAGGAGGACATTCCCAAAACTGCTTTTTATACCCGTTACGATCATTATGAGTTTCTGGTTATGCCATTTGGTTTAACCAACGCCCCAACCACATTCATGGATCTAATGAATAGAATTTTTCGAGAGTTTCTTAACAAATTTGTGATCGTCTTTGTAGACGATATTCTCATTTATTCACCTTCCGAAGAGGAGCATGAGGGACGTCTCCGTACTATTTTGCAACTCCTCAAAGAGCATCATCTGTATGCGAAATATGAGAAGTGTGAGTTTTGGTTTTTAGAAGTGAAGTTTTTGGGCCATGTAGTCTCCGGAGATGGAGTGATGGTGGATTCTTCGAAAATAGAAGCGGTGCAAAACTAGGAACAACCTAAAAACGCTTCAGATATTTGTAATTTACTGGGTTTAGCTGGTTACTATCGCCGGTTTGTAAAGAACTTCTCTTCTATAGCCTTACCATTAACTAGATTGACCCGCAAGGAGTGAAGTTTGTTTGGAACGAAGCTTGTGAGAATTTTTTTTTAGAACTAAAACTTAAATTGACTACAGCTGTCCTTGTCATTCCAAAACGTGGTTTAGGTTATAAGGTGTACTGCAATGCCTGTAGAAAGGGGTTGGGATGTGTTCTAATGCAAGAGGGTAAAGTGGTAGCATATGACTCGTGCCAATTGAAGACTCGTGAGAGAAACTACCCAACACATGATCTAGAACTAGCCAATGTTGTTTTTGCCTTGAAGTTGTGGAGACACTATCTATATGGTGAAAAGTTCGAAGTTTTCTCCGACCACAAAGCCTCAAATACTTATTCTCCCAAAAATATTTGAATCTCGCTAATGGAAATGGATGGAGTTCCTAGAGGACTTTGATTTTGAAATACACTACCATCCCGACAAAGCCAATGTAATGTGAATGCTTTGAATAGAAAATCTGTAAGTACTATGGCTAGTCTAGAGATAAGGAATAGAAGATGATGGGAGATACCAATGAATTTGATTCTGACTTGGTGAATCCTCGGAACAAGCTACCTTTTTCACCATCATTGCACAACCTACCCTTATTGCGAGAATGGTTGAAGCACAAGCTGGGTGATCTGAAAGTGGATGCAATTAGAGGAGAATTCTTCAAGGGAAAGAAGAAGGGCTGAATATCCATACTGAGACACGGTGTATGTAACCTTAGCCAATTGTTTGTGCTTGAATCCATGAGAAACGAAGTTTTTAAGGACTTCCATTATTCTCGCCTAGCTGTGCATCCCCCAAAATATATCATGACCTCAGTCGACAATTTTGGTGGAGGGGTATGAAAATGGATGTAGCCTCATTTGTATCCAAATGTTTGTCGTGTCAACAAGTTAAAACTGAGACCAAAGGTAATTTGGACCATTCTGACCTCTCTGGATTCGAGAATGGAAACGGGAACATGTTACTATGGACTTCGTCACTGGCTTTCCTAGAACACAATGTAGCAATGATGCAATATGGGTGATAGTGGACAGACTTACTAAATCAACTCACTTCATTGCTATGAGCGTAGGGTATTCCATAGAATTTCTAGTTGAACTTTACATCCATGAGATTGTTCACCTCCATGGGGTTCCATTGAGTATAGTGTCTGATAGAGACCCTCACTTTACAGCCAGGCTATGGCAAAGTCTTCAAAGTGCCTTGGGTTCTCAATTGAATTTTAGTACGACTTATCACCCCCAAACCGACAGGCAACCCGAACGTACTATTCAGATTTTAGAAGACATGTCGAGGGCATGTGTGCTAGATTTTAACGGGTCATGGGAGAAGCACCTACCCTTAGTTGAATTTGCCTATAACAATAGCTATCAAGGAAGTATTGAGATGGCACCTTTCGAGGCATTGTATGGGCATCTGTGTAGATCACCGGTGTGTTAAATTGAAGTGGGAGATTTACCTTTACTAGGCACGATCTAGTTCGTGAGACTATGGAGAATATAGCCCTCATTAGGAAAAGGTTAACCATAGCCCAAAACTACCAAAAAAGCTACGCCAATAGAAGAAGATAACCAATGCCAATAGAAGAAGATGACCCTCATCCTTTGAAGTCGATGATCATGTATTTTTGAAGATATCTCCAAGAAAAGGGTTAACGAGGTTTGGCCAAAATGGAAAACAATCGCCTAGATCATCAGTCCATTTGATGTCATCGAACAGATTGGAAAAGTTGCGTATTGTTTTACATTGCTGCCACAACTCTCCAAAGTCCATGATATGTTTCACGTGCCTATGCTTCACCAGTATGAACCCGATCCCTCGCATGTATTAGATTGGATGGAGATTGAAATAGATGAAGATGTGTCATATGAAGAAAAACCACTCCAAATCTTAGATACTAGAGAGCAAGATTTGAGGGTAAAACAATCCCCTTAGTTAAAGTGTTATGGCATCTTCATGGTGTGGAGGAAGCTACGTGGAAACGTGAAGCTAAGGTCCAGGAGAAATTCCCGGAATTACTTTCTAATTTATGATGTAATTGCCTGTTACTCCTTCCTTACACTTGATGAATTAGAGATGAGACAGAATCTTCTATTGTTTCCTTGTCTTTTATTTTTGGATTCAAATTGATATATACTATTTGATTGTGGGATTGCTAGGATTGATAAGCATATTGTTGTTACCACATTTCAATATAATATTAGGAGTTGTTAAAGGTTGGTGAATATATTGATATTACCATATTTCATATCAGGCTGAGATTGAACACTAATTTCAGGGGTGAAATTTCCTAAGAGAGAGAGATTGTGACATTTTGTTCCCGGGTCCGCTCGAGCGAAAGATGTTACGGTCGAGTGGAGAATTTTAGCTCTCAGAATCTCACAAGTTTGCAGGCGGGTCGCTTGAGCACAGGAAGTTACACTCAAGCGGAGAATGTTGGCTCCCAGTTGTTTAACTATAGCTCTGAAAAACTTCTGGGACTTGTCATTTTATGCTTAAGCAAAGGACTTATCGCTCGAGAAAGCCTCCCGAGTCTTACGCTCGAACGTAGGAAGTTACGCTTAAGCAGACCGCGCGAATTCAATAACTTTAAAAATGCAATTCTAGATCATTCTTTCAACTTTTCATTTCTATCTTCCCTCCTCTCTCCTCATTTCCAAAAAACCCTAGTTTCTCACTCTAAAATACTCTACATTTCCCTATGATTGGGCTAAGATTGCTTACCAAAAAGGGAAAAAGACTTGAAGATTTCACTTTTCTACTGATTGGAATTGGGATTTGCGAAGGATTCTTCTAGGAGCTTTGATATCTTGCTTGATTCTTGAGGTAGGGTTACTTTTAACCTAGTATTTCCTTGTTTTGAAGAGATTTTATGGTATTGTTGTGACTCATGATCTAATTTGAGGATCTAGTTGGGTTAAACCCATGTTATACATAAATAGACCATTTTAATTGACTTTTAATTGAAATTTCTTAACTCCTTTGTAAAAAACATGTATATAAATGTTATTTAAACCAATATCTATGGAGAAAGAAAGAAACCCCTAAATTTGGAAGAAAAAAAAAACCCTAACTTTTCATTTTGATTAGAAAACAATAATTAGTGTGGAATCTCCTTAAATTCCTAGAATGTTATAAATAAATAAAGAGATAAAAGATATGGATGTTGCTATGGTATTGGAGTTGTGGCTTGGACATTGGTTTTCTGTTTGAATGTTATGTTGTGTTTCATCTCTTACTATGTTGGATGCTTGTAAATGGAATGGAAATGTGATAGAATTATTAATTGTGCATGAGTCCGGGTAAGAGTCGGTTTTGAAAATGTGGTGTTGAGTTGGTACCCCGTGCGGAGAGTTTAAAAGGTGCCCAAATGCCCTGTCTAGGCTTATCGCAAGACGAATGTGGGAAAAACGTTTTTAGGTGTCCACTGGTCCTACCATATTGTAGTCGGCAAAAGTGGAAAAACAGATGATTTTGGGTGCCCACTACCTGCTGTATAATAGTCGGCAAATGTAGGGATTTAAAAAAATAAATAAATAAAAGGAACTTGTGTTTTGATTTGGACTCTTTCATGGGACTCATGGTTTGTTTTCAATTGATGTGATTGTTTGATCGTTGTGTGTTGTAAGGACGTGAAATGTAATTGTCATTGTTTGATTGTCATGTTGTTTACATAATTGATGAAGATTACATGTGTACACAAACTCCTTATGGTCTTTTATCTCAAGGATGCCATAAACTTATTCTAACAATTAAATACTTGGTTAAATGTACTCCTACTGGGCATATGGCTCAACCCTATTTACTTTTTCAGGGAATGAAGGCGTATGACCTCGCTGATGGTTTGGAGCAAGTAGTAGTTCATTTTGAGTATGTTATTTAAGCAGATTTAGTTACTAAGACTTATCTTTTTGTGTTAAAGTTATTAAGTTTATTTTGTTGGTTTGTATGCCCTTGAGGCTTATTCTTTTATAAGGTTATTTAATTTATTGAACTGAGGTCAAGTTTGAAGTATTGGGAGAGATGTAATTTAAACATTGTAACCTCTTAAATCTTACTTCAATGGGAGAGATGGCTTTTTGGGAAAATTTGTTGTGCTTGTTATTGTATACTTTAGTATATTTTGGTAGGGTGTTACAAATTAATTGGACTCAAGGTCGATTACGTCATGCTATGATCTGTTCTATTATATATATCATTTATATGTTAGACCAGATGTCGTTCTTCTATATGTTGGACTGAAGGCCGTTCTGCTATGTAACGAATTTGATATGTTTCAGTATTGGAACTCATTCATGAAACCCTTTACTTTGATGTTATTCACTGGGTTTTAGCTCACTCCATTATATATATCTATATAGGTGGGCAGTAGGATGTCCGTCGAATAACTTCTCCTAAGATAATATTACCACAAACACGATGGAATAAAATTAAAATAAAGGATCATTCTCTATCGAGCAAAACTAAGTAGCTCTCAATTATGACCACCATTAATTGCTCAATTTCAAATGCATCCAAATTAAACCCAATAATAATATTAGATCAACATACCAACAACACAAATTCTCACCACACTTATAGCAAAATGAAGGATCAATATAAGGGATTCACAATTCTTACCCCAAGAATACAAAACCATCTTATAGCTAAAGGACAAGAGATATAAAAAATAATCTCCATTTCAATTGCATGAAAAACACTGTCACTACACACGCCAAACTTAACCCAAAATACTCAGATATACCTTCAATCTTCACAATTTCTAATTTATAGCTAAAAGTAACTATAAAAATTAACATTAATTACTCTTGGTGGATCAAGCATAAATTTTCATGAAAATACTCAAATCATAGTCACATCAACCATCTCAAGGCACCTAATCATAATCTTTATAGAATCACAACATCCTCACAAGATCATTTCAAAAATTTTCCCTAAAGACATTTGTTTGCTAACACAATTCCCGAGACACCAATCGCATCATATCCCTAAACTTTCGTATATTGCACTTAAGTACATCAACAACCAACTTTGAGACAATTGACTCCACCAAACTCAAAAGCATTCAAAACGACTACATATCCCAAAATGGCAACACATAACTCCCCCATTTCGCTACTGGAAATCCAACCAAATGGTGCAACCCCAATCAAAATTAATTTTATCCCAATCTATTCCAAATTCTTTACCTAGTTCATTCACTTATGACTTGTAACAAAATTCTTAATAAAATAAACTCTCTAACAAATACATCCCTTACCTCTATAATTTCTATCAAGCTAAGACCAAGTTGATTCCCAAACACATACAAAATAATTGGCCTAGGACCCATCACTAACCTCACAAGAAGTTAATCAAGCAAGTGAAACAACCCAACTATAACTAAGTTGATCTATCCCAAGGAAACTTAAAACTAGTTTTATGTGTTACAATGTCAACAATCCAAAACATATTATCTTAGGTTACTTTAATCATCATTAAAGTCACAACCAAACCATACTACTACAACAAGTTTAATCTAACTTACTCTACTTCCAAGATTTTTATTTTTTTTTACTTTTATTTTTTTACTTTCATCTACCCACTTCGACAAACTTGATATAAAGCATAAAAATAATTAATTCCTCGTAACAACAAACCATTCACCATGCAACACAGTCTCTACTACACTTACCCCCACAATCATATAAATCGGTTAACCCACACTTCAATGCTATTTCCCCAACATCTTGACCTATTATCCCAAGTCATATCAATCTAACCCACCCCTGCTTCTTGGGGAAAGGCATTCTCATGCATGGGAACACCCCGAGCACCCCGACGGCCCTTACTACAGCCTCTCCCGCTTTATGACATTAAATATAAAATTAGAGACAGAGTTAAGCTCAAAAGTAAGTACTCCTCCATGACGACCCCGACATGCATATCATTTTTGCATATTATTTTATTAAGAGTATTCGCATAATTATTTGTTTTATCTTATGTTATCTGTTCATTTATGGAATGTCTATTTGAAAGCGTACTTTGAATCTGAAATTGAAAGCCCAAACGCATTCAGAAACCAAAATTGACTAGTTCAATAGGCTAATTAGAATAATTAGAATCATATGGTAAGTTTGATTAAAATTTTATTCAAACTAAATTAATTAGAATTAATTAATTGATTGATTAAATCAATTAGAATTAAGCTACATTAATTAACATTAAGTTTGATTAATTAGTCTAACTTAATCTAACCTGTATATATATATATATGCTATAAGCTTAGAGAATGAACTCATAAACTCATACTTGTCTGTGACTTAGAGAGAGGGAGAATGAGAGCTTCAATTTTGAAGATGAGAGGTTAAGAATTGTATAGGAAGAGAGAGAATTGAAGAGAATACTCAACAATTCATATAATAATTTGCATGAATTCCATGTAATTACAAAGAAAATGGTAGAATCAACTTGAATTTGGTGAGAATGAATATAGCGACCCCGGTCTTTTCCCATTTGATTAGTGTATCCGGACTTATGTTCCGTAGATTCCGTTGTTATCAGATTGTTGTTGTCATCCTTTAATTCTATTTGATTGAGTTTTAGGATGTGTTTGGCGTGTTTCGAACAGGTGGGTTGAATCTGAGTCAAGATGTTTGTCGCTCAATTTTTAGCCTTTCGCCGAGCGACATTTCAAGGCCGAGCGGAGTTTACACCCTTCCAAAGATTTTTTTGGTTCCCGCAAAACTTCGCAGTAGATTCTACGCCGAGCCGGGCATATTTGCGCCGAGCGGACATTGTTTTGTTCTTACGCCGAAAGTGTGTTGTACGCCGAGCGGATCGCCCAAAGATTTAAAGGCAAAGAATGGATTTTTAGGGCGCTTTTTCATTCTTTTTGATCTCAAACCCTAAAGTTCGACTTTTCTTCTTCTCTAAACACCTTTTACCCTAGGTTTGATCTAGTTAGGGTGTGTTTCTACCCTAGTTCCTTTACAAAAAAAGGTAGAAGAGAGTGAGGGCTTTCATTTAATCTGAGCATTGTTGGATTTGGAGCACTTTGAAATTTGGGCAAACATCTTCGTCTTCTTCTTTTGGGTTCATCGCTTTGAGGTAGGGATTTCCTACCCTTGTATAATGCTTTTAATCCTAAGTGTTGGTGTTCTAGTATGTGGGAGGGGGTGGTTCAGTAATTCTGGGAGAAATCTTAGGGTTTTGTCATAGATTAATTCATGTAATTAATTTAAAAAAAGGGAATTGTGTATTGGGTTAAATTCATGAGATTTGGGGAAATTGAGATTGGTTGATGTAGTTGAATATTTAATCACTCATATGTGGACTTGATAACGTATATATATTGTGATATTTATTTCTCGCTTAGAAATAATCGCTTTTGGGCTATCGGTGGAGGATAGCCATTGATTGTTGTAGACCTTGCATGCGTCTTAGGTATAACTGGAACTAAGTCACATATGTTGACTGTTGAATTAGTACAGAACATTACTTGTATTGATTGTGTGTTGCATATGGCAATTTGTATGTTTCATTGCATATGCATGATGTTTGGAGGAGATAGGGGATGAACTCCACGGTTTAGGGGAAGATAGGGGATGGACCTCTAAACCGGATTTGTTTGGAGGAGATAGGGGATGAACTCCACGGTTTAGGGAAGATAGGGATGGACCTCTAAACCGGATTTTGTTTGGGAGGAGATAGGGATGGACTCCATTAGCATCACTTTTATGTGTGCTTATTTATATTGAAGTGTTTTATTGATACAAAGACTAAAATGTGTATCAATTGGAGAGTATGGAAGTGAATTGATTATGATTGATACAATACCAACTCGTGTATTTGTTATGATTAGGTCTAACTTGAATTGTTATTCTGTGGAATTGGAAGTGTTGTTAATAAAAGATGAAACCCGTTGAGTTATTTGGCCGTTCTCGAGCCATAGATGAAAAGTAAGATGTGCCATAGACAATGTGTCATAGGCAATATAGACATTCGTGTCATAAAAAGTGTAATCGGATTATAGTGTGTTAACCATGTGTTAGATGCTAATGCTTTAGTTATTTCTTATGCTCGGTTTAGTATTTCTCTCTGGCCGTGGCTCACCCTATATGGGAACTTCATTTTCGTGTTCAAAGTGTTCATTACCTCCAAGGACTTAGCTTGTGAGGATGTGGACTTGAAGACTTGCTTTATATGTTTTTATTTATCTTTATTTGAACTATGTAAATTTTCAAGCCTAGGGCTTTATTTGTTTTGAGTTAGAACTCATGAATTTGTGTCCAAGTGTTGGCTTGGCAAGGTGGAAGCCCGTAGGGGCATTTATTTGATGTCTCATTCTATATTACTCTGATGATTTAAATACTATGCTGTATTCTTTTAATAATGCATGCCATGTTTCGGGTTTAATTTTGAGGGCGTTACAACTTGGTATCAGAGCGTACCGGGTTTGAATACTTTGGGTACGTGGGAAGTGATTAGAATCACAATGGGTTCGCCTCGTTTGATAGAGACTTAGTGTAATGATTGCATGCTTATATGATAACATGTTTATGTGACTATGTGGGTATGGAATGTAGTTTCTTGGATGTTGATTGGACCCTTGAGTCTCTGAATGTCTTGTTGGAAAGGCACTTGATCAATGTTGTTTCCAACCGGAACTTTAGCGACGCCTCGACCGTCATTATCCAGGAATGAAATTCGTAGGTGCTTATGTGATTATGTGCTTACGTGGTGTGAATTATTGTTGTCCAATGTATTAGGACGCAAGTGTTATAATTTTGGCACATTATTTAGAGTGCTAACGCCTTTGTTTCCTTCATTAGGATGTCGTGACGAGGACGAGGTCGCGTAGGCGTGGTAGGCGTGCTAGGCAGAAGTGCCTATACCGGAGGAGATACCTGCAGCTTCAGAGAGGTGTTGGCTGCCAATGTGGCGAGCCAATGGGCAAGAAGGTATGGGCGCTGGCCCAAGAGATAGCCGGAGCTTTTAGGGAATCAAGGCATTCTTAGGGCTCGTAATCGCACTCGTAGTTGTGGCAGATGCAGGGCCTTCTTTTCTGAAGAGGGAATTCTTCCGGTCTCAACCGGACGTGTTTGTAGGTGATCCTAGCGAGCCGCTTAAGGCAGACGAATGGCTCGAACAGACAACGAAAACGTTTGAGATGCTAGGCATCGAAGACGAGGGGTTGAAGGTGACCTTGGCATCGTTCCAGCTGAAGGGAGATGCGGGTCAGTGGTGGAAGTTCACCAAGGGTCGTATTGGAGTTACGTGGAAGGCTTTTGTTGATGCATTTCAGGAGAAGTACTTGTCTCCAGCTGTTCAGGAGAAGTTGAGAGATCAGTTCCGCCATCTTGAGCAGAACAGTTTATCTGTGGCCGAGTTTGAAGCGGCATTCACTAGTTTGTCCAGGTTTGCACCTGAGTTGGTGGCAACTGAGGAGCGCCGCTGCATTGAGTTTGAGAAGAAGTTGAGGCGTGGCCTCATGCTGAGAGTTGTTGGGTCTATGATTAGGGATTTCGGGCGATTGGTTGATGCAGCAGTTTCACACCGAGATTATGATGCAGAAGAGGAAAGGCGAAAGGCTCCAAGAGGAGTCGATGGCGAGTGATGGCAGGAGGCAGAGAGGTTTCACCTCGCCAGCCTCAGAGTAGTTTTTCTAGATCCACTTTTCTCGTGCCGAAAAGTGCTAGTTCGGGAAAGGCAACAGGAGACATTACTGCTTAAGTGTGGTCACCGGGCCACAAGTCTCCGCTTGTCCTCAGAGGAGGAGTTCAGAGGGCAAGATCTTCTTCTACCGATCTCGTGAGCCAGTCAGAGTAGAGGTCAGCCGTCCTCTTGTTTTCAGTGCGGTCAGCCGGGGCACATGAAGAGGTTTTGCCCACAGTTGGGTGGCACACCCGGTGCTACTGGTTCGAGGCAGACTCAGAGTCAGATGCCTACTCAGTCAGTTCAGGCCTTGAGGGCCAACCAGGGGGCTTCTTCGTCCCAATCTGTGCAACAGTCTTCTGCTCCGAGGGGTGAGCAGGTTGATCAGAGGTCATCTGGGCGCGTGTATGCTGTTACCGCGCAGGATCTTATACCAGCTCCATCTGTGGTTAGAGGTACCTTCTTGTTTTGCAATTCAGTTGCTAGTGTATTGATCGATACGGGTGCTGCCTCATTCCTTTGTGTCCGCCGATTTGCATCTATTTTGGAGTTGGAGTTAGCTCGCTTAGCATCTCCTATTTGTGTAGTGGCGACCCTTGGGGGTGAGTTGATTTTGAAACAAGGTGTTAGGGGTTGTGATATAGAGGTCGATGATCATAGAATCCCTTTCTCTTTTGTAGTTATGCCCATGAAGGGCTTCGATGTTATTTTGGGTATGGACTGGTTATCATCATACCGGGCATTTATTGATTGCTACCGTCAGAGGGTAACTTGTTGTACAGTTAGCGGAGAACGTTTTCATTTTCTCGGGGACAGGTTGGTAGTGTTTTGCCACGAGGTATGATCCGCGAGGGCGGAGTGAGCTTAGTAGTTTACTTGCTAGTCTTGCGATTAGTGAGGATGTTGAGACTCCGATTGTGTTACCGAGGGTGGTTTGTGAGTACTCGGACGTCTTTCCCGAGGATCTAGTCAGTTTACCACCGCATCGAGAGATTGAGTTCTCTATTGACTTAGTGCCCGGTACGGCGCCGATTTCTATGGCACCTTATCGTTTTGCCCCCGCCGAGTTAGTTGAGTTGAAGATTCAGCTCTAGGAGTTGTTAGATAAGGGTTATATCCGCCCTAGTGTTTCACCGGGGAGCGCCAAATTTTTTCGTTAAAAAGAAAGGTGGTGCTTTGAGACTTTGCATAGATTACCGGAAGTTGAATCGGGTGACTTAAGAATAAGCACCCGATGCCTCAGTGATAGATGATTTGTTCGATCAGTTGAAGGGTTCCCGTTGTTTCTCTAAGATAGACTTGAGATCGGGTTATCATCAGTTGAGAGTCAGGGAGGAGGATATTCCAAAGACGGCATTCCGTACGCGGTATGGCCACTACGAAGTTCGGTGATGCCGCTTGGGCTCACTAATGCACCAGCGGTGTTTATGGATTTGATGAACCGAATCTTCCGAGAATTTTTGGATCGCTTTTGTGGTCGCCTTCGTGATCTACATTTTGATTTATTCATCTTCGTGAGGAAGAGCACGAGGAACACTTGAGAGTGGTGCTAGAATTACTTAGAGCCCATAAGCTTTATGCTAAGTTTGGGAAGTGTGAGTTCGCTAGAAGAGGTGAAGTTCTTAGGCCATGTAGTTTCCTGAAGGGGGTGTCTGCTGATACATCCAAGACGGAGGCAAGGCAAGATTGGGCACAACCTAAGAGTGTATTTGAGATCCGCAGCTCGATTAGTGGGTATTACCGTCGGTTTGTGAAGGATTTCTCCAGGTTAGCTTCACCGTTGACTAGATTGACTCGGAAGGGAGTCAAATTTGTTTGGAGTGAGACTTGTGAAAGGTCATTTCAGGAGTTGAAAGTTAGATTGACCACCGCTCCGATTTTGATTATTCCGGAGAGAGGGTTGGGTTATTCAGTTTACTGTGACGCCTCACGAGAGGGTCTAGGTTGTGTGTTGATGCAAGAGGGGAAAGTGGTTGCCTATGGCTCACGTCAGTTGAAAATTCACGAGAAGAATTACCCTACGCATGATCTAGAGCTAGCAGCTGTGATATTTGCCCTAAAAATTTGGAGACATTATTTGTATGGTGAGAAATTTGAGGTATTCTCCGACCATAAGAGTTTAAAATATTTGTTCACTCAGAAAGACTTAAATTTGAGGCAGAGGAGGTGGATGGAGTTCATTGAGGATTATGACTTCGAGTTGCACTATCATCCAGGGAAGGCCAATGTTGTGGCTGATGCCCTTAGCGTAAAAATCATTGGTGACGCTGCCAAGATAGCCATCCGAGTGGGAGATGTTGGGTACTGTTGGGGAGTTTGATTTGCAGTTGGGCGAATCCGTTGAGGCTGCAGCCTTGTTTTCAGTTGTTGCACAGCCTACACTTGTGACTCGAGTGTTAGAGGCTCAGAGGGGTGATCTTGAGGTAGAATCTCTCCGAGAAAGGATCTCCATTGGGAAGGGTGAGAAGGGTTTGACGGTGTAGCCCGACCTGAGCGTGAGATACCGAGATCGGCTGTTTGTACCGGAATCTTGCCGTGAGGAAGTACTCCGAGAGTTACATCATTCGCGCCTTGCGGTGCATCCGGAGGTACTAAGATGTATCGATTTGGGCCGCCAGCTTTTGGTGGCGGGTATGAAGAGAGATGTGGCAACAGATCTAAGTGCCTTACTTGTCGCCAGTGAAGGCCGAGCATCAGAGGCCAGCGGGTTTGTTGCAACCCTTGCCTATTGCCGAGTGGAAGTGGGAGCATGTCACTATGGACTTCGCTAGGGTCTTCCAAGACTCAAATGAGGTAGTGATGCTATTTGGGTTGTGGTAGACCGTTGACGGTCGGCAAGACTTCATTCCTATGCGTGTTAGAGATCCCAGAGATCATCTTGCCGATTTGTATGTTCGGACATAGTGAGGTTGCACGGGTCCCAAAGGACGATCGTCTCCGATAGAGATCCTCGTTTCACTGCCAGGTTGTGGCAGAGCTTGCAGAGTGCTTTAGGCACTAAGTTGACCCTTAGTACGGCTTATCATCCTCAGACTGACGGGCAGTCCGAGCGTACTATTCAGATCCCGAAGATATGCTTCGAGGTCGTGTTCTCGACTTTAATGGGTCGTGGGAGAAGCACTTGCCATTAGTGGAGTTTGCTTACAACAATAGCTTTCAGCCTAGTATCGATGGCACCGCTTGAGGCCTTATATGGCCTAATCGTAGATCTCCGCTTTGTTGGGCCGAGGTGGGTGATGCACCTTTGTTGGGTCCGGAGTTGGTAAGGGAAACGACGGAGAAGGTTGAGCTTATCCGTAGGAGGCTTGTTATGACCAAAAGTCGCCGTAAATCTTATGCCTAATCCGTAGGAGGAGACCTTTGTTGTTTGAGGTGGGTGATGATGTCTTTCTGAAGATATCACCCAAACGAGGTTTGATGAGGTTTGGAAAGAGCGGGTAGTTGTCCCCTCGGTTTATAGGGCCTTTTGTGATCCTTGTGAGGATTGGCGTGGCTGCCTATCGTTTAGCTTTGCCTCCGCAGCTTATCCTGAGTTCATGACGTGTTTCATGTGAGTATGCTTTAAGTATGAGCGATCCGTCACATGTACCGGATTGGACCGATGAAGTTGTTGATGAGGATGTCTCATATGAGGAGAGACCGGTTCGAGTCTTGGATAGGCGGGATCAAGTACTGCGTGGCAAGACTATCCCTTTGGTGAAAGTTCTGTGGAAGCATCACGGAGTGGAGGAAGCCACCTGGGAACGTGAATTGGAAGTCCGTGAGAAATATCCGGATTTATTTATTGATTTGTAATCTTGTATCTAGATTATATAATATTGTTGAACTTAAGAGCTTTATATATGTCTTAAGTTGGAAAACATTGAGAAATGTTTTGGTTTGTGGAATTATTTTAAAACTTGCCATATTTTGGAAGTTTATTGGAACATTGCATATGTTGGTTTGTTATTGGATATCATGGAATTAATTATGATATGAAAATGAGAATCTTGTATTTCAAAAATATTGAACTTGAAAGGAAATTGCATACTGCTAATGCAGGTTGAAAGATATACTGTTTTTACATATTGTGAGATGCCTCTTGATAAAGCGATGAAGTGACCGGTATTGGGTCAAGTTGTTTATTGCCGTGTTTTATATCATTGGGAATTGGGAAAACTCATTTTTACAAACCTATGCTTAATTTCGGGGACGAAATTCTTTTAAGGGGGGGAGGTTATAGCGATTCTGGTCTTTTCCCATGTGATTAGTGTATCCGGGCTTATGATCCGTAGATTCCGTTGCTATCAGGTTGTTGTTGTCATACTAGAATTCTATATGATTGAGTTTTAGGATGTGTTTGGCGGTTTCAACAGTGGGTTGAATCGAGTCAAGATGTTTGTCGCTCAATTTTTAGCCTTTCCGCTCGAGCGGACATTTCTGCGCTCGAGCGGAGTTTACACCCTTCCAGCATTTTTTTTTTGGTTCCTGCAAAACTTCTGCAGGTAAGAATTCTACGCTCGAGCGGGCATATTTGCGCTCGAGCGGACATTGGTTTTGTTCTTTACGCTCGAGCGGTGTGTTGGGCGCTCGAGCGGATCTATCGCCAAAGATTTAAAGGCAAAGCTGGATTTTTAGGGCAGTTTTTCATTCTTTTTGATCTCAAACCCTAAAGTTCGACTTTTCTTCTTCTCTAAACACCTTTTACCCTAGGTTTGATCTAGTTAGGGTGTGTTTCTACCCTAGTTCCTTTACAAAAAAGGTAGAAGAGAGTGAGGGCTTTCATTTAATCTGAGCATTGTTGGATTTGGAGCACTTTGAAATTTGGGCAAACATCTTCGCCTTCTTCTTTTGGGTTCATCGCTTTGAGGTAGGGATTTCCTACCCTTGTATAATGCTTTTAATCCTAAGTGTTGGTGTTCTAGTATGTGGGAGGGGGTGGTTTAGTAATTCTGGGAGAAATCTTAGGGTTTTGTCATAGATTAATTCATGTAATTAATTTAAAAAAAGGGGAATTGTGTATTGGGTTAAATTCATGAGATTTGGGGAAATTGAGATTGGTTGATGTACTTGAATATTTAATCACTCATATGTGGACTTGATAACGATATATATTGTGATATTTATTTCTCGCTTAGAAATAATCGCTTTTGGGCTATCGGTGGAGGATAGCCATTGATTGTTGTAGACCTTGCATGCGGCTTAGGTATAACTGGAACTAAGTCACATATGTTGACTGTTGAATTAGTACAGAACATTACTTGTATTGATTGTGTGTTGCATATGGCAATTTGTATGTTTCATTGCATATGCATGATGTTTGGAGGAGATAGGGGATGAACTCCACGGTTTAGGGAAGATAGGGATGGACCTCTAAACCGGATTTGTTTGGAGGAGATAGGGGATGAACTCCACGGTTTAGGGAAGATAGGGGATGGACCTCTAAACCGGATTTTGTTTGGGAGGAGATAGGATGGACTCCATTAGCATCACTTTTATGTGTGCTTATTTATATTGAAGTGTTTTATTGATACAAAGACTAAAATGTGTATCAATTGGAGAGTATGGAAGTGAATTGATTATGATTGATACAATACCAACTCGTGTATTTGTTATGATTAGGTCTAACTTGAATTGTTATTCCTGTGGAATTGGAAGTGTTGTTAATAAAAGATGAAACCCGTTGAGTTATTTGGCCGTGTTCGAGCCATAGATGAAAAGTAAGATGTGCCATAGACAATGTGTCATAGGCAATATAGACATTCGTGTCATAAAAAGTGTAACTGGATTATAGTGTGTTAACCATGTGTTAGATGCTAATGCTTTAGTTATTTCTTATGCTCGGTTTAGTATTTCTCTACTGGGCTGTGGCTCACCCTATATGGGAACTTCATTTTCAGGTTCAGGCGGTTCATTACCTCCAAGGACTTAGCTTGTGAGGATGTGGACTTGAAGACTTGCTTTATATGTTTTTATTTATCTTTATTTGAACTATGTAAATTTTCAAGCCTAGGGCTTTATTTGTTTTGAGTTAGAACTCATGAATTTGTGTCCAAGTGTTGGCTTGGCAAGATGTAAGCCCGTAGGGCATTTATTTGATGTCTCATTCTATATTACTCTGATGATTTAAATACTATGCTGTATTCTTTTAATAATGCATGCCATGTTTCGGGTTTAATTTTGAGGGCGTTACAATGAAATAATTGTGGACATGCATGCATCAATTCATCACCTATGAGTTCTATTTTTCAAAATTCCTACATGCATGGAGCTCAAACTTGTCATTCCTAAAGGTTCTTCATAATTTTACACTCACCATCTCGTATATTCATGTTTTGAAAGGAAAAGAGTTGAATTCACACATGCATGATGAAGTTATGAAGTTTTTGAGAATTGTTTTGAAAATTGACAGAGGTTTTGGGTCTATGGTTTGAAGATGATCAAGTAATAAACTTTTGGAAGGTATTTTTACATGTTATACCAGCCATGCTAGCTTGGACTCAAAACTTATGCTTTTGAACTTGAATTCAATTATGGAAAACCCAAAATTCGACCACTTTGCTCGAGCAATGAAACCGTCGATCGAGCGCACTTTGCATACTTTCAGTATTTTTGTAGAACATTACACAATAGCTTGAGCGACCAAAAGCTGACTCTAGCCTAGATTTCAGGCATCCATAAGTTTTGCAAAGTTTTGCAGACCGCTCGAGAGACAAAGGATTCGCTCAAGCAACCTTAGTTCATTTTGCATGATTGGCTTGAGCGATTATCAAGCCTACATTTTGATCATCCAGTACTTTTGTAGACATGTAGTCCGCTCAAGCGACAAGTAATGCGCTCAAGCGAACTACCCTATTTCAGCAACTTTTGAAAAATTCTTTCAAATACATACTTTCATTTCCACACACTTTTAGGCATTCTTGGGCATTGTTTAAGCATCATTAATGAGAGAGCAACTAGAAACACATTTAAGGAAATTGAATTAAGATGGATTGTTTGATTAGACAATGTGTTTCAATGTGCACCTTTGTTATGTGTTTTGTGTAGGTGGTCACCCGAAGCTTAACGTCTATACAATCCTACTATGAGTAGTATCTTTATAAAGATATGTTTGAAAGTATTTTAATTCTTTACTTAAATGAGATTTTTGAAATGCTATTTTATATGAATGAATGAATGTCCATTTTGCAAAAAGTAATCGTGACATCCTTAGTAAGGCCCTTGCCTGGGGGAAACAATACCATGGCCCTTTGTTATTTGAATTACACTTTGCTTGGCCTTTATGGTCCCTCTGTATTGACCCTCGTGGTCCCATTGCTAGACCTTATGGTCCCTTTGATTAGGTCTTTGGGCCCCTTTGTTACGCTAATGGATGTATCACGTATGACTTTCGCTTACTGTGTTTGATTCGATATTTGAAAATGCAAAGCATTATTTGTAATGTTTGGGACTTCATGCATTTAACCCCTTTATTCTGATATTACTCAATGGGCTTTAACTCACCCCTCTCCCATATATATATGTAGGTGAGCTTGTGGAATGCCAAGTTTAGAGATGCATCGGGAGTCCACCCTTTTGTGAAGCCATTTGGAGTGCCTCTATGATAGGGCATACTTGGACTCAATTGAAGCCAAGCTTGTCAACCCTTGTGTTTAGTTTTTGGTCTTTGTTATTTGGGGACTTTTTTTGTGTATGGATGTTATGTGGGACAAGTTTAAATTTGTTGATCATGTATATAGAATGAAGTTTAATATATCTATGAAATTTGCCATGTATGCACTGCTCAATGGACTTATCTTTATTTTAATATTGCTTTCGCTAAGCCCCATTAATAATTATCGATTATTGTTTGTCTTTGAGGCTGAAGGTAATCTGGGATTACTGGTCAGTCATGACCTAAACCTCTAGGAGCAAGTTCAGGCCGTAACATCCACACTAATTCTCACACGTCACATGCAGATTAAACATAAACCTACACATGTATCTACACCACATAAGACAAACAACATAAGCACATAGTCACATAAAGCACATAGGAGTTACTCCTCCAATATATTGATTCATCCTACAAACATTCAAAAATTTCCAAATAAAAATAGTGATCAGGTGCTTCTCTAAATGGACTTTTAAAAATTTCATGGACGTAAATCACATCTCAAAAGTTTAATCCCATACCCACATAGTCACATAAGACAATTTCTAACTAGCAAAATGAACCCATTGTGGTAAGAACCACATCCCGCAAGCCCTAATTATTCAAACCCAGTAAACTCTGATACCAAATTGTAACGCCCCCAAAATATTAGCACCTGATAAATCCAAATTAACTCATATATGTGAACATCGAGTATTATAGACATTTCAATAACCAATATTCATACTAAATTTTCATCATTCCCTTAATAACATTCAACATGAGATTTAACAAAAGAGCACATGCATTAATATTTTCATCATCCCTAAGATATGAATCTATAGCATGCGATAATAATAAGTTAAAACAATTTAAATACAAATTAATGCCTTGATGGTTACAAGTTCCAAGGCTTTGCCCGGTTACAACAAAATGGTTTTTAAACCCATACATAGATAGCCCTTGGCTAGCAAGATAAAACAAAACGACTAAACAACTAAACCTTGTGCTCCAAAAAGATGCTCCATGCCTTCACTTCAGCGAAGGCACATTACAATCACCTGAAAATGGTTTCTACTAAGGGATGAGCATAAAGCCTAGCAGAGATAATCTAAATGAAGTGCACACAGTTTAACAATATCATGAGGTCCAATGCATATGAGATGCCAATGCCAAAATTATAGATTTTCTCATTTTGAAATTGTCATGCCATGCACTTGTTCAAAAACATAACAAATTCAATCATCCATTTGATAGAACAAGGGGCGGTAAATATAACACTAGTAATCCTTAGGTTAGTGTCGGCAAGTAGGTATAACTAACACTATCAATCCCCACTTTACTGGCTTCTAATTAGAAAATGCATGGTACGTACTCTGCGTGTGTTTTCAGTCTTTTACCTTGGACACTCAAACCAACTTAAACAATACGAATCTACACCCCCTATCCGAACTTACCAAATGTATTTAACCCATACTACAACACATTTCAAATATTCTTAATGAATCAATTTGAAAATCAATTTCTCAAATCCAATACGAGAATTAAATCATAAGATTATGCAATGTTCAATACCATTCATGAATTTGCAAATATTTCAATTTACCTAATTCACATGCAATTTCTACAACAATCAATACAACCCTCCACCGGTTGCCCAAACAATTATCTTTATACAAAATATAAATTTTAAGAGACAAATATAACTCATAATCTCATATTTTCAATGATTTCAACATAGAAGTAACAATCACATATTTAATCTCTTCTTTCCCAACCTAATCAAGAATCATAATATTTTTCCAAAAATTTCATCAATTTTTCCTTTTTATTCAAACTCAAGAATTTACCAAGAACTTTCATAATGCCAAAAACAACATATGTTTCTTTCAATTTTTCTCAACACCTCAACATGATAAATATTTTCATCTTTCTCAAGAGTTCAATATTTTCAAATTAAATAATTTCCAAAAGGAACCTCAATGGTTTCCAATATTCCCAACACATCAATCTCATCTCTTTGAATATCCACTTTCAAATTCTCATTTGTTCAAATAAACATATGTTTTTAACACTTACAAGCTTTTCAAAAACTTAGCCAAAAATCTAAATCTTAACATTTTAAATTTTTAGTGTTTTACTAAAATTTTTGGATTTCTCATTAAAAAAAAAATACATTTAATATACCATTAATAAAAATCACACTCAACTAACAAGAGAATTTCAAAAAAAAAAAAAAAAAGTTGAGAAATTGCCCCCTTTTTATGCATTTCATATACCATTAATAAAACCCTAATCTTTTCAAACATCACACTATCAAAATAACACTTAATAAAGCAAAAATACATACACAATGTTTAGAAAATCCCTACCTCAAGTTCTAGGAGAAACAGGAGAGAAAAATCCCAAGAATTAACGGTGTTGCAAAATGATCTCCATTGCACAAAACGTTGCTCTCGCCAAGCTCTTCACTTTGATCTCAAGAACTAGAGCATAAAGCCTAATAGATTATGGTGGATCAAAACTTTTGTGTGATGCATGTTAAAAGAAAAAAATTTGAGTGAGAGAGAGTCAACAGAGAGGCAGAGAGCAGAGAGAGACTGGAGAAGAGATGAAAAGAAAGAAGAATAAAATAGAAAAAGAAATCAGGGAAAGGAGTGGAAGGGGCAGCCCCCGTGGTTTGCCTCTCATTTACATAAAACAAATAATTTTTTTTTAACAAGTATCTATATATATATCAATCAATTAAAAGTATATTTTAACACTATCATAATATTTTGTAACATAAATTATAAAATGATATAATATTTTCTCATCACAAAATATATTTTGTTTGATGGTGCACATCATTAATATTTGTAACTCTCTCATGGTAACAAAATAAATAAATAATAATAAT
Source organism: Camellia lanceoleosa (assembly GCA_025200525.1). NCBI lineage: Eukaryota > Viridiplantae > Streptophyta > Magnoliopsida > Ericales > Theaceae > Camellia > Camellia lanceoleosa. The sequence continues at coordinate 124,112,579 of CM045763.1, read as the reverse complement.
AATAATAATAATAATAATAGATGGTTACAAACGTGTCGTGATTCAATCAATTGGGTCCAAAATGACTGACATTTAATAATTTAGAATAAATCTTCAACTGAGATTAAAGTATGAAATAATCTTAAAAGACTTCAGGTGGTCCCTACCATTCACATGATAAAATATAAACCAAAATGATTAAGTATGGGCTAATCAAATAAGTCCCAAAAATTAAATTTATATCTCAATAAAAATACTCCAGACCCTAGAATAATTAAAACTCAAAAAAAAATTTCCAAGTAGGCCTTACGAAGTCGAAATCAATAAGTAAAATAATTTGTTTTTACCAATTTAAATAGCATAGTCCACAATACCACAATAATAATAATAATAATAATAATAAGGGCAAAATTCAATTTGATTCAACTTCGTTACATAATGGGTGGTGGGTGGTGATGGCAGTGATAGTGATGTGGGTTTGCGGTGGTGGTAGATCTAGATCTAGGGTTAGGGTTTTGAGAGAAGAAGAAGAGGATAAGGAGGAAAGAAAAGGAGTGATGGTGCTGTCTCCCTCTACCGCCGCCACTACAACTCTTTTCCTTGCAGCTAGAAATCGCGAGGGTAAAGGCAATGACGAGAGGAGAAGAGAAAATGATGATGAAGGCTAGAGAGTGCAGAAGAAAGATGATGAAGGCTAGAGAGGATAGAGGCGGCCGTGAAAGGAGGGGAAGGCAGGAGCAGAGGGGCGACAATTGAAGTGGGTGGCGACCGACAATGGTGGTAGTTAGGGTTTAGGATAAAGAGTTGAAGAAGATGTGGGTGATATATAATTTTCTGAAAATTGATGGCGTAAGAAATCAAAGAATTGAAAATGTGTGTAGTATGTATTGAGAAAATGGTATGTACTTAGAGGTTTGGTGGTGAGTAAATAGAATTACCCATTAAAATATTTTAATAAAGATAACTATTGTTGGCAATTGGTGGAGAATTGTACTATTGTAGAAATAATTCAACCGATGGTAAATTGAAACCCATTGTAATTGACTAATGAATTAGAGAGTTATGTGATGATAGAAATGCTTAAATTGTGAAATTGTGTAATTGAGTAGTTGAATGAGAATAAATAAAAGTAAATTAAGGTACACTTGTAAGATTAAGCGTCAGGATGTGAAGCCTACACATGATTTGGCCCGTTCTGTAAATAACTTTCTTACTTAATATAATACTATGTTTGTGTGTTTTTCTCAACAAATATATATATATATATATAAATTAAATAATAAGGTACACTTGTTATGTGGAATGTGGTTGTGCTATATAGAAATATCGTTTTTCTTCTAGCTAGCAACGATAAAGCGGGTTGTGCTATAGAGGTAATGTGTTCCTTCTAGCTAACTACTGGTAAAGCAAGTTGTTTTATATAGAGGTAACACGTTTCTTTGGGCAAGCAACAAGTAAAGTAGGTTGTGCTATACGTAGGTACCGCATTCCTTCCAACTAGCAACCAATAAAGTGGGGTTGATATGTGGACCTTAGCGAGACCACGAGATGTATATGTACTTGAAATTTATCATTGATGTATGTGTATGCATAGATTCTTATTGATGAATATATGTGTTGAGAATTATATCTGACCGCTTATTATATTGGAAGTAGTTGTGGGTTATGTGTATTGTAGTTTGTCGTAAAATGAATATATGTATATATATATATATAAATGTTTAGGCGATAGAAATACTCTTCTGAGAAAATTGTGTATTTTGAATATAAATGGAAATCGACATGTTATGTAAGTATAATGTGGAGTATTATAATCATATACATGTATGGAGTGTATTGATTGAGATTATAAAAATTGCTTATTGTAGACACCACATTTTTGACCAAGCTTAAGACTTGGGCACTCTTGATGGTTTACTTGGTGATGAAAGATGTGCAGGGCAAAGGTTCGATTTCTTCGGCAAGAGGAGAGTCAAATCCTAACCTCACACCCCATTTTTGGACTAAAACTATTTTCAATGGTTTTTAGACCTTAAAACCCTCTCTTTCAAAATATTTTTGAAAAAGGTTTATGCAATGTTCCGAGGCTCGCATTTTGTCAAATGTTGCGCTTTTCGATAAATCGAGCAAGGACAAAGTGGAAATGAATGAAAGAGAGATGAAATCTTTGAAAAATCTTTCAAAACACCTTGTTTAGGGGTTTGGAGTTGAAGAAAAGAGGAGTGGAGGGAAGAAACCTAGTTGAGGAAGAAGTTGGGTATGAATCACTAAGAGAGAGTCAAGCGGTCCTCGCTAAATCAGGCCTATCCTTTTGTATACTTGGATTTAAGCTATGAGGCCACCACCGTTGGAAATAATACTTCTGAGGCTTCATTTTTCATTCAAGAATCTCCTCAAACCGAATCCGGATGGGAGAGATATGGTTGGTTGAAGTTGGGCATCATTCCGGTTGGACCGAAACTGAGCGGCTTCACCAAAACATGCATAACTTTTTGCACAGTTGGAATTTTGATGTAAAGCTGCCACCATTGGAAAGCTTACTTCCGGGGCTTCAATTTGGACACAAGAATGACCTAAAATGAGTTCATATGAAGGAGTTATACCCATTTGAAATTGGGTCTGAAAAGTAGATTTTGTTGGCCAATCGGCCAAAAAAGTAGCAGATAAGTAGCAGATCAGCACCAAAGATGGCCAATCGGCCAAGAGTGACCCAAATTCAAATTTTTTTGAAGATATTTCATCTCCATCTGTTCCACACAACCTCCAGCTGTCCCATATTTAGATATTTTCGACCAAAAGCTTTAAATTGCTATATATGAAGCCAAATATCTCATATTCAAGGGTTAGAACTTCCTAAGTAAGTTTGAGAGCTTCTCTCACAAAACTCCCTCTCTCTCTACAATTTTCAGAGTTTAATCTCTACCTCTTTCTCTCTAGAGCCTCTCCCTCTTGCTCTTTTGTGCATAGAAGTGCATAGAAGTAGAGAAATACAACTAGTTTGCCTAGGCATCCTTCATCAAAGTTGCATATCTATGGGCTGAGGTCTCTTGGAACTGATTTTTGGGCTGTTAGAGGGTCATTTGAGCCAAGAAAGAGGCCATTTTGCTGCTATGCTCAAAGGTAATCACTCACCCTTTTAGCTTGTTTTGCATACTAGCTTTGCCATAGTTTTCAACTACTTTGGGCTGTTTTTGGGGTGGTGTTGAACTATAAAAACCTATGTTTTTCCTCTATTTTCAGTCCTAAAAGTCTTGGTTTGTGCCTTGGTTGGCTAGGGGGTTGTTCTCTCTTTTGCTCATTGGCTTGTAAGGCCTTGTGAGCTAACTTTCAAGCTTTTCAAACAACTTCTTTTTGGCCTTAGAACCACTGAAATCTAGAGGAATTTCAGTGGTGAAAACTCTGTTTTGAGGACCCAAATAAGAGGGGTGGTCCCTCTCCTCTTGTCATGCTTGCTAGTGTTAATGGCCAACCAAATGAGCATGTGTTTTACTTCTTTATGGCTTTGTTTAGGCTCATTTTTGTGACTTATCAGACCTGCCATAACTCTTTTTTGGCTATCTTGGTCACCTCTTGCATGCTTATTGCACTTGTAGTGTAAATCTGCTTTGCTAGCCTTGTTAGCCTTACAAAGTAGCATGCTTTTGTGGTTTGAATTAGCTTAGTTCAAGCATATTTTTGGTGTTATTTTGGCATGTTATAACTCTGATTTTGATTGGTAGACTCACCTCTCGCATGCTTTATACACTTGTAGTGTAATCCATGCTTACTAGTCTAACTTGCTTGATGTTTTGGCCAATCATGCTAGCTTATTTTGGCTATACTCCATACATGTTTTAGCATTATTTTGACATGATTTAGGACTGTTTTGGTTGTTCTTGGCCTTTTGAGGCTCGCTTTGTATAGCTATAGTGTATTTGGCTTTGCTAGCCTTGCACTTTGGGCCCCCTAGCATGTCATATTTGAGCTATTTGCATGATATGGAATCATTTGGTAGGTAATTTTAGACCATAAAATCCTTCCATGCTCTCATGTTTATTACTCTTAACTTGTGTTTAAGAGTTATGCCATTATGCCTTGTTTGTGAGTTAATTCGGAAGCCTATCTTTCTTGCCATCTTTGTTGCGAGTCCAGCATGGTTTTGCTGCCATTTTTACCTGCCCTAGGTCTGTTTTGAGTGCTTTAGGTCATTTGAGCATTGCTTTGTATGGTTGTAGTGTAAAGCCCTTGACTAGCCTTGTATTTCAAGCCCTTTTGCATGCTTTATTTGAGCTATTTGCATGATATGGCATCATTTGGTAGGTGATTTCAGAGCTTACTTCATTGCCATACTCTCACATTTTCCACTCCATCAATGTGTTTGAGAGTTGAGCTTTGTGCCTTCCTTGCGAACCATCATTTGAGCATGCTTTTTCTTGCTTATCATACTATCATTTCAGTCCATTTTAGCCACTGTTTTGACATGCATGAGGACTGTTTGAGGTTGGTTTAGTCCATTGTACATTGTATTGCACAGTCCTAGTGTAAAGCTCTTTGCTAGTTTCAATGCTTAAGTGTTCTAGCATTTTGTGCATGCGATGTTTGCATAATAGAGTTTTGCATTTCATGCCACTTTAGCACTGAAAATCTGCCATCCTCCTCATTTGTTCACTTTTGATTTGTTTTGAGGATTGGTTAGTCTTGAGTTTGAGTTTAATGCAAGGAATTGAGGCCTATTCTTAAATGGCTTCAACCCTCTTTTGAGGGTTACTCCTAGTCAAAGGCATTGGTTTCTCCCATGCCTTAAACCATTCTCTTTGATAGACCTCTCTCATTACAGGACTCTCATATTTGGACAAGTTGATTATTGAATGGATTGGTAATGTTAAAATGTGTAAACAAAATCAATCAAGTAAGATGTGTCAAGATAAGCATGTTGCATGTGTGCGTTGCATTGTGTTCAACCGAACGTTTTGTTGAACACAAAGTGAATTGGCCCATTTCATACTTGAAGTGATGAAAATGGGCCAACCTCCTTTGTCTCTATTGCCTTTGATTATCCATGATAAGGTGATGGTCCAAGTGTCTTATTTGTCATGCATTTATTGAGTTTGTGCAACTCGGCCTCTTTGGCCATTATGCATTGGAATGTGTGATTGATGGCTCGAGAGCCGAGCACTACACTCCTTTAAGTTTCAAACATGATAAGGGGTGTAGTTGCACAACATTTTCTTGCAAATATATTGCCATGTCTCTGTTTGTGCTCTGTTGCAACAAAATGAGTAGTTTGCAGGAAGAGATGGCCGATCGACTATAAAGTGTGCCGATCGGCTAACAATATTTGGCCGATGGCCTCATATTTGGTCGATGACCATTATCCACTGGCCGTTGGCCACCCCTCTTGGCCGATGACCTCTCAGAATATCCATGAGGTGGGTCAGAAGCATCACAAAAGTTGGCATAATTTTCAGAGGTACAGAACAGTGCAAACAGAGGCAGCATAAGGCATGGCAACGGATTTCCGAGCGAAGTCGATCAAGCATACATATGCCCTTCTTCTCGAGGCCGTTTTAACTACTTTGTATAGTTAGTTAATTTGTAATTAATTAGTTAATGTGTTAGCTAATTTAATTCATTGTTGTAAATTTTTAATTAGCTTAGTGTTAGCTAATTTCCAATTTGGTTATGTAATAATTAGTCTAATTAGATTATTAGATTAGTTAAAATAGCTTAGCGTAGCTAGCTCATATTATTCATTCGGACCCTCCGTCGAGAGGGCGAATTTTGTAATAAGTGTGCGTGAGTGTGTGAATGTCTTCCAACCCCACGTCTTTCTCTTTTTTATTTACCCGCTTTCGGTGGTTAGATTAGGGCATATTTTAATTAGCATCCTTATGCTTGTATGTTTGCATTCATTCATCTGTCTTGCATGCACCGGCCTCGACGCATCATACTAACCGCATCGTATTTCAATACATTTACTTGAATACATGTTCAACAGTATGTTATCAAGTTACATTTCACATGACATTTTAGAATAGCCGAGCCTATTTCTAGTTGCATTTTGCATGTGTTGCATTAGCCATCTTTAAATAGCTAGGATCATGCATTGATTACTAACTAGCTATTGTTTTGGCTCGGAGTACTAGGTAAGTGTTTATACTTTATCATCTCGCATGAGTGTGAGTGATTGCCATGAAAGCATGCTTGCCATGAGGCTATTTGCTTAAGTGATTTAACTGCTTGAATGCCTGTGGGTGAATGTTAGATTACTTGAATTGGAACAATTCATTGAAATGCAAGTTTTAAAGCCCACTTGTGAATGGCATAATTATGTTTTCTAAGCCCACTCGAGAATGGCAAATCCACGTCTTAGCCTACTTGCGAGTAGCACCTTCAAACCATTTTCAAACAAACATGAGATGTTTTATTCCAACTTAGGTGATCTAGTCTATACTTGTATGCTGTGCGCATCACATAGTAATTCTAGCTATTAATCGGAATAAGAATACATGTGTTTTCAAAAATAATATATCATGTTAGTAAAGGCCGATCCTTTGATCAGGCGAGCGGGGGTGCTCATTGTATGACCTTCTCCTCTCGTACCCAAATTCCCGAGCCGATGCAACTTTGGTAATGGCAGACACGTGGCCTTAGGCACGAGTCAGGGTTTCTTAAATTTTCCAAAATAAAACATTTAGGTGGCGACTTTATATCTGGCAAAGCAGTCCATGTTTGGCACTTCTTTCTTAAAATTAGTTTTCCAAAACGATTTGCCAAATTTAGACTCTTTGGTGATTTATCAGTCTTGCATTGCACTTTGCGAGATTAGATTCAGAACCGTGATATTGAGTCCAAACTGTAGTAGCCTAATGAACAAAACGGATTTCGCGCCATTTCGCACGCGAAGCCAAAACGTTCGGGCACGTCTACACTTATTAAACTATATGTTCATCCCATGTTAAAAAAATTTTGATACAGACGATGAACAATGACCATGAGTTGGCGAGGACACTAAATTCGAGTTAGGGGAACTTTTATTTCTAGCCAGGGGGGATTAAATTGTAAGGCGGAATGCCATATATGCATAAAGGTTATGCCATTTTCTTTTGATGATGTAATCCTGTAGGCACTTTGGGTATGTTTGATTGAGTAGATTAGAGTATGGAATTGGTATTATTAATTCGTGGGTCCAATTATCCTATGTTTGTTTCAACATTTTGGTTTAGGATTATTAATCTAATGGATAATTAATCCAACAAATTTGTAGCATTATTAGTAATGGGGTAGCGGTGGAATTATTAATCCAATGGATATTAATCCAATTGGATAGTGAATACTACACTAATTTAATAAGATTATTAATACTTCACTATTAGTCTTGTGAATCAAACATGACTTTTAAATTTTATTGTATTTAATGACTTTTATATATCTAATGATCATCATATGCATGTATTTATTTGAGAAAGATTTCATTTCATTATATATGTTCCCGTTTCGACTTCATTATAGGAGTTGTTTACTTTGAATCAAATTCTATATTTTAAGGGCATTATACGTAATATAACCAAAAATAAATTATAATTGTCTCTACAAATATTAACACACTAACAAATTCATAATTTATTTATTTTTTTAAGTAGAGAGGTTTGTCTTTCTAAAGATAAATATTAATAAACAATAAAATTAAACAAGATAAAAGAGCCAAACCCTTAAATAAATAAATAAAATACAAAAAAGGGACAATTACAACAACAAAAAAATAGATTTTGAATTTCTAACAAAATAAATTTTAAATTTATCAATTAAATACTATTTTTTTTTTTTTTCAATTTTAAATCATTCGCCTATTTTTATCAAATAAAATCGATGGAGAATGAATATTTTAATTATCAATTTCAATGTATACATAAAATATCTAAAAATATCATTTTTTATTGAATTTAATGACTAAAACACTCATTTTTCTATCAATTTTATTTAATAAAAATAAACAAATAGTTTAAATTAAAAATTAAAAAAACATTACGATTTAAATTGAGAAAATTAAAATTTAAAGTTTTTTTCTATAAAAAAAAAAAATAATAATAATTCAAAATCAATCAAAACGAAAAATGTAAAAAAAGAAGAAAGATGCGGCAGAGAAAGATCCAAAAGGACAAAAGCATAAAATAATAAAATAATAAACAAATAAAAAGGGAATGATGATCGATATGGCTAAAAGGGATGAATTTCTCATTCAGCTCCGGTTGGGAGCTCGAAATTGTGTGCACACAATGCACACAATTTCCATTTCAGGCAAAAAAAAAAAAAAAAAAAAAACCGAAAATGGCAATTGGGAGGATGGGGCACCCCTCGAGCTCCCCCGCTTTTCCCTTTCTCATTATACCCCTCAAAACAACAAAATAAATAAACAAATAAATTTATAAAAAAAAGAGAAAAAAAAAATAAAAAAAGGGCAAAATGAAAAAGGAAAAGTTAAAGCTATTGTATGAACAGTAAAATCACTATAAGGCCAATTTTGAAAAGACTAAATAAGTGTACTTTTTGACTTTTTATGAAATATGTATTGAATTTGGATTGGGTTTGAAGTGATGTGTTAGAGAGGTAATGTGACTTAAATAAAATGATGTGACTTAAATAGGATAGTGACTTTTTAACTTTTTGAATTTTTTAAAGAATGCCAAACTTAGCCTAAGTATAGACACACACATCACCATTGTAAGAGAGCAACATATATTAGAGAGCACACAAAGTTCACTCTTTCATAGAAACAGCATTACCTAATCCATGTACAAATACCAGCTTTTGCATTTCCTACGCAGACACAAACTCAACTAAGCTTCACAATTGGACTCTCCTTGTGCAACATAAACAATAGAAACTCTAAAAATATAAATTTGCATCCCACATTTCAATGCCCAGCAGCTTGTCCAAACCTCTCAGCCGGGCAAGGCTGGGAATAACATGAATCCTACTGTCCACACACCTCCCACCTAAAAAAGGAAAAAAAATGAGGTTCCAAAAACATTCATTATGACTCATCTGGCATTGCAGTAACAATCAAAACAAAAATGTAAAAAGACTGACTGGTTCAATCTCCCCCAACTAGTACCAACCCCTCAATAAACCTGAATCTCAACACCAATATTTCCCAACTGATCAGTGCCCGGTGAGTTCTTCCTCGATAATTTCTGGCTGTGGCAACGAAGCCACAGGCATGAAAGCCTGGTAATAGCAGCCTGCTTAGCAAACTGAACCCTACAAGCCAGGCTTAGCTCTGCTAATGATTCATTGCCTACTAGGCCTGATTCACAGCTCCCATCATATCCATCAAGATCAGATTCGGTTACCACGACTACGGAGCTGTCATCAAAGTCCACCAGATCATGTTTTGCCGGGAAGCCAACAGTTTTGCCTCTGGAATCGTTTGTGCAGACGTTGCTTCTGGGTTTTTTCACCTTGTGAAAGTAGTAGTCTTGAACAGCCTGCATGATCAAAATTTAAGGCTATTTCATTATTCATAATTTGCAGCTAAACTCACAAGGAAACATGCATTCATTATGGTAGATGGACAATGAAGGCAATTTCATTATCACACGAATAGACCCACATATACCATCCTCATTAAATGACAGCAATTTTAATATTTAACACCCAACAAACACCAACTTCTATTTTTCTTTACGGAAGTTGGAGTAACCCAAAGGGCTTGGAAAAATATGTAATCATTCTGTGGCACAAGTAATTTACGAGTGCACACACTGCCTTGTTCCCAGAGATAGACAACACCAAACAAGAAAACAGTTTTAAACATAAATATCTTCAAATTATAAAAACAACGCCAAATTAGTACACATTAACGTGTGTTTGGGAAAAACAAATATCTTCAAATTATAAAAAAGAAAAAAACAAATTGAAGGAATTTTTCATAAATGACAAAAGGTAAACACTGCAAGAACAACGACAAAAATAATGCCACAATTACACCCCAACTCGTAAATGGAAACAGTTATGAGATGGATTCAATGCGTATATGAGCACTTCATGGATTAGTCCAAATACAATGTCTAATATAAAGCTTATGCAGCAACAACATGCTGTATGGCAGAAGAAGAAAAAAAATGCATACCTGCCACTGGGCGGGGGCCAGGAGTACCCTCGGCCTAGTGGACCTCACATACTCATATGCAGCATCTGGCGTCATCTGCTTGTGTTCCACCTATTTGAGAAGGGAAATATAAGATAGAAGCAACTTTTAAAAGGCCAATTGATGATTCATAATGGATTAAGGTTCTAATTTGTGATGCATACCAGGTAACATAGAACAATGGTTGTGCTGCGCCCTCGACCAGCCTTACAGTGAACATATGTTGTTTTACCACAAGATGCATTCACTTCAAAAAATCAAAAAAAAATAAATAAATATCACTCGCATTAAAAAACCTGCTAACAGTCCCTCCTAAAAAATATAAAAGTGGATACTCAAATAATAGACTTATTTGACATATTCGGAAAATTTTACAGAGCAAAATCATAACATGACTTGACAACACTACATAAATTTCAAGGTCCGTCTTTATATGAGTAAACCAATAAAGAGAGTAACACTTAACATGTCTTGTGGAAGAAAAAGTCAGTTCAGTAACTTAAATTATTTATGTACTAAAAGAACTGCATGCTCCAAAATGGGCAAGAAACTTGAAAAGAATAATTACCATGGATGAAGTCTACAGCTTTACAAATATCAATGTATGATGGAGCAAAAAGATAATCTCTGGTAGGAATCACCAAATGTTCAATGTTGTAATTCTGCAAAATATGTGGAAAAATATACACAACTTAGATAAGCACTTTGACATTAGTTTGAAAGACAGGGATAAGTGATAGAAGGCATTCAATGTGCATTTGAAGAACTTATTTTTATTAATCAAAAACTGACTCCAAATTGCCAAAATTCAATATGCAAAAGAGTAAGCATAGAGTGGCAACTTTAACCAGAGCCATGGCTGCTTGTACATAGAGGGTTTATGGAGGACCACTACGCCCTCCCTCAAATTTCCAGAAACTCATTCAACTTTGAGCTGTTCATGTAGAAGCCCCTCAAAAGAGTCTAAGTTGACTCCACTGCAGTTACACATCAATAACCCACTAGCTTCTATCTAACCCATCCAGTGATAAGAATTTTCAATCCACTTCATAGTTCCAAAGACTCAAACTAGAATTTTAACATGTTAGATTAAGCAGTTTTGGTTTCGGGTGGCCCTTTCTCAACCCAATATAAAATCAGCCAGCTTCAAGACAACATGCACAAACCCAGGGGAAATTCTTTTTGCAAACCTCAGAAAATCTCAGTACACACCATTTATATCGTTTGGATATAAACTTTTTAACCAAAATTCAAATGTTCAGACATTAACTTCTGAACAAAAAACAGTTGTTCAAATATACATTTCATTCAACTGGTTATGTCCAAACAATGTTTTTTGTTTAGAAGTTAATGTCTGAACATTTGACTTTTGTTTAAAAATTATATTTGAACCGTATAAATGGTGTGTGCTGAGATTTTTTGTGGTACGCAAATAGAATTATCCCAAACCCAGTTGAAAGTGTAGTATTAAATAATATAGTTAACATCAATGATATTTTATGTTACTGAATATTCATTTCAACATAACTATCACAATCAAAGATAATAAAACACAATGGTGTAAAAAATACAAATACAAATCAACAGTGACAATTCTCACATGATATAACCATGTTGGGACCAAAGTCTCATATGGTTCATTTAGCGTAACCACTCCAGAAACACCAAGTTCCTTCAAGTGTGGAACATCAGCAGGAAATGGAACAGCACCTAACAATATAAACTGACAACAGAAAATAAGTTAGCACTTCATGAAAGATATTGCCAATTTGCTAAAATGGGAGTTACTGTGAACAGAACACAAAACTACATGTAAGAACCACAAACCTAAACAATGAATACAATCTTTAGACTGCAGTCATGCTAACAGGAAATTTTGAGAGAAACATGCATTCCACAAATTTTATTAGATTTGCTCTCAACAACACAGAATCATAAATAAGAATTAGAACATGTTCAATGAAGAAGTAAAAATTTAAAGCCTTGCATTTATAAATGATTCATGAAATAAAAAACTGAGATTCTCAGGCTATGTTACCTGGAATGTGGAACGGGAACACAATACACCACATGTTATAAGAATTTAAGGTACTTTAGTATAGAGATTCTTTCTTTTTTTTTAAACAATTAGACATCCAATAAAAAATCGAATTTTTTTTTTTTTTCTAAATTAATCATATGTCAACACATTTTTATGAACATTAAAACTCATTTTTTATGTTTTTTTTCATGTTAAATTTCACTTACATTAGATTCTAGTTCATTACATTTGGTTTTTTTTATTCATAAAAAAAACTTGAGAAAATATATTGGAATGGATTGCTTTGGATCATCAAATTTACTGTTTTGGAACAAAAGTGTACCATGATTCGGAATGTATAACGTTTAAAAACTACATTATGTAAAAAGTGGTGGTAACCATAATAGGTCATGCTTAAAAACTAAACCAAACCCATCAAAAACCATTTTGAATCCCACTAAAGTGAATTTGAAATAAGAACATGCATATCTGTAAGTTTTCCTAAATTTGTGCAAAGAAATAACAAATTCACAGCTTGGATTGCGGCCACCATGTGTTACATCCTGTAACCACATCAACCCCACCATAATTGTTACAACAGCCGCAACCTTTATTTAAAACCTTCTTTATAAATCATCAAATCCACTTAATACCTACCACTATTATCCCATTGCTTATTTAAGTAACATATGGTTTTTGAATGCTTTCCTCGCACCTTATTGGCTTCTCTCCTTTATGTAACTGATGATCGATACCCAATGGATACTACGTGGTTATGGTTTGATTCCAGCAGTTTAGAACAAAAACTCATATCGGTAAGATCATAAGATCACAAATCAATTCAGTTATTTAACGGTCAATACTGCATAATAAGATATTGTTTCATTTTGCTTCCTCAATCCGTTCCTAAGATTAAAACTCAAAGAAGGAAGGATTTAGGGTTATCCAGAGAATGAAAGACAGTGCATTGATAACATATATGGACAAGTGCTTAAAACAAAAAGTAACTGTATAGCATAAGAAACACAAAGAGAAAAGAAAGATTCAATGTGTAGGTATAATACCTCATCAACCCTATCCCACCAGCGGAACTCAGATTGAATCTTGTTTCTCAAAATATTGTACAACAGTGTCGGATAGAAAAGGGCACGAGCCCCTGCTCCAACCAAAGCCCGTTTTGCTTCTGAAACAACTATGGCACCCTGATACAGATCAGGATGAGACTGCTCCTCCCCATTTTCAAACTCCCCAACCTCCTTGAGTTCCTCAATATACATGCTTCCAATTCCGATATGCTCTTACCAATTCAACCAAATAACAACTACCTTTTAATCCTAACCTTCTTCAAAATCAAACTAAATGTCAATCAAACTTCAAACAGAATCACAATCACACCTCCAAATTCAAATCAAGATTGGAACCAAATTACCACATACAGCAAAATTTTAAAAAATGACAACCACCTTCCATATCACCTTCCCATAATGTTAAATCAGACCTAAAAACCCAATGAAATTTGTAAAACATTGCAAAAACCCACAAATCAACTTAAACTCAAACGAAATTTTGATAAAGCAACCGATAAACCTAGAAATGAAACCATGAATTGAGGTATCCACAATGAAAAATACAAACCCACGAACCACAAATCAATTCAAAACTAGACTCAAAATACAAGTTCTACAATTCGTACACCAAAACTTGAAAAGAAGATTCAATTCAAGAAAATACATACTCTTCAATTTCATGGAATGCTACCATTCAATGCGAATATCAACGAGAAAAGGAATGCGAAATGGCCAGTCGAATCGAAACATTAAATAGGCCCTCTCTCTCTCTCTCTCTCTCTAGAGCTTTCCTTTTCACTGGACAACTCGACGGAATTGAAATGTAACGCTCTGATGAAGAAAGAAATTAAGGGCTAGTTCAGCCTTAATTTAAGTTAAAAAATTACTATTTTATTTAAGTCATATTATCTTTCTATAACATTATTTTAAATTCATTTTATATTTTATATTTTTTCATAAAAAATTTAAAAGATGTTCTTATTTAAATTATTCTAAACCAATATACCACTATATTGTAAGAGCATCTTTATCAAAAGAGTCAAATTTTTAGTCAAATTTTAGCTAAAAAGTTACTTTTCTATTTTAGCTAATCACTTTTTTAAATACATCCTCCAACAAACTCTTTATTATTTTTCTATTCTATTTAAATATTTTTATTTTATTATTTCTTTTTTCTTTTTTCTAACAGTCATATTTTTTTAAACTAATATTTTTCAATAGTTCAACTTTTGATCAAATATTTTTAAACCGACACATTGTCAATGTGTGTTTTTTTACATATCTTTGTAATATAAATAATATCACTTCATCTCTATTTTGTATCCACTTCAATATAACTTTTTTTTTCAATTATTTTTGGTTTTTCAGTATGCTTACAATTTTGTACAAGAAAAACTATTTTGTTCATACACATAACCATTTAAAATATCCCATTAGTTTAAGTAATAAAAGAGTTGGTTGGTTTATACATTTATCAAATATGTGAACAAAATTAAATTTCAAAAAATAGTTGTGTAATGCTAGTATAATATTTTATTATTTAAATATATTTGTTGAGGCTTGATGATTAGCTACTTGTGGAGAGGATTTGAGCCTCAACAGATTTGGCAATTGGAAAGGCTAGCTTGATGGAGTATTTGTTTAGTGAATTTTCTTGATAGAATAGCTAAGAAAGGGATTTGATGTGTTTGATGCAGATGCTCTAATAGGGGGTGGTTTTAGAGAGTCGGTAAAAAAAATATATATATTATTTTTTTGGCTTATTTAATGGTTTTTTGGGCAAAGAATTGACTTTTTTTTAGTAATTTTTTTGTAATTTTTTTTTAGACAACTTGATAAAAAGTTAAAAAGCTAAAAGATTGTTTGGTTTGTTTTTGAGGAAAATTTTTGAAAAAAAAAATTTTCAAATAAATTTTCAAGAGTGATCAAACAAAACAAAATTTTTTTAAAAAAATCTCAAAATTTTATTTGGTTTGCTTCTTTCCAAAATCACTCTCTCTCATACACATCAAATCAATCACTTTTTTTAAAACTCTCTTTCCAAAATAATTTTTCAAAACCATTTCTAAAAAAAGACAAACTAAATAAATTTTCGTACATTTTATCTCAAAAACTACTCTATGAACACAAACCAAAAAAGCCCTAAGTCTTTATCAAGTTTCCAAATTAGGAGCTTTTTCCATATTAAGCCTCTTTTGCATCTTATTTCTCAAACTAGACCTACTTTGGACGGATTACCCAAACTAGGCTAAAGCGCTATTACAAATCGCACTTTCACTATTTGGAGTCCAAAATTTGATGAATAGTGAAAGCGCTATTGTAAAACGCGCTTTTAATTAAGAAATCGCTGTTTCAAATCGCACTTTTAACATAAAAAAAATTTGTGAAGAAAACGATATTTGAAATCGCGCTTTCACTGTGCATATAATTTTATTTTTTTTTTTAAAAAAAAAGTTATTACAAATAGCGTTTCTATCATTGAAACACAAACCAAAACCAACCCACACTTTGACACACACACACACCCACAACACTGAAGCATTGAAATAATATAATTTTTATATATAATAATAATTTATAATAATCAATTATATAATTTTTATAATTTTCGTAAATATAAATCATTTTTAGGTTATAGATAGTTTGATTTATAATACGTATGTAAGGGTAAAAATTTTTATAATCAAAAATAAGTTTTGCAATTTTTATAATCAAAAATAATTTATAATACGTATGTATTATAAAATTTTTAATAATAACTTATAATACGTATGTATTTACTTTAAATAAATTATATATAATACGTATGTATTATATATATAATTTTTATATATTTACTTTAAATAAATTATTTTTGATACGTATGTATTATATTTATAATTTTTATATATTTATATATTTACTTTAAATAAATTATTAATAAATATATAATAATTATTTTATAAAATAAATTATTAATAAAATTTTATAATACGTATGTATTATAAAAAATTTTATAATACTTTATAATATGTATGTATTATTTAAATCTTTACATTTTTTATTTAAAATTTTTTACAGTAAACCTATCTTTACATTTTATAATACGTATGTATTATTCAAAAATAATTTATAAAAATTTATAATTAATACATATGTAAATAATTTAATACGTATCTTCACATTTACATTTACAGTAAATCTATCTTCACATTTACATACGTATGGTTTAAGTGTAAAAATTTTGATAAATGATACATCAAATGATCCATAACCTAAAATTTTTTACCCTTACATACGTATGGTTTAAATAATTTATAAAAATTATTGCCATACGTATGTAAAAATTCATTATAAAAATTGTAAAAATTATTTATAAATTGATTATAATCTTTATAAATTATTTAAAAATATATAATAAATAATTATTAATAAAAATTATAATCAATTTATTTTACAATCAATAATTTTTATTAATAATTTATTTTATAAAATAATTATTATATATTTATTAATAATTTATTTAAAGTAAATATATAAATATATAAAAATTATATATATAATACGTACGTATCAAAAATAATTTATTTAAAGTAAATATATAAAAATTATATATATAATACATACGTATTATATATAATTTATTTAAAGTAAATACATATGTATTATAAATTATTATAAAAAAAATTTATAATACATACGTATTATAAATTATTTTTGATAATTTATAAATTATTTTTGATTATAAAAATTACAAAAATTATTTTTGATTATAAAATTTTTTACCCTTACATACGTATTATAAATCAAACTATCCTTAACCTAAAAATCATTTATATTTACAAAAATTATAAAAATTATATAATTGATTATTATAAATTATTATTATATATAAAAATTATATTATTTCAAGGAGTATGCACCAATAAATCCCAAATTAATAACTTATACACTGTTTAGTCCTAAAAGTTTTCTTATAGACTAAAAAGTCTCATTACAATGTTTCAAACATCAGATTAATGTTACAAACATTAGATTTCAAGCATCCAATATTCATCAGATTACAATGTTCCAATGTTCATTTACATCATGAACATCATGATGATGTATAAAATGGGACTAAATGGAGCATAAGAAAACTTTTAGAACTAAATGGTTCAACTTTTCAGAAACTAGGACTTATGGGTAAATTTTCCTTATTTTCAATGCTTCAGTGTTGTGGGTGTGTGTATGTCAGAGTATGGGTTGGTTTTGGTTTGTGTTTCAACAGTAGAAACGCTATTTGAAATAACGTTTTCTAAAATATATATATATATATATATGCACAGTGAAAGCGCGATTTCAAATAGCGTTGTCCTCAGGAAAAAAAAAATTATGTTAAAAGTGCGATTTGAAACAGCGATTTCTTAATTAAAAGCGCGTTTTACAATAGCGCTTTCACTATTCATCAAATTTTGGACTCCAAACAGTGAAAGCATGATTTGTAATAGCGCTTTAGCCTAGTTTGGAAAATCCATCCAAACTAGACCTAATTTGGAAATTAAGATACAAAAGAGGCTTAATATGAAAAAAAAGCTCCTCCAAATTACTCCTAAACGGTTGATAAAGACTATATACACAACTTGCGATGTACTATATGAATTTTATAATTATTAAACATAATTTTATATTTTTTTAAAATAATATTATAGTTACAGAAAATTAGTCTTAAATATAAAAAAAACAAATGACGTAATTAAAAGTATATATAATATGAGACGTATATAATAGAATTTTCCTAAAATGTTTTAATATTATTTTGATAAGTAATAATATGAAATTGAAATGTATTTTGAATTCTTTCAGGCTTGCTTGAATCTAGACTAAGAGAAATGAGAGTTACGCGAATTTGAATTCAATTTATGTAGATTTGTGAAATTACTTATATATAAGTTAATGAAAACTTATATAATTTTATGATAGAATTATATACAGTATACATTACACACAATAAAATTTTTCCTAAATCAATGAGTGTTTGAAGTTTGCTTTTTTGTGATTTTTTTTGTCCGTTTATTTTTATTTTTCATGAACTATTTTTTCTTCAAAAAGTTATAAGTTTTTAGATTTTACAAGACAAATAACAAAATTAAAAATTTTGAAAAACATCTGAAAAAAAAGAACAAAAACAAATGGAAGGCAAGGTAGACTTTTATTTAGGGGAATTACAAGTAGGTAGAAAAAAGGAGAAAAAATTATCAACACATGAGGCGTACAAGTGTGTCGGTGGTGGATGCAAATGAAAGATTGTGAGGGTACAAGTGTCACTTGCACCCCCTCATGTTTTGGCAATTATTTTTCATTCTCTCACCTGTATGTAGTTCTCCTTTTATTTACTTATTTTGGCTTTTTAATTTTCTTTTGGGACATTTCAAAAAAAAAAAAAAAAACTTTTAAAATTTGTCTATACAAGACGGATTAAAAAAGTAAAAAAATTGACATAATTTTTTTAAAAAAAATCATTGAAGACAAAATAAATAAATAAAAATAAAAATAAATTAAATTAAAAATGTGACTTGTTTGGGTTACCCCCAAACAAGCACTTGTGCTAGAAAACATAAATAAAATAGTAAAAGGTAAACTACACTGATCTCCAAAAGTTTGAAATATATATATATATAAGTCTTTCAATTTTGACAAAATTAGAGGTTGGCTAAAGGTTTTAATTAACATAACACTTTGCCTCATTTTTATTAATAATTTATTAATTATATAAATAAAAAAATGATAATGTCATCTCTTTTATATTGAAATTTTTTTTTTTATTATTATTTGTTCTTGTGTTTTCAAATCATCTCTATTAATTTTGGTCTTTTTAATCATAGGAAAAGGAAAAGGAAAAGGAAAAATCATTATAATTACGTCAAAATTGCAGAGCTTCCTGTAATTTTTTCAAACTTCATAAGAGATCAATGTAGTTACAGCTTTTACTATTGTCATTTCACTCAAATTTTTATTTGGTCTCTATTATTTTAAATTGAATAATTTAATTTCTATAATTTAAGTTCCATTTTAATTTGATTATTTCGTTCAAGTTAAAGATTAAAATCAATGGTTTTGGAACAGTTGTTGATCTCCTCAAGCGTACACATGGAAAAAAATTAATAAAAAGTTAAACTAAATGATTAAATTGAAACTAAATTTAAAGTACAGAGATAAATTATTTAAATTGAAATAATTATGATTAAAATAAAGTTTGAATCAAACTATAAGAGTGAAAAGTGTAATTTATCTTAAATTTTTTTTTACCTATCTTAATATGTTATTAGTAATTGTCCCGTCCGACGCACAGGCCAGTTTTTTTTTTTTTTTTTAATAATATTTTATGTTGAACAAAATGATTAAATTGCAACTGAATTTAAAGTATAAAGATAAATTATTCAAATTGAAATAATTAGGATTAAGTTGAAATTTGAATCAAACTATTAGAGTGAACAGTATAATTTACTTAAAAAAAAATTTACCTATCTTAATATTTTATAGGTGATGAAGAAATTAGATTTCTTTTACATAAAGGATTTTCTTCTTGACGAATTACACTAACAGTCCTTATAGTTTGGGGTTTGTGTCATTTTAGTCCTTGACCTTGTAATTGTGATACATTTGACCATAAATTTTGAATCTTGTTCCAAATAAGAACAAGAAGGTATTGTTGCTCTATTTGAAGAACAAAATTGTCATATAACTTATTTTGTATTTGTCAACTTATATATGGCTTCAAATACAATGGCCTTTTTTTTTTAATGAATAATGTTAGAACTTGTTTTGTTATAAAGTTCTGTTTGATTTAATTTTCAGAATCTATTTTTTAAAATAAAAAAAAAAATCTAAGAAACTAAAAATTAAATTGATGAAAAAAATTAAAAGCACATCATTTTTATATAATTTTATCTTTTGGGAGAGTAGAAATAATTTTTTTTTTGATATTTATTTTTGTTAAATTAGTTTTTATTTTTTCAAAAGTCAAACATGGTGACAACTTTAATATTATTATTAAACCAATCTATTAAATCAAAAAAATTCAAAACTACAAACATTTCATATATTTAACATATCGATTATGCATTAAGCCTAGTAATCATTCATTACATGATAACCATCCAAAAATGTAATGCCTCCAAAATAAATGACAATAAACCATACATCAAGTTAATTAAATAATAACACGAGACAAAATAATTATCCTCCATTAATTCCAATTACTTGTACAACAGAGTAACATATGCAGATATACATTTACAAGTCTAACCCTGAATCTATAACATATGTCACATGATAAGGAAATAAGATGAGCATAAATAATTAAGATAACACCCTAAGAGCTACAATTTTCCAAGACGATCCTAAATTACAACAAAAGTGAGTTTTAAACTCAATACAGATAAAACACTAGGCTTGGATAAAAGTAATTACAACAAGTAAACAAAGTGAAACTTTTGCTGTAAGTCCTTCCAAGCTATTGCCTTAGCGGAGGCATATCATTAGTACCTGAAAATGGTTTTCCATATAAAGTGAGTCAAAACCCAGTAGAGATACTACAACACAGTTTATGAATCTTAACAAAGTCATAAGGTGAATACATATGCAATGCTCGTAACAAACATTTATATCTCTTTCCAAAAACCATGCAATGCCAAGTTTATATCACAATTCATCAAACGTTTCCTTTTCAATAAAAAGCGAACTGTGAATACAACTCTGTGAATCTCTAGGTACGTGTCTACAAGTAGACTATACAAGTATACTAA
The DNA here is from genome assembly GCA_025200525.1 of Camellia lanceoleosa. Taxonomy (NCBI): domain Eukaryota; kingdom Viridiplantae; phylum Streptophyta; class Magnoliopsida; order Ericales; family Theaceae; genus Camellia; species Camellia lanceoleosa. The sequence goes on along the minus strand of CM045763.1, from coordinate 124,091,618 downwards.
TTTGTCAATTTTACCGGTATTAACTGGAAAGCTCGACACCTATCTGCGTGGATTTCTGGTCTTTCACTAAGGACATGCCAATTTAACATCGTAATCACACTCCCTATCTAGATTTACCAAGTATTCACCTTTTTTCTCAAAACAATAAACATCTTCAATGTGTTAATATGCAACAATCTCCAATGCAAGTGGATAAGAAAATAGTTTCAATTTTTCGGTTCTCATGCAATTTCTACAACAATCACGATATCCTACCGATAGCCTAGAACAGATATCTCTAAGCAGTAAAGTAAATTTTCCATAAAGATAAACCTTCTCAAATTTCAAGATGTGAGTGGTAATACATACCTAACTCCACAATCCTCGTCAATACCAACTTCTTTCACAATTCCAACATCAATTCTATTATCTTTTCAAAATCAACATTTGAAATCTTTAGGGCAAAATCCCATTTCCTTTATAAATCAATTTTAAAGATAAAAATCCATTATTTCATCATAAACTCAACAATAAATAAATTTCCTCAACCGTTTTCAACAACCCATTTGAAAACCCCTCTTTTTGATTTCCACCCAAAACCCTAGGTTTGTCCAAAAATTCCCAAATCACAATATTGTTTCAAAACACAAATAACTAAGTTAAAAAATCATAAAAAAGTGAGGAAAATCCTTACCTCAAGCTTAGAAGACAAGAGAAGGACTGGAGAAACTTCAACAATGCTGAAATCCAACTTTGCTCCGATCAAAAGGAAGCTCTCGAAGTGTTCTACCTTTTTAACAAAGGGACTAGGTGGAGAAACCAACAGATCTAGGTATATTTGTACAGAGAATGTGAGTTTTAGAGAGGGAGGGTCTCAATTTAGGGTTTTGAAATGTTTAGAGAGAGAGAGATAAAAAAAAGTAAACCAAAAAAGTGACTTTATGGACTAATATACGCGCAGACCGCTCAAGCGCAGGAATGGTCGTTCGAGCGACTAGACACAATAAGTATGACCACTTGAGCGCACAAAGTGACCGCTCGAGCGAAGAATACCAACTCCCAAAAGTTTTACAGATAGAAGACCATCGCTCGAGCTCAAAAAAGACTGCTCGAGTCGATACCAGTCTAGCGTAAGAAAGACCACTCGAGAGAAGAATACCATCTCCTAGTATCTCTGCAAACCTAAAAAAGTACTGGGAGTTCACAAAGACTGCTCAAGCGTAGAAATCATCACTCGAGCGAAGAGGCAAAATTCTGAATAATAACAGTTTTGAAAAACAACCTACCAACCTATTCCAAATGCAACCAAGACACTCCAATAATCCAAACTCAATGAGGAATAAGGAGAAACAAAGCATGAACAACCATATAAGACAATGAAACTCGGATCCAGAACATCAAATAGGTCGGGTCTAAACCAAAATTGCTATAACCTCTCTTCCTTAAGGAATTTCGTCCCTGAAACTTTTAAATCAAACATCAAAATCGTGTTTAAACCAATTACAATAATGATAGCAAATCAAATTCATCACCATGACCCATTCACCGGTCATCATTCTCATTAGAATGATAAACAAGTTCTCAATACTGAATATACAATTCATAGTCCCAAAACATATACAATGTTTATATTAGATCAGCATAACAAGAATCTCAATGTAATTTCAAACATTAACAAATAGGTCCAGATACTGTTCATAGACTTCCACCTCACGTTCCTAAGTCGCCTCATCAACCTCGTGGTGTCTCCACAATACCTTTACCAATAGAATTGTCTTGCCTCGGAAGACTTGCTCTAGAGTATATAAAACTCTAACCGGTCTCTCATCATACAAGGCATCCTCATTTACCTCTAACTCAGTCCAATCTAATACATGTGATGGATTCGACTCGTACTTCTGAAGCATACAGATATGAAACATGTCATAAATTCTGAAAAGTTACGGCAACAAGGCCAAACGATAAGTTACTTCCCTAATTTGCTCTAGGATCTCAAAAGGCCCAATAAATCTAGAAGACAACTCTTCTCTCTTCCCAACCTCATTAAACCTGGTCTAGGTAATATCTTCAAGAAGGCATGATCTTTTATCTCAAAAGATAACGATCTCCCCCTAGGATTGGTATAGCTTTTCTAACGACTCTGAGTCATAACCAACCTCTTACGGATAAGTGCAAACCTTCTCTGTTGTTTCCCGAACTAACTTAGGACCTAGCATAGGTGCGTCACCCACCTCAGTCTAACACACTAGAGTTCTACACGATCGGCCATACAAGGCCTCAAACAGTGCCATGCCAATATTCAACTGGAAACTATTGTTGTAGGCAAACTCTACTAAAGACAAATGCCTCTCCTATGACCCCTTAAAGTCAAAACGCAATTCAGAAGCATATCCTCCAAGATCTAAATGGTACACTCTGACTGCCCGTTAGTCTAAAGATGATAAACGGTACTAAAAGTCAGTCTAATGCCCAAAGCATTCTGTAGGCTCTGCCACAATCGAGCCATAAAACACAGATCTCTATCTTAAGCAATAGTCATAAAGACCCCATGTAGGCGAACAATATCCCTAACGTAAAGGTCGGCAAGATAATCTATCGAGTCACTCGTGCGCATAGGTACAAAATGCGTGGACTTTGTTAACCAATCAACTATCACCCAAATGGAGTCATTACCCCGTTGAGTGCTCGGAAGACTCACAACAAAATCCATCGTAACATGCTCTCACTTCCACTCAGCTATTAGCAAGGGTTGCAACAAACCCGCTAGTTTCTGATGCTCTACCTTCATTTGTTGACAAGTAAGGCACCTCGATATAAACACGGCTATATCCTTCTTCAGCTCCTTTCACCAAAACTAGCGACTAAGGTCGTGATACATCTTTGTGCCTTCTGGGTGTACTGCAAGGCATGAATGGTGGAGCTCTCAGAGTACCTTTTCTCGACAAGACTCCAGCATGAAAAGACGGTCAAGGTATCTGACACTCAAGTCAGAATACACGTTCAAGCCATTTTCTACCTTCCCACTAGATATGTTTTCAAGCTAGATTCTACCTCAAGATCACCTCGTTGTGCTTTTATAACTCGGCTTACAAGTGTAGGCCGTGCAACTACAATAAACAAGACAGCTGACTCCACGGACTCACTAAGATGCAAGTCAAACTCACCAATGGCACCCAACATCTCCCATTCCCCGATGGCAATACTAGCTAAATTACTAAAGGATTTCCTACTCAAGGCATCGACTACTACATTGGCCTTCCCCGAATAATAGTGCAACTCAAAATCATAGTCCTCCAAAAACTCCATCCACCTCATTTGCCTCAAATTCAAATCTTTTTGTGAAAACAGATACTTCAAACTCTTGTAATTAGAAAGCACCTCAAACCTCTTACCATACAAGTAATGTCTCTAAATCTTCAAGGCAAAGATCACTACCGCTAGCTCTAGGCTATGAGTAGGATAGTTTTTTTCGTGTGTTTTAAACTAATGTGAGTCGTAAGCTACTACCTTCCCTTCTTACATCAAGACACAACCCAAACCTTCCCATGATGCGTCACAAAACACAGAATAGCCTAAACCCCTCTTTGGAATGATTAATACTGGAGCAGTGGTACGTCTAATCTTAAGTTCTTGGAACAACTTTTCACAAGTCTCACTCCATACAAACTTAATTCCCTTCCTCATCAGTTTAGTTAGTGGTAAGGCTAATATAGAGAAATCCTTCACAAACCAATGTTAATACCTGGCCAATCCCAAGAAACTACAAATTTCAAAAGTATTCTTAGGTTGTTCTCAATCTTACATTGCTTCTATCCTAGAAGACTCTCATCACTCCTTATTCAAATACCATATGGCCTAAAAATTAACTTCTTACAACGGAATGCACGCTTCCCGAACTTAGCATACAACTTGTGGGCTCTAAGAAACTCAAGTACAATTCACAAGTGTTCCTCGTGTTCCTCATCAGAGAGTGAGTAGATCAAAATTTCATCAACAAAGACAACTACAAAACGGTTTAGGAACTCATGAAAGATTCGATTCATCAAACCATAAACAAGACTGGTGCATTGGTTAACCCAAAGGCATTATTAGGAACTCATAGTGGCTATACCGCATACGGAATGTCGTCTTCTGAATGTCCTCTTTCTTTACTCTCAACTGGTGATAACCCGATCTCAAGTCTATCTTAGAGAAGCACCAAAACCCCTTCAACTAGTCAAACAAGTCATCTATACGAGGCAATCGGTACTTGTTCTTAACATTTACCCGGTTCAACTTCTGGTAGTCAATACAAAGTCACAATGTGCCGTCCTTCTTCTTGGCAAAAAGAGTCGGTGCTCCCCAAGGCGAACTACTAGGGTGGATAAAACCCTTAGCTAACAACTTTTGAAGTTGAACCTTCAACTCACTTAACTCGGTGAGTGCAAATTTATCCGGTGCCATAAAGATCGGTGTCGTGCTAGGCACTAAATCAATAAAGAACACGATCTCATGGTGATGTGGTAAACTAGTGAGATCCTCAAGAAAGACGTCTGGGTTTTCACAAACTACCCTCAACAATTCAACTCGGACCACATCACTCTCAATACCCAAGTAGTAAGAAGGAAACTAAGCTCGCCCTGACCACACGGATCACACCTTTGCAATAAGGCCCTATCAACCCAGTCCCCCAAGAAATAAAAACAATCATCACTCGAAATACATACAGTAACCCTTTAACGGTAACAGTCTATAACAGCCTGATAGGATGACAACCAATCCATACTCAATAAAACATCGAAACTCAACATATCAATCAATACAAATGCAAAAAGGGAGTTAGCGACCGGCAACCTCTATCTCATAACTCTGACATCCCTGGTCTAACACAACCACACCACCAACAGGTGATTCTAATCGAGCCACTTCTAACCCCAATGTTGATACAAATACAAATGCAGACGAAATAAAGGAATGTAATGCATTTGTATCAATCAACACATTGACAATAGAATTACACAACAAGAAGTTACCTCTCACTACTGAATAGGGCTGAGCAAGGAATCCGTAAAATCCGTAATCCAATCCAGTCCAGTCCAGTCCAGTCCAATCCGATAGGTTTGGATTGGTTTTTTGAATCCGTGGTTTAGTTCCGGATTGAAGAATTAAAAATCCGTAGTCCACGGATTGGTTCCGGATTGGACCCCACGGTTCCGGATTGGAATCGATCCGGACCGTATACAAATAGTCTATATTTTTACTATACATCCTCCCCCATAATATATTCTCTTATTCTATATAAAACCTAAACCCCGTATAATATCTTCTTTTATTATTTTTGTTTGTTAGGTTTTAGTTTTAATTTGTAATGGTCTAAATACTTATGGTGAAACCAGTTTTCTTATGATTGTTTAAATTCTAGAACATTGTGTCGCTATTATAGAAAAAACATGTTATTATTGTGGAATTAATATAGCGCTATGTTTATGTTTTTATGAAATTAAAGTGTTATATATATATTTTTTTGTTATTTAATTATGTTAATCCGTGGTCCAAAACCGATCCAATCCGTATTTAAATGGATTGGTTCGGATTGGTTCCATGATTTAAACGGATTGGATTGGTTCCGATTTTTCAGGAACCGTAGATAACGGATTGGTTCTGGTTTTACCCCAATCCGGTCCAATCCAGACCATGCTCACCCCTACTACTGAAGGTGCTGGCACTAAGTCTGGCATGGTAATAGCATATACACGTCCTATAGGTCTTTGCTTTACCTGCTCACCCCTTAGAGCAAAACTCTGAAATACTGACAAAGCCAAAAAGGCTCTCTAATTGGCTCGAGGCCTATGCTGATGGTGTAAGACTAATGGCTTTGTGTCTACCTCTAACTAGATGCACTAGATATGCCACCAAACTGAGGGCAAAACTTCCTTACATGCCCTGACTGCCCACACTAATAACAAGTAGGCAGCTGTCTCATCCCCTGACTCTAGCTTTGAGAACGAGTCCAACGATGTAGATATTTCCCTCCTCCCTTTTGCAAGCAAACTATGGACTTGTGACCCAGTTGGCCACACTTGAAGCAAGTGATCCCTCCCTAACCACCTCTCTCTGACCTAGAACTTGGTGAAGGAAAAGTGGACCTAGACTGTGCTCCCTAGGACTGTTGTGGGGTTTAACCCCTCTACATTTTATTGTCTCGAGTCTCTCTCTCAACTTGCTAACTCCTCCTAGAGCCCCTTATCCACTCCTCCTCCATCTCTACCACGGTCTCAAGATGGGCCCCCCCCTCCACAAGGCGTCCATAGTCCATAATCATTGACGACCACTTTGAACAAGAGCTCGGTCCTCAACCTTTTCTTAAACTCAATGCAACGATGTTCCTCTATCGTTACGAGTTTCAATGCAAACCTAGAGAGGTTAGTAAAAGCTTCCTCAAACTCAGCTACTGGCATGTTCAACTATTTGAGCTTCAGAAACTATTCTCTCAACTTCTCCCTAGCAGCGGGAGGTAAACTAGTGAGATCCTCAAGAAAGACGTCCGGGTTTTCACAAACTACCCTCGACAATTCAACTCGGACCATATCACTCTCAACACCTAAGTAGTAAGAAGGAAACTAAGCTCGCCCCGACCACACTGATCACACTCTGGCAACAAGGCTCTATCAACCCAGTCCCCCAAGAAATAAAAACAATCACCACTCGAGATACATACAGTAACCCTCTAACGGTAACAGCCTATTACAGCCTGATAGGATGACAACCAATCCATACTCAATATAACATCGAAACTCAACATATCAATCAATACAAATGCAAAAGGGAGTTAGGGACCGGCAACCTCTATCTCACAACCCCGTCATCCCTGGTCTAATACAACCTCACCACCAATAGGTGATTCTAACCGAGCCACTTCTAACCCTAATGTCGATACAAATGCACACAAAATAAAGGAATGTGATGCACCTGTATCAATCAACACATTGACAATAGAATTACACAACAAGAAGTTATTTCTCACTACTGAAGGTGCTGGCACTAAGTCTGGCGTGGTAATAACATATACAAGCCCTGTAGGTCTCTGCTCTACCTACTCACCCCTCAGAGTAAAACTCTGAAATATTGACTAAGCCGAAAAGGCTCTCTAATTGGCCCTCGAGGCCTATGCTGATGGTATAAGCTGATGGCTCTGTATCTGCCTCTAAGTAAACGCACTAAATGTGCCACCAAACTGAGGGCAAAACTTCCTTACATGCCTTGACTGCCCACATTGATAACAAGTAGGCAGCTGTCTCATCACCTGACTTTGGCTCTGAGAATGAGCCGTTGACGGTGTAAATATTGCCCTCCTCCCTTCTGTGGGCAAACTATGGACTTGTGACCCAGTTGGCCATACTTAAAGCAAGTGATCCCTCCTTGACCACCTCTCCCTGACCTAGAACTTGGTAAAGGAAAAGTGGACCTAAACTGTGCTCCTTAGGACTGCTGTGGAGTTTAACCCATCTGCCTTTTATTGTCTCGAGTCTCTCTCTCTCAACGTGCTGACTCTTCCTAGAGCCCCTCATCCACTCCTCCTCCATCTTAACCACGGTCTCAAGATAAGCTGCCACCTCCACAAGGCGTCCGTAGTGCATAATCATTGACCCGACCACTTTGAACAAGAGCCTGGTCCTCAACCTCTTCTTAAACTCAATGCAACCGTGTTCCTCTCGCTGCCACGAGTTTCGGTGCAAACTTAGAGAGGTTAGTAAAAGCTTCCTCAAACTCAGCTACTGGCATGTTCAACTATTTGAGCTTCAGAAACTGTTCCCTTAACTTCTCCCTAGCAGTGGAAGGTAAAAACTTGTCTTGGAAAGCATTGACGAAGGCCTCCCAAGTCACCCCAATGCACCAATGTGCGTACTTCCACCACTAACCCGCATCTCACTTTTGTTGGAAGGATGCCAAGGTCACTCTCAGCCCATCGTCATCAATGCCAAGCATCTCGAATGTCTTCACTATCTGCTCGAGCCATTCATCCGCTTACAAAGGCTCTTTTAGATCCCCCAAAAACTCATCCAAATTCGACCGAAAAAACTCTCTCTTTAAGAAAGATGACCCTATCTCAGCAACATGGGCATGGACTTGATTTTTAACTTTGAGAATGTCCATGAATTCTCGCAAGGCTCCGGCCATTTCGCAAGCCAAAGCGCCCATGGCCTGTTGACCAACTGGTTCGGCCACATTGGCCTGACCAACTCCTTCCTCATATGCTGGAATTTCATTCGATTATGGCACCTCATGCCGTCTAGGCTTGCCACACCTACCACCACCATATGCACGTCCTGACATGCTAATGAAGGTAACACAAGAGATTAGCACATTTACAAATGTACTGAAGCTAATTCACTCGCGTCTTAATACAATGGACAACAATTAATTCACTCCATATAAGCACATAATCACATAAATACATAGGAACTTCATTTCTGGATAATGATCGTCCCATGACGTTGCTAGAGTTCCAGTTAGAAATAACAGTGATCAAGTGCTCTTCTAATAGGACTTCTAAAAACTCGTAGACTCAATCAATATCTTATAAATTAAATTCCATACTCATTTCATCACATAACCATGTTATTACATAGCATACTATACATATAATTATCTCTATCAAGCGAGATAAACCCATTGTAGTAAGAACCACTTCCCACGTACTCTAAGTATTCAAACCCAGTACGCTCTGATACCAAGTTGTAATGCCCCAAAATAAATGACAATAAACCATACATCACGTTAATTAAATAACAACACGTGACAAAATAATTATCCTCCATTAATTCCAATTACTTGTACAACAGAGTAACATATGCAGATATACATTTACAAGTCTAACCCTGAATCTATAACATATGTCAAATGATAAGGAAATAAGATGAACATAAACAACTAAGATAACGCCCTAAGAGCTACAATTTTCCAAGACGATCCTTAATTACAACAAAAGTGAGTTTTAAACTCACTACAGATAAAACCCTAGGCTTGGATAAAAATAATTACAACAAGTAAACAAAGTGAAACTCTTGCTGTAAGTCCTCCCAATCTATTAGGAGGCATATCATCGATGCACGAAAATAGTTTTCCATATAAGGTGAGTCAAAGCCCAGCAGAGATACTACAACACAGTTTATGAATCTTAACAAAGTCATAAGGTGAATACATATGCAATGCTCGTGACAAACATTTATATCTCTTTCCAAAAATCATGCAATGCCAAGTTTATATCACAATTCATCAAACGTTTCCTTTTCAATAAAAAGCAGACTGTGAATACAACTCTGTGAATCTCTAGGTACGTGTCTACAAGTAGACTATACAAGTATACTAATTTTTCATTTTTACCGATATTAACCGGAAGGCTCGACTCCTATCCGCGTGGGTTTTTGGTCTTTTACCAAGGACACACAGGCCAACTTAAGATTGTAACCACACCCCCTATCCAGATTCACCAAGTATTCACGTCTTTTTCTCAAAACAATAAACATCTTCAATGAGTTAATATGCAATAATGCCCAATACAAGTGGATAAGAAAATAGTTTCAATTCTCCTAGTTCTCATGCAATTTTTACAACAATCACGGCTATTCTCCACCGATAGCCCAAAACAAATATCTCTAAACAGGTAAGTAAATTTTCCATAAAGATAAACTTTCTCAAATTTCAAGATGTGAGTAGTAATACATACCCAACTCCACAATCCTCATCAATACCAACTCAATTTCATAATTCCAACATCAATTCCATTATCTTTTCAAAATCAACTTTTGAAATCTTTAGGGCAAAGTCCCATTTCCTTTATAAATCAATTTCAAAGATAAAAATTCATTATTCATCATAACTTAACAATAAATACGTTTCCTCAACCGTTTCCAACAACCCATTTGAAAACCCCTCTTTTTGATTTCCATCCAAAACCCTTGATTTGTCCAAAAATTCCCAAATCACAATGTTGTTTCAAAACACAAATAACAAAATTAAAAATCATAAGAAAGTGCATAGAATCCCTACCTCAAGCTTAGAAAACAAGAGAAGGAATGGAAAAACTTCAACAATGCTGAAACCCAACTTTGCTCCGATCAAAAGGAAGCTCTCGGAGTGTTCTACATTTTTAACAAAGGGTGGAGAAACCAACGGATCTAGGTGTATTTGTAGAGAGAATGTGAGTTTTAGAGAGAAAATGTCTCAACTTAGGGTTTTGAAATGTTAAGAGAAAGAGAGAGAGAGAAATGAAAAAGTGAGCCAAAAAGGTGACTTTACGGATTGATATACGCACAGACCGCTCGAGCGTAAGAATGGTTGCTCGAGCGACCAGACATAATAAATGTGACTGCTTAAGCGCACAAAGTGACCACTTGAGCGAAGAATTCCAACTCCTAGAAGTTTTACAAATAGAGGACCCTCGTTCGAGCTCAAGAAAGACCACTCGAGCCAATACTGTTCGAGTGAATAATACTATTTCCCAATATCTCTGCGGACTTGCAAAAGTACTGGGAGTTCACAAATACCGTTCGAGTGCAGAAATCACCGCTCGAGCAAAAAGGCAAAATTCTAGGCGATAATAGTTTTGAAAAATAAGCTACCAACCTGTTCCAAATGCAACCAAAACACTTCAATAACCCAAACTCAATGAGGAATAAGGCGAAACAAAGTATGAACAATGATATAAGCCAATGAAACCCGGATCCAAAATATCAAATGGGTCAAGTCTAAACCAGAATTGATATAAAAAATATCTGTTAACAACAAATACAACATCTATTACATGATAACCATAAAAAAATAACAAAAATAACAAACTATTATATGATCATTATTCAAACACATACTATAAATTAATTTGGTTAAAAAAAAAATATAAAAGATTTATCATTTTTATATAATTTTATCTTTGGTGAGCAGAAATAATTTTTAAAAATTTAAAAATAATTTTTTGACATTTATTTTTGTCAAACTAATTTATATTTTATCAAATTGACGACTTTGCCTTAAAATGGAACAATAATGTCTTCAATTGTTCTTATTTGAAACAATATTCAAAATTTAAGGTTAAATGTATCACAATTCAAAGGTCAAGAACTAAAGTGACACAAGTCCAAAACTATAGGAACCGTTAGTGTACTTCACCATTTTTTTTTTTTTATTTAGAAAAGTTAAATGCAGTTATATTAAAATAAAAGTAAACAACATACAAGAAAAAGGAAGACAACAAGGTCTCAAATAACTAAACAAGAAATCCTATACAAACAACAAAGTCACCAAAAAATCAATTGCGGTAATGGAAAAGCCACCAATCTTCTCACAAATATGGTTTGAAAAAGCAAGATCTAAATCAAAATAAAACCCAAACCCACCGATGTCTTCATCTTCATCCCTGTTTCTACGACCAACTCCACCGCTACTTTCTTGAACTTTGATCACCATCAAAGACTAGACTTAAAGAAGAAAAACACTTACAATAGTAAGAAAAGATGAGTAAGAGAAAGAGGAAACCATTGTGTATGTTGAGAATCCAAAAATCTATGCAAGAAATAAGGGGAAAAACTCTAAAATCCCTTTTCCTAAGCATAAAAAATCGAGATCTATAATGTAAAAGTATTTTTGGAGCTCGTTGGAAGGGCGCCAAAAATTGCCTAGAGAGAAAAGTTCTCTTTAGCGTTTTCTGATTTGAATCGGAAGAGTTCGAGCAGTTTAAGTGATCGCATTTTATGTATAAATATTTTGATAAAATTACAAAAGAAAATTTAATGTTTAACTTTTGTAACAAAAATAAATCTTAAATTTTTAATTTTATTAATTTAAATTTTAATATTTTGATTTGTTGAATCTAAATCATCTGTCTATATTCATGAAGTAAAACTAATCCAAAAAAAAAAAACTGGCATTTTAGTCCTTAAAAGAAAAAAAAAATTATTTTATACATTATAGATATATTTACATTGAGTTTAATAGATAAAATACTATTTTTCTGTCAGTTTTACTTAATGAAAATAGACGAATAATTTTAACTAAAAAAAAATCAAAATATTAGAATTTAAATTAACCAAATTAAAATTTTATTTTGTTTAGATTTTTATTTTTTTGGGATTTCTTTTTCAAATATTTTTATTTATTTATTTCTTTATTATTATTATTTATTATTGCATTGTATTACTTGAATCAAAAAGATTTATGGATTATCACATGAGTTTTCAGAGGAAATATCATTTTTCCCTTCAAACTATCACTCGAAAATTAATTCAACCCCCCAAACTTTAATTATATCAATTTTACACTTAAATTATTCAATTTTGAATCAATTTCACCCCTATCATCAGTTGTCGTCTATAATTAGACAACACTTGTTGACGTGGTACCAAACTTCATTTAAAATTCCCTCCCCTCCAAACTATCCCTAAAAAATCAATTAGACCCCTAATATAGAAAAAAAAAAAAATTGAAATATTTAATAATAATTTTTCATCTAAAAAAGTGAGAAAAAAAAATTTAAAATTAAAAAAAAAAATTGAGTATTGGTCCTGTTGAGTATTTTTTAGAGAGTAATTGCTAACTTTTGGTTAAATTATCATTCAATTGATGATGCGACTGAGTAGGTACTAATCTAGATTTTGTAAGTAGATTTCAGCATATTCATTTTCATCGTTCAATATATCTTTCAAATGTCCAAAAAAGATTTACTCTCATAACAAATGTGGTCTAAATTTTTACTAACTCAATTTTAAAATTATTGTTAGTCGATTAATTCTTTTGAAATTGATTTGGAGAATAAATTAATTACAATTGCACGTGCGAGCACACATAGAATAGTCAATACATTTTTGGCTCAATTAATTTCTCCAAGATCAACTTGAGATAATTTGGGACTTAAAGAGACAATTCTAAATAAGGATTTATATATATATATTGCAAATTATGTTATTTAAAATTTATTTTTTATTTTTGAGATAAAAAAATTATTAATTAATTTTTTTTATATTTGGGGTTCTAACTGATTTTTGAGATATAATTTTGAGGGTAAAATGAAGTTTCACATGAAGTTTAGTGTTACGTCATCAAATTATGTCTGATTTTAGACAGCAACTAACGGCATGAGTGAAATTGATTCAAAATTGATTCAATTTGATTAGATAACTATAAACATAGAAACAAATCATATTTTGTTTATAAAATGAAGGATAAATATAATTGTAAATTTAAACTATTCATTTTATAAAACAAAATACATTTTGTTCTTGTAATTATGATTGTCTGATAAAATTAATTTTTTATATGAATAATCTTCACTGCAAAACTTAGTTTGGATAATCTATATCTCACCGAGTTGGATTAAAGCCCACAAAAAGGATATGAATATGTATGAAGACATAAAAGTATGGGAAAAGAAAATTTCCCGACTCATCTCAAGTTAACGGGAAGTGGGGAATTCTTTAATTCCATCTTGAATAGTCAAGATCTATTTATGTTAATATACTTAAAAAATAAAAATCAGAAGACCTATATGCTTTAAAAATCAAATCTAACCGAAACTAGTAATGTGTATAATTCTTGACCTTTCAAAATTGATTTATGTAATATTCGGGATATTGCAACTTTATCTTGAATAATCTAGATTCATATTGAAAGAAACGTGTGCTTCTTTCCTTTACGATGATGATTTTGTTATTATCTTCCATTGACAAAACCAAAAACGAAGAGGATTTTGAATTTTATTCCATTTTTTTAGACGTTGATTTATTCAATTTTATTCTCCCACTTGTCAGATTTGAGTGGTGCAAATAACATTTGCCATGTTATCACTAGAATTTTTTTTTTTTGTCATAAGACCTTTTAAGATAGACATAAGAAATGCGTAATGGAAAAAACTTTACACTTTCCATAAAGCTCTGAAATTCCACAAAACAAAAGAAATGTGCTATTGCAAATCTTGAATAATGTAGATTCATATTGCAAGAAACGTGTGTTCTTTTCATTTATGATGATGATTTTGTTTTTCTCTTCCTTATTATCTTCCATTAACAAAAACAAAACAGAACAAAAAAAAAAAGAGTGAGAGAATTTTGAATTTTATTCCATTTTTTTAGATGTTGATTTATTCAATTTTATTATCCAATTTTGTCAGATTTGAGTGGTGTAAATAACATTTACTATGTTATCACTAGAATTTTTTTTCTTTTTTCTTTTTTGTTTGTCATACGACCTTTGAAGATAGACATCAAAAATGTGTAATGGAAAAAAAATTAAGGTAGCATTTGATAGAGTTTTAAAATTATGATTTGGTAATAGAGTTGTATTTTGAATTTATGAGTTTACAATTATCATTTGAAAATATAAAATTTGTTTGGTTATGAGTTTTGAGAAAAGTTTTGAATTGAATTTTGAATTGAGTGTTGAATTTTTTTAAATGAGTTTTAAAAAAGGTTTTCAAAACTTAATTCATAACTAAACACACAACTCAAAACTTTATTGAAAATTTTTATAGCGATTCTGGTTTTGACCCGACTTTTGCAGTATTCCAGACTCGGGTTTAATACTTTCATATTGTTGTTTACCTCTTGTTCCCCTTGTATCCCTTTAGAATTGGCTTTCGGGTTGTGGTTGTGCTTTTAGAACAAGTTGGTTGCTTGTTTTTCCAAACCATTATTGCCCAAATTTTGGCTCTTCCGCTTGAGCGGGCATTCTTGCGCTCAAGCGGGCTTCACAATTTTGCTCTTCCGCTCGAGCAGCCATTCTTGTGCTCGAGTGGGATTTGTCAACTCTCAATATTTTGTGCAGGTCTACAGATACTAGGAGAGTGCATCAAACGCTCGAGCGGGATCCTTTGTCTGCAAATATTCTGGAAGTGCGTATTCTACGCTTGAGAGCCACTTTTTACACTCGAGCGGAATTGTGTGTCTGACGTTCGAGCATCGCTTTCCACGCTTGAGCGGACTGCATGTACAACAATCCGTGATTATAACATTTTGAATCACTTTTTCACTTCTCTCTCTTTCTAAAACTTTCCAAAAGCCCTAATCTTGAGTTTCTCTTTCTAAAACTCACATTCTCTTTTCGATTTTATCTACATCCACTAATCTCCTCACCTTGGTGCCTTTGAGAAAAAGGTAGAGCGTCTCAAGATCTTTTCGGTATTCTTGGAGTTTCTGTCTTGTTTGGCTCATCTTCTTCCTTTGGGGTAGGGATCTCTTCTACACTTTCATATAATATTTAGCTTAGTTATTTGTATCTTGTTTAACAATGATGTGATTTTAGGGTGTTGTAAGCAAACTTAGGGTTTGGGTATAATATGGAAAGAAGGATTGTTGTTGAATATGAAATAAGTGAGTGGGGTTGTGAAAATGAAATTATGGTGGGTCAAAATGATTGAGAATAATATTTGGGTTGATATTTGGAAAAGGAGAATTTTTGCCCTAAAATGACTATCATAATTATTTGAATCAAACAACTAAAATTGACATAGAAAATGTGAAATTGAGAGGGTATTGATATGAATGGTGGGATTGGTTATGTATTAACTCATTCTTGGGAAGTTTGAATAAATTATCTGTCATGAGATTGAATATCTGTTTAGAAATATCTGTATTGGGCTATCGGTGGAGGATAGCTATGATTGCTGTAAACATTGCATGAGGATTAGATGAATTAGAACTAATCTCTTGTTGTTTGTCATTGAATATGACTATGTTTATATACATTGTTCATGTATGATTATTTGGGAGTAGAAATTGATGTACTCTCTTGTTTGATTTTGTGTTTAAATACATTGCATATGTATGAATGATTGTTTGGAAGGAAAAATGAGATGAACTCTATTATGTGAGAGGAGAAAGGGGATGGACTCCATTACAATTAAGTTGGCCGAAGTGTCTTGGGTGAAAGTCCCGAAATTATACATAGGTGCCTAGCCCGCAAACAAAATATCCGTAAAATGGCAATTGTAGTGCTTGTATAGCCTACGTTTACATAGATTCCGTTTGACGGCTACCCGCAGATAAAATATCTGTGAAGGAAAATTTGAAGTGCTTATATGTTGATGATGTGGTTATAGAATTAGTGAGTTGTAGTCTCATTTTGGTTGTTGAGAAATGATGCAATTGGCTCATGTAATGAAGTGAATTGAAGAAAAATGGCTTAAGAATTGAGTTTGGTATCTTATGACTATATAAAAATGTTGATGTCTTTATCACTGACGTTGTATATGCATAGTGTACTTATACCTTTGCTAAATTTCATATACTGTGTTAGATGATTTCTACTAGGATGTGGCTCACCTTATTTGGGAACAACATTTTTAGGTAATAATGGCATGCCTTCACCAAGGCAATAGTGTTGGAGGGACCTTTGGGAATCAAGACCTTCTTGTTTTGTTTATTTTGTATTGCTTAGGGCTAAATTTGTATTGAACGAAACTCATTTTGTTGTAACCAAGTTAAGGTTTGGAAATGTGTAAGCCAATAGGACATTTATTTACGTTAAACTCTTTGTATTCATTAGCTTTATGTAATGAAAGGACTAAGACTCTGATTTATGCTATCATTGATATATGTTTGTGGATGTATTTATGATATTATTTTGGGGGTGTTACAATTCTATTCAAAACTTATAACCAAACTCTTTTTGAAATTCAATAAAAAAAAAATAACTATTGAAAAAATTTATCTAAATTTTTTTTTTCCACGTAAGAGCTAGAAAAAAAAAAAAAAAAAAAAAAAAAAAAAAAAAAAAACCATTATTTCGATCAACTTGTCGGACGACCGGATAGACCCAAAAATTCAAAAACTGTCCGAGAGGTCAACTGGTTAGACCAAACTTTGAAATTCAAAATTCAAGTACTCTGTCTGCCACTCATATTCTGGAAAGAGTTTTATAACATGGATGTAGAATTAATTTTTGAGAATTATATCCAAACACAACACTCAAATATGGGTGTGAAATCATGATTAGAACTCTACACCAAACACAGCCTTAATTTTTTTACAGAATAATAATATAATAATAACATAAAACTGTTGCTTTAAACAAATCGTATATGTGGGGAAGTGGTTTCGAAATACTCTTTTGATCCACTAGGACGCTCGAGATCCTCAGCTAGCAACCTAAAAAGGAATGAACACTTCGGTCGGGGGTGCCAGAATTAGCACTCCGACGATTAAGTCAGTGTATGCTCTCTTAGTTACTTGTATCTTAAGTTAAGCGTAATAATTCTCACATACCTCTCCTTGGTTGTTGCTCTTCTATTTATATACGCTCCCAGTCCTCAAGATGGAGCCCATTACTAATCCGTCGTGTGATTGCTCACTCTTCCTTCATCGTACTCCAGCTTCTAATTAGCCCTTCGCTCAGCTGGCTTCGTGGCCGACTAGGATATTCAGCGTTTAGAACGTACAAGACGGGGTAGTATTATATGTATCGATTATCTAAATATATATTCGGCCTATCTGCGTCCACATTTATCCGGCTCCCACAATTGCCCCCCAAACACTCCATTAACAACAGTTGGCTGGCGTGTTTGGTTTCGAACTTGAAAAGTCAGAGCCAAAATTCAGCGGTTAACCTCATTCCAAAGCGAGTGTCAGAACATATGCGCTTTATGGTCATCATTACAACTTCCTGCCCCTTCATACACTTCTTCCATTTATTATTATGATTTAAAATTTTGTTGTCTTTTCGAATGCGCGTATATTGTTTTGAATACTTGAAGCTCTTGGTTTGCCTTCCGATACACCTCTGCAGCCTCTATCCATTCTTCATTGTCTTCTCCGTCTCTTGTAAGTTCTCTTCCTTTTCATTTCGAATCCCATTTCTTTGTTTGTTTTCAATTTTACGTACTCCATAGACTAACAAAAATGGCGAAGCATTTGAAATACCTCCTCTCTGCGGATTGGGTCTCTGGCTTTCAACGCCATTTTTCCATCCCTGACGATGTCCATCTGTCGCTCGTGACAGACAACACTCTTGATATGGAGAGGAAGGATCAAAGTACAATCGTCTTCCCTTTCTTATCAATTGCTAAGGGCGGAGTTCGTTTCCCCCTTCACCCATTCCTTAGGGCCGTCCTTCGACACTGGGGTTTGATCTCTTCCCAGCCTAACATGAATTTTTTCCGCATCATAATGGGGATTATAATGCTGAACCAGTGTCTTAGGATTAACCTAGGTATACCTGCCATTCGGCATTGTTATGCCCTAGCCAAGTCTACTGGCCAGCTAGGACGCTACTTTCTTAGGGCCAAGGATACCGATCATCACTTAGTGACTATGCTTGCTAGCTCTGGCAAGCATGTTGATGACGTGATGGTCGTTATCCGAGGCAACTGGGAATTCGGCGAGGGTGAAGATCGCCTAGATCCCATCCCAAGGCGAAAAGGTGAACAAGGCGGCCATATAGCTCATTTTTGTTTCTTTTATAACCATATCTGTATTCAGCTCTCTGTAGACACCCAATTTTTGACTGACCTTAAGACTCAGACGTCACCGATTGAGTGCTTGGTGATGTTGCATATTGTACTCGTTCAGAAGTTTCAGAATCTCGACTGCGAGCCTTGCCTCCAGACTTTCGGACTCTTTCATGCTTTGCTTCGGTTTGCGAACCAGACTCTGTTTTCTCTGTTTTCTCTTCTCGAAGGAAGGGAGAAGTCTCGTAGTTTCGGGGCCGTAGGCCATTTTGCCCGTTTAGAGTCCGGTTTCCGATTTTTCGGAGCCGTTGGACGTGTGCCTCGATTCGGGACCGCTTAACCACCTCCGTTTGCTCTGATTTTTGGCACATATCTTATTTGCCCCATTTTGAGGGACACTGAGGTCCGAGAGACCGACTTCGTGGTCGAACACCACTTCTGGTGCCTAACAGTCAGTTTTCGGGGCCTCGGGCTGCGCATTTTGGTCCCCGAACCTTCATTTTGCATCGGCTTGAGTTCATTTTTGGCAGAGACCTCTGTTTCATTCTTAGGAAGGTCGTAGAGGGATGGGAGGCCAGTAATTGTTCTGACAACCAGTTTTATTCCTTCATCGCCCTCCGTCGCCCGTTTTTTCTCACTTCAAAGCCAATGTTAACCACCCTTGGGCCATTTTCTTCAAACTTAAACCCCATATTTGTGTTGTAGACACATGGAAGGCCACCAATATTTGGTGGCCGGCTAGTAATTCCATTTGATCCTTTTGAACCCCTTTGAAAAGTGGATTGTTCTCTCTCCTGCTTCACCTTCTCCAGTTTTTGACCACATAGTTGTGTTGTGCACACAAGGGAGGCCACCAA
Source organism: Camellia lanceoleosa (assembly GCA_025200525.1). NCBI lineage: Eukaryota > Viridiplantae > Streptophyta > Magnoliopsida > Ericales > Theaceae > Camellia > Camellia lanceoleosa. The sequence continues at coordinate 124,072,373 of CM045763.1, read as the reverse complement.
TATGAGGTGGCCGGCCAACAATCAGTCTTGGACCTTTTGACCCTTGGCCAGCCGGCCATGGGGAGGGCTGGCCGGCCACCTGCAAGCCCAATAAGTAGCCGGCCATGACCCCCACCCCCTGTCCCTTTCAAATATACCCTCTTTTCCCCCCCCAGATTTTGTATCCGGGGGGCCAACTTTTTGGGGGGAAACTTGAATTATTTTCCCCCCCATTTTTCCCCCCTTTTCTCACCCTCTTTTGCCTATATAAACAACCCCCAGCCCTTGTCTTAAGGGTTGGAAAAATTTCCTAAGAGCCTTGCATACATACACCCTCCATCTCTCTCATTCAACCATCAAAACACCTTTAACCCTACACCCATTCTACTCCATCTCCAAGCCAACCAATCCACACTCCATTCCAGCAGCTTGGAGGCTCCTTCCAGAGGCTAGAAGCATCACTCCTTGGTCCAAGAGTTGTCAAAGACATAGTCTTCAAGGGTGAGTCCCTATTCTCCCTCTTTTGTGCCTTATTTTGCATACTTTCTAAGCCATACTTTCTTACATATTTGGGCTCCGACCCTAACTGAAAATAGCATTATTTTGAGCTCATTTTCATGTTTGTTTAAGGGCCTCTCCCTGTTTGAGGCTTCCTTTTTACACTTGCTTCTTTACCTCTCTTGTATGCCTCTTTCTTGCATAGTATTTTAGGCTCATTTGTAAATTATTTTGAGCTTGGTAATAAACTGAAAAGTGGATTTTTTTGAGCCCTTCTTCAACATTTTTCAAGGACTCTTCACTGTTTGAGGCTTCCTTTTGTCACTTGCCTCTTTACCCCTCTTTTGGCCTTATTTTTGCATGTTTTGTTAGTCCATTGTGCTTGTATTTTTGGGCTCTATTTTGAACTTTAAATAGACTTATTTTGACCCCCTCTTCATGTTTGATCAAGGGTCTTTTATTGTTTGAGATTTCCTTTTTGCTCTTTGTGTTTATACTCTCTTTTAGCCTTATTTTGCATAGTATTTTAAACTTGCATGTGCACTGTTTTTTGCTTGGTCACCAACTTTAAAATACCATTTTTTGGGCTCCTCTTCAACTTTGTTGAAGGGTCCTTCCCTGTTTGAGGCCAGAAACCATCACTTGCTTCTTTGCCTCCCTTTTGGCCCACTTCTTGCATAATAGTTTAACCATACTTGTGTCTATTTTTGTGGCTTATTGTAAACTTTAAAGTGCTTCATTTTGATCCCCTCTTCAACTTTGTTGAAGGGCTCTTGGACATTTAGGGCCAGAATCTGCTACTTGCTTCATTATCTCTCTTTCGGGGCCATTTTTGCATGCTAGCTTAGTCCTATTTATGTTCACTGTTTGGCCTTGCTTAAAACTGTAAATATGCTTTTTTTTGGGGCTGTCTTGATTCTGTCTTCATACTTCATGTTCAAATAATGCATGCATTGCATAGCCATAGGTCATTCCATGTACCTAATTTGATGTTTCGAGATTCATTTCATGCATCGGGTGCCATTTTGCCATGCTTCGGGGCTGTTTTGCATCACTTTTTGCTACTGAAATTTGCATGCTAGTATTTCATATTCAATGCCTTGCCATGCTTTGGTAGAGTGGCATTCGTGCCCTAGGTTCGGTCCTCGTTTTGCGTGCACGCGTGCATGCATCTCGAGTGTCTCATTTTCATCTAATGGCCTCCTATGTGAGTGTGGCTGAGGTCCACTTGTGTTGGTGTAAGTCCATTATGTATTGTGTATGCCATTTCGTTTCATAGCATTATGTATGTTAGGTTGTATGTTAGCGCATTGTGTATGCCATGTTACCTCGTGCATCATGTATGCCATTTCATAACATTGTGCATATTAGGTTGTATATTAGTTGCATTCATGCATGTCATGCATATTGCATTGTGTTCAGGATAAGAGTTAGCCCGAGTACGGAAAACGAGGTACGTTTCGTACTCCGAGTGACGGAATGTGTCTCAATTCCCCAATCACATTAATTCGGATTATCCATGAGGGAGTTTAGGTTTTGTTGTGTTTTCATGTGCATTCATCCCATATTGAGTGGTGCTATTCGACTCCTCGGCCATCATGCATGGAGATGCGTGATTGGTGGCACGAGGATCGAGGCATGCATACATTTGTGAAAATACATTACCATGCCCCTTTCTTGCTCTCTCTTGCAGCAAATCAAGAATCAGCAGCCTTCCGAAGCTTGGCGCATTCCAAGAATAATTGCAAAACAGAGGCTAATTGGGGCATCCCAGTGGATTTCCCCGCAAAGCAACCCGAACATGCATCATTCATCATCCAAGAAGAGTCGAGGCAATCCTCGGCTTGCATGCCGCTTTATAGCTTTCCTAGTTAATTTGTTAATTAATTAGGATTTTGTATTTATTTGGATCAGATATTTATTCATTTGGGATCAGATATTATTTATTCGGACCCTCTGCGCGAGGGCATAATTGTAATAAGTGTGCGTGAGTGTGATGTATGTCTTCCAAGCCCACGTCTTTCTTCCCTTTTATTTACCTGCTTATGATAGTTAGATTAGGGCATATTTCAATTAGCATACAGTATGATAGCATGTTTGCATTCATTCATCTGTTTTGCATGCACCGGGCTCGGCGCACCACACTAACTGCATCTGTATTTCAATTCCAAATTGAATACTCGTTAACTGCCGCATCTCATATGCCATGTTTAGAATAGCCGAGCCTGCTATAGTTGCATTTTTGCATGTGTTGCATTAGGCATTTCAGCATATTTAGGATTCATGCATGGACTTCTAATGAGCTTCTGTTTTGGCTTGGAGTACTCGGTAAGTTTTATGCTTTAGCATCCTTGCATGCTTGTGAGTATTGCCATGATAGCATGCTTGCCATGAGGCTATTTGCTTATGTGATATAACTGCCTTGAATGCCTGTGGGTGGAGGTTGGGTTATTTGGATTGGAACAAATCATCGACTGTGAGTTTTAAGCCCACTAAATAGTGGCAAAACCATCTTTTTCTAAGCCCACCCGAGGGTGGCAAATCCACATTTTAAGCCTACTTGCGAGTAGCACCATCAAACCATCTTTCAAAAAACAAACATGAAATGTTTTGTTCCAATTCAGGCGATCCAGTCTATACTTGTATGTCAGTGCGCATCACATAGTAAATCTAGGCTAATAACCGGAATAAGAACACATAATGTTTTCAAAACTAGATATCATGGTTAGTAGAGGCCGATCTTTGATCGGGCGAGCAGGGGTGCTCACGGCGACCTTCCCAATCGCATCTCCAAGTTCCCGAGCCGAGGCAACTTTGGTGATGACGGACACGTGGCCTTAGGCAACGAGTCGTGGTTTCCTAAATTTCCCAAAATAAAATATTTAGGTGGCGACTCAGATTCCGCAAAGCAATCCATGTTTGGCACTTCTTTCAAAAATCTGCTTTCTCAAAACGATTTGCGGATTTGGACTCTTTGGTTCAAGATTAAGAACCGTGACACAAATCGAGTCCGAGTCAGAAGCGAGGTCCCCGCTGGCTTGTTACAGCTTCTGGCGACTACCGGGATTTAGAGAACTTGACTCAACTCATGATATCTTGTTTTGACTACACTTGTGTGTTTCTTTGCATTGCATTTGCATTGGTGCGCCTAGGACACCGTGTTTGCCATCTCGCTATTCTCGAACGGTTTGCCGGAGGCTTGTCTTGTCAAGGCATGACCATAAGGTCGACTGCCAGGGCTCTGCCAAGATGGGAACACAAACCCCGGTTTTACCGGGCACCCTTTTGACCATTCGACCTAGTGCATATTCGATCCATAGTGACCATTCCAAACTAGGACAAAGTTGCTTACCCGATATAGGTTGTTTGAAACCGTCACATGCGTAGTGAAACCCTAGCTCTCGACAAAATAGGACAGGGAAACCCTACCCCAACATAGGGGTGTTTTGGCTCTCACTTATCTCATATGTGCTTTTAGAGTGCGTCTCACAGGAATGCATGTATCGCTTTATGAGTTTGGGCATCAACTGCGGGCATCAACAAGATTTGAGAATCGCCATTCATGGGTATCGATTCAGCCAGATGTTGATTCAGTGGATAATGATCAGTGTTTGAGGACAGTGTATTCAAATTTTATCACCGTGGTGTTGTTATGCCCAAATTGCAGTGTTGTGTATTAGTTTTAAGTTGTTATGCTGTCCGTTTATCTGGTTGTTTATTTCCTTATTGCTTTATTTATCTTTTTGCTAGGACAGTTTTATCACAATTGCTTCTGACCCAGTAGATATTCCCCAAGCACTTTGGACAAGAGGTCGTCGGCTCAATCGATCTGAGGATCTGGTTGACGGACAGCCAGTGTTCCATTCTTTACCCCCAGTTATCAGAAGGAGGCCAAGAAAACGCAGTGTGTCTGAGCAGAGGTTACTAGAACAGTGGGCTACCCTAGCAGTGAATACTCGGGCTGAGGTTTCAGTATCTGCCATAGAAATACACATTCCGGTTAGCCGACAAGATCAGCAGAGTGTAACCGAAATGGAGGAAATGATGCGTCAAATGCAAGAGAGCATGAGACAAATGCAGGAGGACGCCGCCCGCCAAGCGGAGTTCTCTAAACAACAGGCCACAGTCATAGCCCAACAGGCCGAGCTCATCACCAGACTGCAACAGCAGAATGCAGCATCAGCTTCACATTCAGTTCCTCCTCCACCAGGGGTCCCGTTACCCGAGCAGGCACCAACTACCCAAAATGTTCTACCAAATGCCTAGAACATCTTGCCGAATACTCAAAACGTCCAGGAGGACACAAGTCTTCTAACGGGGCCAACTCTGCCCCCACTTCCGCCTCAACTGTCCAAAGCACCTACACCAATCAACCACCCGGACTCTCCCTTCAAGTTCGAAATAGACCCCACAGCACTCAAACTGAGCAAGCTCGAGAAGCTTTTCAAAAAATCACAAGGGGTGAAGGTTATTCCGGATATCGAGGACGGATATACCGATGTGGCCGTGACATTGCCGGATAGATTCAAAATGCCACAGATCGACCACTTCGATGGATCTGGTGATCCCATGGTCCACCTCCGACTATTCTCAGATATATTACGGCCAATGGACCTCACTAGACCACAGAAGCTTTCGCTATTCGGCCGAACCCTGTTGTGTATGGCCACCATCTGGTATGCAAAGCTGGAGGATGATGTCAAAAGAAGTTGGGACGAAATGGCCGAAGCCTTTGTTGCGCAGTACTCTTATAATACCCAGATTGAGATTACAACCCGTGATCTCGAAACGACAAGGCAGGAGTCCAAAGAGAGCTTCTCAGATTTCGTGACCCGGTGGAGGGCGAAGGCCTCGATGATGACTTTGAGGCCCACCGATAAGGACCAAATCAGGATGATTGTGTGCAATCTCCAACCAAAACTGATGCAAAAGATGATCGTGCTCCCCTTCTCCACCTTTTCAGATCTACACGAGATGGGGGTGCAGATCGAAGATGCAATGAAACAAGGTCTGATTGACCAAGATCGGGAATGACAGAGGACCTTTAATCAGAATAACAATGCAGTTCGAGTGGCGCCAAGAATCGCAAGAGCTTCAGAGGTGAGCATGGTCACCACCATTCCCCCTCCCCTTCCAAAACCCATGGCAGCTACGCCTTTCTCTGGTGTATCCGGAAGCAATACACAGACCACTAAATACCAACCCAGGGGCCAGAGAACCTTCACACCCCTATATATGCCCCTATCCAAAGCTCTGGGGGTATTAATCAGGAAAAAGCACTTGAAACCCCTAGAGCCGAGGCCACTACCAAATCCACTCCCTCCCTCTCATGACCCAGCCAGATATCACACAGATCACCAACAAAGACGGCCACGACACCGATCGTTGTTTTAGATCAAGGCCACGAGATCCAAGATCTTATTGACAAACAGTGATCGCCTCCCCGACAAAACCCAACGTCACAACAAATCCTCTCCCACCACATAACCAAGCTCCCTCCCAATGTAATCAACTTCATCCAAACCGGGTCGGTTCTACGATCCTAGTGTCTATATCACCCCATCCCACCTACCTAAGCCGAAGGTGCTCTTTCTCGACTGCACTGACTCTTTGTGCATGTTGGACATCTCCACAACCCAACCAGAGCCAACGGTGGTGACCATCGAAGATGGGGCAGGGCAGATTTCAGAACAAAGTGGAATTATTGAGTCTGGGATTGAACAGTCTGGGAGTTTCACCAGGGAAGCCTATGATCCGAGTGAGTACATTCTGTCAGCAGGCCAGATTGGTTCGGGTATAGAATTGTCAGAGAAGGCAGAGCTGTGTGTGATCCGGGGGGATGGATTTGAGCAAGGGGCAAATGATTTGACAGCTGTGGATGAGGACTTTGCCAATCTCCAATTTTTAGATGACCAAGAATCAGGGGGAGCGACAGTCAACTGGTTTGATTATGAGGAATCGGCAGAGGCCACTGGATGGCTGGATGATCAACCAGATGTTGTGGACGAGTTCCAACCAACTGTACCCGGCAGGGCAAAGGTATTACCAGGCCGAAGGGCCGAAAGTCGAGTACATTGCCGGAGAGCGCCGGCACGAAGAATTTCGCCGAATCGGATAGTGTGAATGCAGGAAAGTGAACAACAAACCGCGCTTAACGCAGTGTAACAAGAAAAGTTTTGGGATTCTGAGAGGATCCGAAAAGCCAAAGCCCATGAAGGGATTGAAAGTTTGTCAGGCACAAAGACGTAAGATGCCTGAGCATGTGGGAAAGTATCGAGGGTACAATCACGCCAGAGCTGCATAGATGTTTGTTGGCCACTCACAGGATGTGGTGGGAAGACGATGATTTATGTCTTGCCCACACAGACGAGGATTGGGGAAACAATCAACCAGATGACACCTGGTATCTCGATGAGGTTGATCACATGACAAGAAGCGGGCGGTATTTCAAGCCCTCACACCTAGACCAGCTAGAGGCATCTGGGAAGGACAAGGAAGCTGAGAAGCAGAAAGAGAAACAACTTGAAGAGGAGGCTGTGCTCAAACAGTTAAAGAAAATACAAGCAGACATCTCCATCTGGGGACTGCTTATGGCTTCACGAGTGCACAGACAGGCTGTCCTATCTGCTATGGACAAGGCCAAACTCTCTATAGAAACCACACCAGAGCAGCTGGTCAGACTGGTCTTTCCGGGAGGAGGTTCCCCGGCATTATCCTTTTCAGACAAAGAACTACCGCCTGAGGGCACAAATCATAACAAACCTTTGTATATCTCGGTCGAATGTAGAGACAAGTGGGTGCCAGTGGTTCTCATCGACACGGGATCCGCCATAAATGTGTGCCCGTCAAGGACAGCATATGCAATCGGGTTGAAGCCTGTGGACTTTGTACTGACTACACAAGTAATCAGAGCCTATGATAACACTAGCAGGGAGGTGATGGGGATCGTCAAAATTGCACTGTGTTGGTCCAGACAACACAACATTGAATTCCATGTCTTGGACGTTCGCAACCTTTAATCTACTCTTGGGGCCGTGGTTGCACCAAGTGAAGGCGTCTCTTCCACTTTACATCGAATGTTGAAGTACCCTCACGGAAGGGGTGGCCATTGTTTTGGGAATTCATCAATCCATCCGCCACCGAAGTGTCAACACCAATCTTGGAAATAGAGCATGGCATGGAGGATGTGTTCTTATCGTGGTTCACTCGGCCGAGGCTCGAGTAGTGCGTAATATCATGGTCGTGAATGAGGGAGTGTACGTCGCTGCTCAACTGCTTACCTCATGAACAAGCTACAACACATCCCCGGATGGGATTAGGAGAAGCGCCGAAGGGCGCCGCAAAGATTGGTCAAGGTGCCAGACAACCCTCATACCTTTGGACTGGGTTATCTGCCCACCAAAGAGGACTGGGTGAGGAAGGGAAAGGAAATGGCTGGAAGAGCCAGAGCAAAGAAGGCTGGGAAGCCATTTGAGCTGATGCATATAGGCCCATTCAGGGTACCCTAAACGGACGCTTCATCCGGGAGGGGGAAGACTTTCTGTTTTGTGGCTTCCCAGAGCCATGGTTGAACACGGAGAAGAAGCGCATGCCAGGTTTCGAGATCTTCTTTGACCTGCAGTTACCCGGGGAGGATGTTGCCGAAGAGCAGATGGACCCATCAGCTGAGATTGAGCAGTGTAAGGTAGTGGATTCCGAGGGCACTGAAATTGAAATGGGGGTAGCATTGGCATGTCTACTTTCAGACCCTCCGATCGACCAAAAGTGCTTGGGGGATAACTTCTCGGTTTCCATGATTGGGGATGAAACGGCTGCGAGCCTACCAGCAGCTATCTTGGATGCATCTATCGCACCCTCTCTCACTTGGCAATACGAGGAGGGATTTTTGTCCAGCAGCACCGGGTCAGGTAGTGAGCCGGAATCTGATTCCACCGAGTCTTGTGAGTCGGAATCAGGTTCCAGCTCGACTGAGTCTGAGTCTGGTACTCCTGGGGATGATAACCCGGATGCCACAGTCCTGTCTAGGTCGTCTTTTTCCTTTTCATTTGAGTCTGTTGTAAATGAATCGGACGATTTGGATGAACTTAATGAGAATCAAGTAGCTGTGGTTTCTGAGTACTTTTCTGTGCCCTTGATTTATTGCATAAACTCAGACTTTCAAAATTTTGATGAAAACGACGAGGAAGAAATTCCTCCGGTTTTGCAACGTTTAATTGAACAAGAGCAGGAGAGATTTGTCAAACCCCTAATGGATGAAATCACTACCGTGAATGTTGGTACTGAGGAGGACCCGCGGCTGGTCCAGATCGGGTCCACGTTGTCTTCGGAGGAACGCGAGCGCTTAGTCGCTTTATTAAAAGATTTCAAAGATGTTTTCGCGTGGTCCTACGAAGACATGCCTGGAATCGATCCTGAGATTGTACAGCATCGGATCCCTCTTGACCCCGAGGCCCGACCCATCAAGCAGAAACTCAGGAGGATCTGCCCGGATTGGGCTCTCAAGATTAAGGAAGAGGTCACCAAGCAAATCGACGCAGGCTTCCTGCTGGTATCTGAATATCCGACTTGGTTGGCCAACATCGTTCCGGTGCCGAAGAAAGATGGCAGGATCCGAGTATGCGTAGACTTCAGGGATTTGAACAGAGCTAGTCCGAAGGACGACTTTCCCTTACCACATATTGATGAGTTGGTGGATTTCACAGCAGGGCACGCGTTGCTTTCATTCATGGATGGCTTCTCCGGCTACAATCAGATAGTAATGGCACCAGAAGACCGGGAAAAGACTGCATTCACTACCCCGTGGGGGACATACTGCTATAGAGTCATGCCGTTTGGGCTGAAGAATGCTGGAGCTACTTATCAACGGGCCGCGACCACAATATTACATGATATGATCCACAAGGAGGTTGAGGTGTACGTGGACGACATGATTGTCAAGTCCAAAGATAGAGAGGGCCACTACACCGCCTTGCAAAAGTTCTTTCAAAGGATCAGAGAGTTTTGCCATATGAACCCTCGTAAATGTTCGTTACAGCGGGAAAAATGCTGGGATTTCTAATTACACAGAGAGGCATCGAAGTCGACCCTTCCAAAATCAAGGCCATCCTAGAAATGCCCTCACCAAGGACTGAAAAGGAGGCGCGAGGCTTTCTGGGTAAAGTGCAATTCATAAGACGGTTTATCTCAAAATTAACCTTGACTTGTGAACCATTTTTTGATCTCTTAAAGAAAGGCAAGAAGTTCCAATGGGACGGCTGATGCCAAGCTGCATTTGAACAGATCAAGGAATATCTACAGAACCCACCCGTATTGTCACCGCCATAGCCGGGAAGACCGTTGATATTGTACCTCTCAGTGACTGAGACCACAATGGGCTGCATGCTTGCATAAGAATCTGAAGACAAAGTGGAAAGAGCCATCTACTATCTGAGCAAGAAGATGCTAGAGTATGAGACTCGCTACACACCATTGGAGAAGGCTTGCTTAGCTTTGGTATGGGCTACTAGGAAGCTGCGGCACTACCTGTTAGCTCACTCCGTAATGTTGGTTTCGCGACTCGATCCCATCAAATATCTTTTTGAGAAACCAGCACTTACAGGTAGGTTAGCTCGTTGGTTGCTGTTGCTCTCCGAATTTGATTTGAAATATGTAACACGCAAGTCGGTCAAAGGAAGAGCCGTGGCAGAATTCTTAGCCGACCATCCAGTGGAAGGGGGTGAAGCAGTCGAGTACTTATTCCCAGATGAAGCCATTTTGCACATCGACGATGAGACTTGGATGATGTACTTCGACGGAGCATCAAACCAACATGGGTATGAGATAGGGGTGTTGCTGATAGCACCCGACAATTCCCGTATCCCCCTAGCCTTCAAACTCCGATTCAAAGTCTCGAACAATGAAACAGAATATGAGGCATGCATTGCTGGTCTGGAAGCGGCCCTAGAACTAGGGGCAAGACGATTGGACGTCATCGGGGACTCGAACCTTGTTGTGCCTCAAGCAAAAGGAGACTGGAAAGTCAAAGAAGAAAAGATGATGATGTGTCACCAGACCTTGGATTTGCTAATTCCTCGGTTTGAGAAGCTAAACTTTACTCATCTACTAAGAGAGAACAACAAGTTCGCAGATTCTTTAGCAACTCTATCTTCCATGATAGACATCCCATACGGAGTCCGGATGCGTCCAGTCATTATTGACCAGAAGTTTGCACCAGCCTACGAGTCGATTGCTGCTATAGATAAAGTTCAGGACGAAAACCCCTAGTATCATGACATTTGGAATTTCCTGGAGAAAGAAGCATACCCGCCAAGGGTAAATGCCAAGGATAAGAGGGCAATCAGAAGAATAGCCATTCAGTTCATCATCTGTGGGGGTAAGCTGTATAAAAGAGGTCATCTGGGGACGCATAAGCTGTGTGTTGATGCCGAAGAGTCGAAGCGCCTAATGGAAGCCATCCATAGAGGAGAATGCGGTGCGCACATGAATGGAGTAATACTAGAACGGAAGATCCTCAGACAGGGTTACTACTGGTCCACCACGGAGGAGGATTGTATCGGTTTCGTCCGGCGATGCCACAAGTGTCAGATTCATGCAAATCGTATGAACATCCCGCCGTCAAAGCTGTACAACATGACTTCACCATGGCCGTTTTCAGTCTGGGGGATTGATGTGATCGGGGTTGTCACTCTGAAGGGGTCGAATGGGCATGAGTTCATCCTGGTCGTGATAGATTATTTTACAAAGTGGGTTGAGGCCCAATCTTATGCGGTGTTGAAGGCTTCACATGTTGCGAAGCTCATCAGAAACAACATCATCTGTCGCTACGGGGTCCCAAACGAAAGAATTTCAGATAATGGTTCCCACTTCAAGAAGGAAGTGATAGACTTGTTGGAAAAATACAACGTGGCTTTTCATAAGTCATCCGCATACCGGCCACAGACCAATGGAGCGGTTGAGGCTGCCAACAAGAATATCAAGCACATATTGCAGAAGATGGTGGAAACCTACCGGGACTGGCCAGATAAGCTGCCGTTTGCTCTGTGGGGCTACCGGACTTCAATCAGAACTTCTACTGGGGCGACTCCGTATTCATTAGTCTATGGGATGGAGGCCGTTCTACCTATCGAGATTGAGGTTCCGTCATTGTGAGTATTGGCTGAGTATCAAATAGCCGAGGCAGATTGGCAGCAAAGCAGATTCGAGGAACTCATGCTTTTCGACGAGAGAAGACTGAAAGCACTGTACCACATTCAAGGCTACCAGCGCAGAATTGCCCGGGCTTTCAACAAGAAAGTTAAGTCCAGGAATTTAAAAGAAGGAGATTTGGTACTCAAGGACAACCGAGCTCCCATCCACGACCCTAGGGGCAAGTTCAGACCTATTTGGACTGGTCCCTACATCATTAAGTCTATCTGGTCAGGTGGAGTTGTGGTTCTGATGGATCTGGGTGGCTTAGAGTTTTCACAACCGATTAATATGGACAAGTTGAAAAAATACTACCCTTGAGAGGCTTGCTAGGCCAAAAACCTGAAAGGGCGACCAAGGCAAAACTCAGAGCACAAAAAAAAATTCAAAATTATAAAAACTGAGCTCGCAAGGTTGAAAACCCGCAAAGGGCGGCCTTGGCAAAAGTTAGAGCGTAAAAGGAGAGTGAAAATACCCGAAATAACCTAAGCCCGAACTACGTAAGGCTTGATTCCCATCTTTGGGATACGAGGCAACTTCATCCCAAGTTCACCCATAAACATTTTCCCGATCAACTTTGTCCATTTTGATCATCTCACCATCCTTGTCCATCAAGATTCATCGTGATCTCCAAGCGGTGCTTTTTCAGACTAGGGGCAACTTTCTGTTGTTGTGCAGTGCCGCAGTGCTATGCAGACTAGGGGCAACTTTCCAGCTTGGAATCCGGTTGTGCATCTCAAAGGATGATCTCAGCGTGTCCAGCTCGATCCATATCGAAAATAGTTTTGAAAAGTTTTAATAAAAGTTGACTTTGTTCAAATTAATCTTTTTACAACTTAGACCATTTTTGGACCAAAACGAAAAATTTTCAGTACTCACAACCTTCAATTTCATTGATTTCAACACAGAATCTTCTTGCTCTTGCATACAAATTGAAGTTGCGTTTTATTACATTCATGGAGAAAACTTGAAAGTACTAGTAAAGCAATAAACCGGCATAGATAAGTCAGTGTCCTCGCCTCCCAGAGCTAGTAGAAGCCTCTCGATGCCAAGTTGGGCCCAATCAGGCCTCTCCTCATTGAGCCACCCCAAAGACTCGCCGACAAAGTACAACCGAAGTGAAGCGGGGGCCAGGAGCTCTCGAGTCCTCCATGCCGTGGCATAACGGGCAAGCTGAGCGCCTCGGACCGAATGCAATGTACTCTATCCCCTCTGGTGGGCAAGTCTGATCATGGCCAAACTGGCGCTGGAACCGGAACGGGAAGTAAAACACGCAGTGGGTCAGACCAATCAACTGGATCCCGACCAGTCGGGACATGCTATAGCTCATCGCCGGGAGATTGAGCCAAGGACAACGCCAAGCAATGCGATCTGCAGACAAATTGCACATCCAGTCGAACCACCACCCCCGATCAAGGGCATCGACTAAGCGTTGGCGAAAGAAGTAGCCGCGAGCTGAATAGGCTGGGCAAGAGTCCACAACCTGCAATTTATCCATCAACCATACCTGGGGAGGGATGAAAAACGAGAGAATAAAGAATAGAGAGATGTACGATGAGAGAAAAGCGAGAAAAGGGTTTTGAGAGAAAAAACCGAGCCCGAGGGCCGAGTGATGTGAGCAATATATATGTGAGGTTGGGTGGGAAACATTACCTGCAGCAGTAGTGGACTCCCCGCAAATCTGGTCGTCTCCCGGCGATAGAAAGCGTCCAAGCCCATCAGCGTCTCGGCCAATGTCATGGCGATACAGCTCTTTCCTTCTTTCAAGCCTTGAGCAACTTTAACCAGACGGATGCTAGATCCACCAAATCTTGAAGTGAGCAGAAAGTGGGATAGCATACACATGCAAAGGGCGTGTTGCCGAAAGCCTTGCCAATAATGGTTGCCGCGGTCGCCAGCATCAGAAAAGCGATGGATCAAGCCGAGAACGTCCAGTTCCCCGTTGCAGATCAGAGACCGAGCATCATGCATGGTGAGCCCACACATTTCCCCTAAAGCTTGGGCGTGGCCAAAGCGAAATTGAGGCAGAATTTCTTCACAACGCTCAGATTCCATCAAAACCTGAAAATCTTCGAAAGTTGGACATACCTCTTGCCCGCCGAAGCTGAAAACATGCGTCACTGGGTTCCAAAACCTCGCCGCGGCATGGAGGAAGGGAAAGTGCAGCGGAGTGCGGCTCAACGTGAATAGTGCATTCAAGCCGAAACCCCGGAAATTCAACTTTTCTGAGCCGTCTAAAGAAGCCATCCAAACTATGAGGTTTTTGGCTAGAAAGGCCTCCATTTTGGTGAAAAACTAAGATGAAATGTATCAACCACGGGTTTGAGGTTTTTAGAGAGGATGAGACACTATTCAGGGACACGTGTCAAAAATTTGGTGGCTACTGAGCAAAGTGGTCGGCCGACCACCTTTTCTAGCAGGCCGGCTACCTTTTCCTCCTCAGATACAAAAAACTGGTCGGCCGGCTCCCAAAAGTGGCCGGCCATGCTCCAATGTGTGTCATCGATCCTGTTTTACCCTCCGGAAGGAAGTTTCAAGCATTTCCATGCACCGAGTGTGTTGAAGGCCTCCATTTCCCTCTGTTTCGGATGTGTTCCGTCGCCCAGATCGTCCGAAATACACTTTGTTTATTGAGCTGTTGTTTAGTCTTGCTTATCGAGTTGTCGTTGTGTTAGTCGAGCTGTTTTGTTTATCGAGTTGTCAAAATTTGTGAATCTGAGTTGTTACTCTTTACTTATCAATTTTGATTTGTTTTGCTTATCGAGTTGTAAACTTGCTAAGGTTTTGTTGCTTCTTAGTAAGTTAGGTTGTTTGGTTTGTTGTGTCGATTCACTACCTGACCTGGTAAATACACAGTGCACATTTCCATTCAAAACTCTTTTTTTGTGCAAAATGATGCGATAAGATGCTGAGAGCATAAAATACAACACTTTTTTAAAAGCTGTTTCATTCCATCATTACAACATTTTACAAACAAGGGTACAAGTTTCACAGAAAATGAAACTGCCTAATAATATACAATATGCTACAAACTACTAGCAAAAATGTAAATAAAACAGGGAACAGCAGCATCAATGCTCTCAAGAGCAGGAATAAGAGGCCCTCCTCATCCTCTTCTGCGAAGTAACCTCTGCACCACCATCACCATCCGAGTCGGAGCTATTGTCCTCGGGATCCCCCTCAGCCTTGCCTCCACTCCCGGAACCAAGACCGGAGCCCTCCTCTCTGTCAGCAGATGTCTCTGACTGACGATCTACAGCCTCCTCCTCCTTATCCTCACCGGGCTCCTCCTCTATGATGTGTGCTCGACGTCTACGAGACGACCCTCCTCCCCGAGCTCCTCGAAAAGGCCTGGATGGCCCAACTCCTCGAAAAGGCCTGGATGGCCCGGCTCCTCGAAAAGGCCCAGATGGTCCACCTCCCCAAGAAGGCCCAGGTGGCCCGCCCTGCGGCTGAGCATATACTGGAGGCATCTGAAAATAAAGAGTTCAATTTGAATACATCAGCTCAAACATGTATATCAGATGCAGATACAAGAAGACTACATGAAGTGGGTGCATGTAAATACAGTGTGTAAGTGGGGTGTGTGTCAGATGTGCTCTACACAAGCAGCCTATCAGTACAGTGGAATGTTCAAGATCAGCATGTCATCGGAAATATGATAAATGCAAGAAAAGGGTAAGACTGACACCCATGATGGACAATCGTGCCTCTCCGCAGGACCATGCCCTCAAGTGAGGCTATCATCTCGAGCATCTCATCCATGTACTCACAGAGGTCAGAGATACAAATGCAAAACTATCAAGAAGGAATGAATGTCCAAGTATCCGATCGATAAATCAAAGTCAGAAACATACCGGTGGTGAGTCGGGATCTCGACATATCTATGGTCGTGCAGGGAGGCTCTATCGGGATCGGGTAAGGAGTCCTGAATCGCCACCCCATCAACTCGGTCAGCATATCTGGCCATCTAGGATGATGATAAGTCAGAGGAATCGGGGGAACCGGTCTACCCCCACCTCTAGATGTACCGGCCTTTGGTGGAAGGGCGTCAGAGTCTGGCCGGCTCGAAGATGGCATACTGGCAGGCCTCATCACCGGAATACGAACTCCTGTCAATGGAGGCATCAGGCAGATGTGACGGTAAGTGGCATAATCTCTCTCCTCAAGATGCAATAAGGCGTCA